>JAIGNY010000356.1:0-147500 GCA_020152595.1 Chiridota heheva | reverse complement strand
TTTTTTGCTATAATGAATGGTTAATGACATACTAAATGTTTTGCTATAATGGTTAATGACATACTCATCCGGATAAATGGGGAATTTACATATCCGCTGGTAGAAATGTAACAAAATATTTATATTAGAGTGCCTGTCCGGATTGCTGTCAGAAGTTACAAATGAACATGCTCAAAAGATAATTTGCTTACGATTTATTGTGACTTATCAAACTTACAAGTTTGTCTAACATGTACAAAGTTTATTGCATAGTAAATCGTATGCATGTGATACGATATGTATTCATTGCATAGTAAATCGTATACGTGTGATCCGATATGTTCTCATTGCATAGTAAATTGTATGCATCTGATCCGATATGTTCTCATTGCATAGTAAATTGTATGCATCTGATCCGATATGTTCTCATTGCATAGTAAATTGTATGCATGTGATCCGATATGTATTCATTGCATAGTAAATTGTATGCATGTGATCCGATATGTATTCATTGCATAGTAAATCATATGCATGTGATCCGATATGTATGCATTGCATAGTAAATTGTATGCATCTGATCCGATGTGTTCTCATTGCATGGTAAATCGTATGCATGTGATCCGATATGTATTCATTGCAAGTAAATTGTATGTATGTGATCCGATATGTATTCATTGCATAGTAAATTGTATGCATGTGATCCGATATGTATTCATTGCATAGTAAATGGATGCATGTGATCCGATGTGTATTCATTGCATAGTAAATTGTATGCATGTGATCCGATATGTATTCATTGTATAGTAAATTGTATGCAAGTGATCCGATATGTATTCATTGCATAGTAAATCGTATGCATGTGATCCGATACGTTCTCTTATTTTGCTTCAATCATTGATAATTCCTATATAAAAAAAAAAAAAAAGTACGGAAATCGGGAAATAAAAAAAGTCAAATTTGTATCTACTTGTACACAATTTAAATTGCATATTGTTTTTAAACTTTTAACGTCAAACTTTGTATGCAGGACTGGCACAAGGGTAGAAAAGAAGATGATAAAAGGGAAGAATACAAAATAGGAGGTTAACAGAAGAGGAGGGTAAATCCGCTAAAAACTAACTTGTCATTTTTACCCATGGGGGAAAAAGGGCAATATGTGCCTTTCTGAACTTCGCATAAATAACTTGCCATTTCCCCCTTAGTTTAATGATGAAGTGTTTTTTTGGGGAGGGGGGGGGGGTGGAATAAATTTTAAACGGTGTTCTTCCAAATCAACTTGCCCCTTATAGATCCATATATGAAAGTGAGGAAATCTCTCCGCGTACAGGTTGAATATCGGGTGGGTATCCTGTAGCTTATGATACTGAACATCAACCTTTTGAATTCCTCAAAGAGAGAGTTACTGTATTAATCAATTCAAATAAAATGTACTTTATTACGGAATGAAGAATATCTTTATACCGTTTTTTCTTCATAAATTTCTAAAAATATTATCATGTGAAAATATTTGTCTAACATGCACAGGTGGAATATGGTATTGTGGTAAAATAGGCAAAAAGACGTTCAAGTAAAAAAAAGTGTATCGAATATATTTGATAATCTTACCAAAAACTCCGTGATGAATTTCATTGTTATCCATTTAACACAATCTTGTTATCCATTAGGAACAATATTGATATCCGTTTAATGCAATGATAATTTCCACCTGCTGCATTGTTGTTGCCAACTATAACACAATATCTTTATCATTTTTTAACACACAATCTCACCGTCAACTAATTAAGAAATAAGTTTGAATTTGGAAAAAAGAGACTCTATATATGCCTGAACATGGTCAGCATGTCAGTTGTGTGTTATGTCTGAAGGAAGTCTGGAAACTCTATAGATTTGGAATCTCTCTGTTCGTGGCCACCGAAGACTGAGCACAAAACTTGTTTACTCCTTTTAAACAGAAGTCAAAAGCGAGGTAAATATACATTGCGATGGTTCGTAAGATGTAATTATTGTGCGCCAATAGACCCTTTGTCATTGTTATTAGTAGTTTGTTTGATTAGAATCTTTTCTGAAAGTTACACCGATTACTTCTTTCCTTTTCGTCTACAAAAATATATTTTGATCTTAAACACAATTGTTAGATTGAAAAACATCGTGTTAACAAATATTTACCGTTATCAATTTGAGGTTGATCATTTCGTGTTCGAAGTACGGGAGGTATACGCGGCAAAACAATAGGCAGAAGTAAAATCATTAAAAAAAAAAAAAAAAACCTTCATTCTGAACAACATTGTCGGTATTCTATTTATGGTCTTATATCGGTGAAGGTGATAAACACGTTTACATGACACGGATGTTTTAGCAGCATTTTGCAATAGGGAAAACATTTTTTTTTAAATAGTTAAAAACAAATTTAAAAGAATTCGCATAAACAGAACAAAATAAATAGTGTGAGCAAAACGTTCAAAACAAAATAACTTCACAAACAATACGCTGCATGACACCAGAAAAAAATAAGAATTCTCGAAAACAGGAATAAATCTGCAAATGCACCCAAACAGCCAAAATGTTATGCTGTATTGTTTCAGAAAATCCGCGACGAATCGATCTGTCAATATTTGTCACGAAATTCGTAAACAAATTATTAGTTAAATTTAAGTACCTTCAAATTACTTCGACAAGTTAAAGTACAGAACATTCGCCGAAAGCTTATCGAAAATCATAGCGAAATCCATCACAAGTAATCCCGGGTGGTACGGGGTAGTATTGACCTATGTATTCATCTTTAATTGGATAATTATCGCCGCCCATCTCCCTATAACATTTGTAGGCGAGTGACTCGCTAGGAACCGTCTGAAATTGAATCGCTTCAGGGAGAAAATTTCTAATATTAGAAATTTCAACCTTAAAATAGGTTGAACTTGAAGCATTTTCGATATCACAGGTATTTATCTTGAATGAACAAATCACTTAGAAACGGTTTGTTGGGTTTCCTTGAAAATCTTCTTAAGGATCGTGTGCGTATAAAAACTTTCTATTCAAGTTGTCGGCCATTTGAAAATTAACGTATACAAAAATGAAACATATGACAAGTATGTGAAAAATATTGTGATGTATAGTTGTCTTACAAGGATCGTCTTGATTTATTTGCTGGTTAGGGTTTCCTACTTTCCTGACACATGTTGGAACAAGTAGGGCCCAAGACGACCTAGACGAACAAGTAGGGCCCAAGACGACCTAGACGAACAAGTAGGGCCCAAGACGACCTAGACGAACAAGTAGGGCCCAAGACGACCTAGACGAACAAGTAGGGCCCAAGACGACCTAGACGAACAAGTAGGGCCCAAGACGACCTAGACGAACAAGTAGGACCCAAGATGACCTAGACGAACAAGTAGGGCCCAAGACGATCTAGACGAACAAGTAGGGCCCAAGACGACCTAGACGAACAAGTAGGGCCCAAGACAACCTAGACGAACAAGTAGGGCCCAAGACGACCTAGACGAACAAGTAGGGCCCAAGACGACCTAGACGAGCAAGTAGGGCCCAAGACGATCCTAGACGAACAAGTAGGGCCCAAGACGACCTAGACGAACAAGTAGGGCCCAAGACGACCTAGACGAACAAGTAGGGCCCAAGACGACCCGTCGATCTGTCACATCCTTAAAAGGATTTGAGACAAAGAGGTCCAAATAGGATACCATTGTGAGGTTTTGTCTGAGAAGTATAATTATCTCCATTAATTTCTCCACCTCCTGTTCAGCTCCACCCGCTACCTCACCCACTCACCCAGGATATAATATTTACAAATTAAGTTATTACATTACGTTCCCAAAAGTTCGGGTAAATTGTAGTTTGTTCCACAATACAGCCCTCGTTTGTGATTTGGAGATTCGCGATAAACCTTGATGATTGTAAAAAAAAATATCATAAAACAGAAAGGAGTAAAATAATGCTCCTTTTCTTAAAAGTCACAAAATGATTTATTCTGAAACTACAAAAATATTTGGTACAAAAATAAAGTCCTCCTTTCGACAGTTTGGGGTTAAGAATCAAAAGTTGTTCATTCTGTCGATGAAAACATACATATAAACCCGCAATACTGACAAGTTAACAAACAAATTAGTCGAAGGTAAATACCTCTCGCTTCAAAGAGCCAGCAAAAATATGACAGAAATGTAAATGAAGCGGAAGAAATGATCTTTTTGAGACCAAACATAAAAGGATTGTTGTATGTGGTTCTTGTTTGTTTAGTTTTAGAAAAGTGAAACTGATTTAAATGCCTCTTCAGCTTGGGCTTATAAAACCCTTGAAGAAAGACTACAGGGAGAGAACGCTTCAATGCTCTGTTTCCTTGTCAAATCCACGCAATAGATCGAGCTAGCCCACTGACACATGGGAATGTTACCAATTGTGAAAGTTGCTTTCAGTTAAAGTTATTTGTAGCATTTTGTCCATTTTCGTCCTATTTCATATCTAGACTCAGATTTGATAATATTATGGCATAATGGGCATTGCAATGTTATATATAAGGGATGGATTTGATAATAAAATGGCATCATGGGCATTGCAATGTTATATATAAGGGATGGAAAGACTAAGATTGACTGATTGGTGGGCACGTGACAAACAATGTTCATTAAAAAAGAATGTTATGCATTGAGTGCATGCATAAGAAAAACAACCAATAGGATATTTAAAAAAGAAAGAACAAAGAAGTGGAATCGTGTCATCTAAGTGATATCTTTAGAAAGTTAGAGGATGCATAAGGTTTAAGCAAGATTGTAATAAAAAAGATCTGGGTAGTTGACCATGTATTTCATATATGAGATGAAGAGGAGCCAGGTTGTACTACATGCTATATGCATACATACAATTTGAATGGGGTCCATTTTGTGGGATCTTAAGGCCACTAATTTGTTACAAAACAAAAGTCCTTTTAAGATCATGTTCAAAGTATCGGCCAAAAATTTGCAAAACATTTAAGACATTTATCAAGTTTAAATTTAACATGCAACATGTGCGAAGAGAATGTGCAGAGTGAGTAAGCTTCCGTTGCTATTGGTAATTCTATATTAGCGTGATTTGCAATGCGCTTAAGTAATCTGCGATATAATCGAGTTTCGGTACTGTATATGATTCGTTTAAGTACTGTACAATGCGTCTAGGTGTTTAAGAGTAATGTGGAGGGAGTATTTCCTAAAGTGACGTGAACATGAATGGATTTACTTCTGTGCTAGTTATAAACAAACAGAAAACTCAATACAGTTTTAACGCATATCCGATGTCTTGTCTATATTTGATATCTAATAATATCTGTCTCTTTTATCCTTTTAAATGTATAAAGTCAGCTACAAACATTGATTTATTATTGCAAAGAGCGTACATCTGAATAAAAATACACGTTTAGTTTTGAGCTATGGCTGACCAAATTTTGAAGACGATTTCATACTATGAACACTGAAAAACTTAATATATTTGTGTAAGTCTTTAACGGACATACCGTAACTATTTGACTGCTTTAAAACTTCTTTAGGCGAAAACAATCCTTTTGAATGTACCATGCTGTCTGTGTTGGTCAATATGATTTTAAGCTCAACATTGAAATGGATTTAATTGCAATATCGATTATGCAGATAATCTAAATGTCATATCAATAACGTACATATCAGCATATATTTTTGTTAACTATGTCAACAAAGAGGTTTGATTCTAGAAACCAGCCAGTTTGCGGCTTCCTGATTGGATTTTAGTAGCTCCCCGTTTAGGTCCTCGTGCCGGACAACATATAACATGCTTAAATAACTGATAAAGCTTGGGTGCCAACTAGTAAACATATTTGAATTTTTTATTTGATATTTTGGACAATCTTATCGCAATGTATAGAAAGTCTATATATAATGCGTTCAAATTAACAAAAATAGCAAACACGCGAACATTTGCTAAACCCTGAGCGACGTTAGAAAGTAGTTTTTGAATATAATTATTATGTGACATACTCTCTTTTAAGTCAAGGTACTTACTTAAAACGTTGTTCAATCGGCTTTTTTGTGTTGCTATTGGAGGCTGTACAGTCCATCCCTGTCAAGTCTTCGTCTATATCCAACATAACCAAGAACACAAACTGAGGGTCACTTAAACAGACGGGGACATAAAAGAGGATGTCCAAGTTGATACAGAGGCAGCAAAATGGAAGAAACTTTCCGTCGAGTAAGACCCTGAGGAGGTGCATAAATCGATTAATAATCGATTTTCGGGCGATCCACAGAGCGTCCACCCTAAACAAATAATTGTATTGACTTTTATGTGAATCCGACGAAAAGAGCGGCCGACCTTACAGCGCAGTGAAGCGCATACAAACCTGCAGCCTCATTCATCATTCCATTGTTTATGCCTTCAATAGAGAAGTCACCCATCTATGCTTCTCTTTTCAAAACTTTCTTCATCTGTCAGAAAGTAAAATGGTTAGATAACCTGCAAAGGGTTTTTCTCTTGAGTTTTCCTTTTATCATGAAACGGCACTTATGCTTTGAAATCCCAAATCAAAGTCCCGGAGAATCAAAGGAACGATAAAACAAGGACGCTTAACTGTTTCGGATTGAATTGTTGAAGAAGAGAAAGTTGAGCTCAGAAGATAAAATTAAAATCAAAATTGATTCAAGAAAATCCTCATAAATCAACCCTTGTCTGTATTGTAAAATTATTACAAGAAGAATACTGATTGAAAAACTTTACCTAAGTTTTATTCAAGGATCAAGGGCCTCATTGTCATTCAAAGTCCAAGGGGTCTACATACCATTCAATATTTAAGGGACATAACTGTCACTCATGGTCCTGTGTGCACTGCCTTAAATTGCACGCATGGTCAAAAGGTTATACTCTCATTTAATGTTCAAGGGTCTCAATGAGCAAGTTTTTCCCTAAGAGAAAAAAAAAAAAAAAACGCTTTTATTAGCTGTTTCGGTTAAAAATAAAATAAAAATGACGAGTCATATCACAACAAATCTTTGTGAAAATAAGGTAAACTTTAAAAAAGACACGATTGCGACAAGTTCAAATATTTCCGCCATCTGTCGTTTATTTAAAAAATGATGCGAAATGGAGGTTTTTGCAGTTCTTGGTTATGTTAAGATTTGATCTGATTCAAATATAGGCCGGCCCTCCATACAG
The DNA here is from genome assembly GCA_020152595.1 of Chiridota heheva. Taxonomy (NCBI): domain Eukaryota; kingdom Metazoa; phylum Echinodermata; class Holothuroidea; order Apodida; family Chiridotidae; genus Chiridota; species Chiridota heheva. The sequence continues at coordinate 140,357 of JAIGNY010000356.1, read as the reverse complement.
GTATTAAGAAATTACTGATGCATAGCATTGGCATGCTTCCAAAGTAACAAACTAGACCGTATTAAGTTAGACCACCTGATCATTCGGATTTACATCAACCAATTTATGAATGTCATGTATTTTCAAACCAGAAATCGCTCCACTGCAGCAGCGGCGTAAGAAAGTATTTGATATGAAGAAAGGGGAGGGGGAGGGGGTAGTAGACTTGAACATTTGTCTTAACAAACCTTAGTACAAAAATGTATGAGTCTCGTTATCACGGTCCAAAAACTATTTGTAAAGGGGCAAAAATTGGCAACATTTCCCGCAAATTGAGGCAAATTTCTCGAAAAGAGGTACAGGTAGAATACAATTAGTGGGAGAGTAAATTTTATAAAACTTTGAAGAAAATTTTCCGAAAATTAAAGAAATTTTCCGAAAATTAAAGAAATTTTCCGAAAATTAAGGAAATTGCACAAAAATTGAAGCAAATTTAACGAAAATGAAGAACATTTGACCAAAATTGAAAGAAAAAATCCCGAAATGAAGGAAAATTGCAGTGCACGAAAATTGTAGCAAATTTCACGAAATGAAAAACAACCTCTTGAAAATTGAAGAAAATGAATTAAGGAAATTACACGAAAACTGAAGCATGTTTCACGAAATAAAAGAAACTTCTTGAAAATTGAAGAAAGATTCTCCAAAATGATGGAAATTGCCCAATAGTGTAGTAAATTTCACGAAAATGAAAGACAATTTCTCGAAAATTGAAGAAATTTTCCCGAATTTGAAAAAAAATTGCACGATTATTATAGCAAATTTCACGAAAGTAAAGGATATTTAACAAAAAATGAAGGAAATTTCCCAAAAAATGATAGAAACTTCTCGAAAATTAATAACAAATTCTCCGAAGATGAAAGAAATTGCACGAATTTTTTCATGTGACATGAAAGCAATTTTCACAAAAATGAAGGAAACTACGAAAATTGAAGGAGATTTCAAATTGAACATCTTGAAGAAAATGAAGATTTCCGTAAGAGAAGAAGCTATGGAATCTGACTCTTCAAAATCAATTTATTAGACCTTCATTTGGGGTCCAAATAGTACCCCCTCCACCTGGAAAATTATTTAGGGCAACGGCCTCCCAGCACCCCACCCCCCGCGCTTCCTACGCCCCTGCATTGCAGTACAAGACCATATCAGGACAAACAAAAAAAAACTTCCTGGACCTTCACCAGGCACAGCGGCCCTATAAACATTTGATTGTGCTGCAAACCCTGCACATTTTCTCGATCGAAACTGTGAAAAAGTGAAGTTAGTGTGCAGAAGCGCATTTAGACGAATTATCGGTATCTTCTAATGTTAAGATCTAAAACACCATTGTCTGATTTTCATTATACTATAGCACAACAAAGTATCAATTCCACGAAATAGATTTCATTGTTGTTAAGTGGAGAAGGTTCCACAACAGAGACCATCGATCACCTAAATATTTGAAAGTGTTGATCTGTCCTCTTACTTGTAATTATTTATTGATTACGAACTTGACTCGGGTTCTTTGGTTCTTTCAGTCCTGTTTACTGGTTTAACGATACCTACAACTCCCACAACATGCACAACTTAAAGATGTAGCGGCAACCTATTGAATGAATAATGCATCAAGTGGCAAATCTAAAATGAGGAACTATTCAACAGTCCAGCATCCGCTAATCTGCTAATATGACATAAAAGTTGACATTTGGCATTTGGGAAAATTATGGAAAAGAAAAGTTTCAACAGTGAAACTGTTTAATGCAAAAAGTCAGATTATGGAAAAAGGGCAGGACCGTAATTCTTCTTCGAAAAGTGGGGGGTACGGGATCATATAAGTGTGTGTGAGGGGTGGGGGTGTGTGTGAGGGGTGGGTGTGTGTGTGAGGGGTGGGGTGTGTGTGGGTGGGGGTGTGTGTGAGGGTGGGGGTGTGTGAGGGGTGGGGAGTGTGTGAGGGGTGGGGGTGTGGGGAATATATATATCAAAAGTTATATATTCTTTTATATTAAATTCTGCCTCAAACTGGTGGAGGGATAAGTCCCTATGTCGTCCCAGGATTTACGGCTGAAAAAAGGTTAAGGAAATAATAAGGAACTGCTCTCAATTTGACTTCAACCCGTTGATTTGAAGATATGATCCGCAATTTGATTATTCTCGCTTTTTTCCTTCTCATACTTGTGTATGGTGCAGTGCTTACAAGGCCAAGGAAGTTGGGCACTCAAAATGAACTTGATGGCTAGTCGATGAACTGCTGAACCATAATTTGAAGATGTATTGATGTCCCTCGCCAATTGGTGGTGTTATTGGTTTTGTCACGTTCTTCTTTCTCTCGTTGTTGGTAAACAAAGAAAATATGTAATAAAACATATTTCGCAATCGATTCGAGTTCATAGCTCTCTGACAGTCCGATGAAATTTGTAACGAAGTGAAATAATAAAAAAACTGACCTAAGGACGAAGAAGTGAAGATATTTTTACTTCCCTGTACAGTCTCCCTTTTGGGGCGTCTTGATAAAAACGATCCTTACAGGCCCTCAGTCTACTGACATAACGGGGACATTTATGGTCCACAATGCCGCGAGAAGCTATAAAACTGCCACAAAGACGACAAATACCATCGTCCGTACATGGGTTCTACGTTGGCCTATGCTGGATTATGTCGCGTTTATTAAACCCGAGGATCAGGAAATAATTCTCAAACAGGAGGGGCGCACTGCATGGGGCACGTGCCCCTCCCTGCATTTTTCTCAAAAGTTTAAAAAGTGCCCCTTTTCAGAAGTTAAAGTGCCCTTTCAAATTGGACAAGTGCCTTTTCAGAGATGGAACACGCCCATTCAAACATCGAAAACCTTTTTCTTTAAAACCTATATCTGATCTATCATCTGTTCATTATAGAAATTAACACAAAACATATTGCTCTTACTGCCTAAAAGATTGAAATTGTGAAATTTCACACGCTCCGCGCGCATGCACTATTCTGTATATTAATCGGGCAAAGCTGGAGGCCCAACATCCTATTAGACTTCTTCATACTGTAAAAGCTTTCGCTTCTTCCTACCTTTGTTTTCCCAGCTTACAGTTTGCTCTTTGAAATAGGATTTGGAGTGTGCGAGCCACCCAAATTTTCATTAGCGGGGCATCTTTGAAATGGGCCATGCAGGGCAAAACTTACTATTTGCACTCAGGCCATTGTCATGTCATAAATTGCCGTGCTTTCCTCCATCTTCTTTGTAAAGTTTAAAAGGCCCCCATTTAATGAGAAAAAAAAAGGTGTAATTTTAAGATAAAATAAAAAAGTATCCTTATACTGTTTTACAAATACTGAACAGCTGAATATGACAGTATGAACAAAAACAATTGGCTAATTATGATTTAAAACTCTTAATCCGTTCTGTTAATCCATTCTGATTTCAAGACTTATGATCTATAAATTTTTCAATTTTGGTAGATTTTGGTATGAAATTGTTCTATTTTAACGAATTTTGGACCGAAATATCTTTTGGAATTTTTGAAGCCGTAAACAGGCAAATTTAAAGAAAGAAGGGAAAATGGGTCGCCAGTAATTTTCGGACTAAAAAAAAGTTCATACATTTTCCGGTGGAGGGAGGTAGGGGAGGGGGGTTACCATATAAAGCGTACCATTAAGTCCTGTGCCCCCCAGAATCAAACATCTATCTAACATCGACGTGTATAATAATCCGGGCCCCATTTTCAGATTTTGAACTAAGTAATAGTATGTTGATCATGGCATGGAGGTACAAAATAGATCATACAATTAGTGAGTTACAAAAATGGCTCTCACAAATCGAAAATTCTTCACTGGAACCGTAACTGGTAACCCCCATGCACATACTATTTTGGAGTTTAGTCGACAGCTTTGCTGGCAATAGAATAACGCATTGAAATCTATGCAATAAAATATGCGTAATGATGGAATGATGGTTGTGTAGTTGCACTCCAAGGGCAACCGTCAGGTAAAGAATGAATTCACTTTTTCGATTACAAAAATACCGGCATCATAATGATGGTGAGATATAACTGTCATGTGAAAGGAATAAAATAATCAAACTTCAATTGTCATGTTTGATATGTTATGTTCTTAGGGTGCAGCAAGCATTGGCGGCACCATGATTTTGATGCCGGGAAAGATCCGAAAAGCTTTGCCTCATGTTACCCTCTCCCCCTCTCCTGGTAATGAAATCGAGAGGATAATTTCTATGGGCAATGAGTAAAATACATAGTTTTTTTTTTTTTTTTTATACGTATTAACTGGAGAGGGAACCCCCTTCTCCCCACTTCTTTTGATTGACCCTCGTGGTGAGTTTTTGCCCCTAGGAAAATATCCCTATATGAAATTAAGATAATAAAATGGTAATTATAGAAAAAGGGCTGTATCCAGAGGCGCAGGAACGGTGGTGAAATGGAGAACTGCCCTTGGAAGGATTTTACTTTCCCGTTAACAAGTTAACATACAATCTGTACAATTGTAATAAAGAAGTAAAATTATTGCAAATTTTGTAAAAATATTAGAAATTTCCCGAATATTAAGTAAATTTACCTGAGGAAAGGGGAATACTGTTCCTGGAAGGATTTTACTTGCCCGTTAACACATACAATTGTAAAAATAAACTAAAATTATTGCAAATTTTGGTAAAACATATTGCAAATGTTTGTAAAAATATTGGAAATTCCCAGAATATGAAGAAAATTTTCCCAAAATTGAAAAAAAAAGTCCCAAAAATTGAATACATTTCCTGAAAATGAAGAGGGCACAATTGATTTTCTAGTTATAAGGTCAAAGACAGGCTCAGATCTCAGTGGACCTTACAGACAGCCTCAGATCTCAGTGGACCTTACAGACAGCCTCATATCTCAGTGGACCTTACAGACAGCCTCAGATCTCATTGGACCTTACAGACAGCCTCATATCTCAGTGGACCTTACAGACAGCCTCATATCTCAGTGGACCTTACAGACAGCCTCAGATCTCAGTGGACCTTACAGACAGCCTCATATCTCAGTGGACCTTACAGACAGCCTCAGATCTCATTGGACCTTACAGACAGCCTCAGATCTCAGTGGACCTTACAGACAGCCTCAGATCTCAGTGGACCTTACAGACAGCCTCATATCTCAGTGGACCTTACAGACAGCCTCAGATCTCAGTGGACTCAGCCTCAGATCTCATTGGACCTTACAGACAGCCTCAGATATCTCAGTGGACCTTACAGACAGCCTCAGATCTCATTGGACCTTACAGACAGCCTCAGATCTCAGTGGACCTTACAGACAGCCTCATATCTCAGTGGACCTTACAGACAGCCTCAGATCTCATTGGACCTTACAGACAGCCTCAGATCTCATTGGACCTTACAGACAGCCTCAGATCTCAGTGGACCTTACAGACAGCCTCAGATCTCAGTGGACCTTACAGACAGCCTCATATCTCATTGGACCTTACAGACAGCCTCAGATCTCAGTGGACCTTACAGACAGCCTCATATCTCAGTGGACCTTACAGACAGCCTCAGATCTCAGTGGACCTTACAGACAGCCTCAGATCTCATTGGACCTTACAGACAGCCTCAGATCTCAGTGGACCTTACAGACAGCCTCATATCTCAGTGGACCTTACAGACAGCCTCATATCTCATTGGACCTTACAGACAGCCTCAGATCTCATTGGACCTTACAGACAGCCTCAGATCTCAGTGGACCTTACAGACAGCCTCAGATCTCAGTGGACCTTACAGACAGCCTCATATCTCAGTGGACCTTACAGACAGCCTCATATCTCAGTGGACCTTACAGACAGCCTCAGATCTCAGTGGACCTTACAGACAGCCTCATATCTCAGTGGACCTTACAGACAGCCTCATATCTCATTGGACCTTACAGACAGCCTCAGATCTCAGTGGACCTTACAGACAGCCTCAGATCTCAGTGGACCTTACAGACAGCCTCAGATCTCATTGGACCTTACAGACAGCCTCATATCTCATTGGACCCTTCAGACAGCCTCAGATCTCAGTGGACCTTACAGACAGCCTCAGATCTCAGTGGACCTTACAGACAGCCTCAGATCTCAGTGGACCTTACAGACAGCCTCATATCTCATTGGACCTTACAGACAGCCTCAGATCTCAGTGGACCTTACAGACAGCCTCAGATCTCATTGGACCTTACAGACAGCCTCAGATCTCAGTGGACCTTACAGACAGCCTCAGATCTCAGTGGACCTTACAGACAGCCTCAGATCTCAGTGGACCTTACAGACAGCCTCAGATCTCATTGGACCTTACAGACAGCCTCAGATCTCATTGGACCTTACAGACAGCCTCAGATCTCATTGGACCTTACAGACAGCCTCATATCTCAGTGGACCTTACAGACAGCCTCAGATCTCAGTGGACCTTACAGACAGCCTCGTATCTCAGTGGACCTTACAGACAGCCTCATATCTCAGTGGACCTTACAGACAGCCTCAGATCTCAGTGGACCTTACAGACAGCCTCAGATCTCAGTGGACCTTACAGACAGCCTCATATCTCAGTGGACCTTACAGACAGCCTCATATCTCAGTGGACCTTACAGACAGCCTCAGATCTCAGACAGCCTGGACCTTACAGACAGCCTCAGATCTCAGTGGACCTTACAGACAGCCTCAGATCTCAGTGGACCTTACAGACAGCCTCAGATCTCAGTGGACCTTACAGACAGCCTCAGATCTCAGTGGACCTTACAGACAGCCTCAGATCTCAGTGGACCTTACAGACAGCCTCAGATCTCAGTGGACCTTACAGACAGCCTCAGATCTCATTATCTCAGATCTCAGTGGACCTTACAGACAGCCTCATATCTCATTGGACCTTACAGACAGCCTCAGATCTCATTGGACCTTACAGACAGCCTCAGATCTCATTGGACCTTACAGACAGCCTCAGATCTCAGTGGACCTTACAGACAGCCTCAGATCTCTCAGTGGACCTTACAGACAGCCTCAGATCTCATTGGACCTTACAGACAGCCTCAGATCTCAGTGGACCTTAGACAGCCTCAGGTGGACCTTACAGACAGCCTCATATCTCAGTGGACCTTACAGACAGCCTCATATCTCAGTGGACCTTACAGACAGCCTCAGATCTCAGTGGACCTTACAGACAGCCTCATATCTCAGTGGACCTTACAGACAGCCTCAGATCTCAGTGGACCTTACAGACAGCCTCAGATCTCAGTGGACCTTACAGACAGCCTCATATCTCAGTGGACCTTACAGACAGCCTCAGATCTCAGTGGACCTTACAGACAGCCTCATATCTCATTGACCTTACAGACAGCCTCTCTCATTGGACCTTACAGACAGCCTCAGATCTCATTGGACCTTACAGACAGCCTCATATCTCATTGGACCTTACAGACAGCCTCATATCTCAGTGGACCTTACAGACAGCCTCAGATCTCAGTGGACCTTACAGACAGCCTCATATCTCAGTGGACCTTACAGACAGCCTCATATCTCAGTGGACCTTACAGACAGCCTCAGATCTCAGTGGACCTTACAGACAGCCAGCCTCATATCTCAGTGGACCTTACAGACAGCCTCAGATCTCAGTGGACCTTACAGACAGCCTCATATCTCAGTGGACCTCTCAGTGGACCTTAGACAGCCTCATATCTCAGTGGACCTTACAGACAGCCTCAGACAGACAGCCTCATATCTCAGTGGACCTTACAGACAGCCTCATATCTCATTGGACCTTACAGACAGCCTCAGATCTCATTGGACCTTGGACAGACAGCCTCAGATCTCATTGGACCTTACAGACAGCCTCAGATCTCATCAGACAGCCTCGTATCTCAGTGGACCTTACAGACAGCCTCATATCTCAGTGGACCTTACAGACAGCCTCAGATCTCAGTGGACCTTACAGACAGCCTCAGATCTCATTGGACCTTACAGACAGCCTCAGATCTCATTGGACCTTACAGACAGCCTCAGATCTCATTGGACCTTACAGACAGCCTCAGATCTCATTGGACCTTACAGACAGCCTCAGATCTCATTGGACCTTACAGACAGCCTCATATCTCAGTGGACCTTACAGACAGCCTCATATCTCAGTGGACCTTACAGACAGCCTCAGATCTCAGTGGACCTTACAGACAGCCTCAGATCTCAGTGGACCTTACAGACAGCCTCAGATCTCAGTGGACCTTACAGACAGCCTCATATCTCAGTATCTCATTGGACCTTACAGACAGCCTCAGATCTCAGTGGACCTTACAGACAGCCTCAGATCTCAGTGGACCTTACAGACAGCCTCAGATCTCAGTGGACCTTACAGACAGCCTCAGATCTCAGTGGACCTTACAGACAGCCTCAGATCTCATTGGACCTTACAGACAGCCTCATATCTCAGTGGACCTTACAGACAGCCTCAGATCTCATTGGACCTTACAGACAGCCTCATATCTCAGTGGACCTTACAGACAGCCTCATATCTCAGTGGACCTTACAGACAGCCTCAGATCTCAGTGGACCAGACAGCCTTAGTGGACAGACAGCCTCATATCTCAGTGGACCTTACAGACAGCCTCATATCTCAGTGGACCTTACAGACAGCCTCAGATCTCAGTGGACCTTACAGACAGCCTCATATCTCATTGGACCTTACAGACAGCCTCATCTCATTGATCTCATTGGACCTTACAGACAGCCTCATATCTCATTGGACCTTACAGACAGCCTCATCTCATTGATCTCATCTGGACCTTACAGACAGCCTCATATCTCATTGGACCTTACAGACAGCCTCATATCTCAGTGGACCTTACAGACAGCCTCATATCTCAGTGGACCTTACAGACAGCCTCATATCTCAGTGGACCTTACAGACAGCCTCATATCTCAGTGGACCTTACAGACAGCCTCAGATCTCAGTGGACCTTACAGACAGCCTCAGATCTCAGTGGACCTTACAGACAGCCTCAGATCTCAGTGGACCTTACAGACAGCCTCAGATCTCAGGGACCTTACAGACAGCCTCAGATCTCAGTGGACCCTTATCAGACAGCAGCCTCAGATCTCAGTGGACCTTACAGACAGCCTCAGATCTCAGTGGACCTTACAGACAGCCTCAGATCTCAGTGGACCTTAGACAGCCTCAGATCTCTCAGTGGACCTTACAGACAGCCTCATATCTCAGTGGACCTTACAGACAGCCTCAGATCTCAGTGGACCTTACAGACAGCCTCAGATCTCAGTGGACCTTACAGACAGCCTCAGATCTCAGTGGACCTTACAGACAGCCTCATATCTCATTGGACCTTACAGACAGCCTCATATCTCATTGGACCTTACAGACAGCCTCAGATCTCAGTGGACCTTACAGACAGCCTCAGATCTCAGTGGACCTTACAGACAGCCTCAGATCTCAGTGGACCTTACAGACAGCCTCATATCTCATTGGACCTTACAGACAGCCTCATATCTCATTGGACCTTACAGACAGCCTCAGATCTCAGTGGACCTTACAGACAGCCTCAGATCTCAGTGGACCTTACAGACAGCCTCAGATCTCAGTGGACCTTACAGACAGCCTCAGATCTCATCCTCAGACAGCCTCAGATCTCAGTGGACCTTACAGACAGCCTCAGATCTCAGTGGACCTTACAGACAGCCTCATATCTCAGTGGACCTTACAGACAGCCTCAGATCTCATTGGACCTTACAGACAGCCTCATATCTCAGTGGACCTTACAGACAGCCTCATATCTCAGTGGACCTTACAGACAGCCTCAGTGGATCTCAGACAGCCTGGGACCTTACAGACAGCCTCATATCTCATTGGACCTTACAGACAGCCTCATATCTCAGGACCTTACAGACAGCCTCATCTCAGTGGACCTTACAGACAGCCTCAGATCTCATTGGACCTTACAGACAGCCTCATATCTCAGTGGACCTTACAGACAGCCTCAGATCTCATTGGACCTTACAGACAGCCTCAGATCTCAGTGGACCTTACAGACAGCCTCAGATCTCATTGTGGACCTTACAGACAGCCTCAGATCTCATTGGACCTTACAGACAGCCTCAGATCTCATTGGACCTTACAGACAGCCTCAGATCTCATTGGACCTTAGACAGACAGCCTCAGACAGCCTCAGATCTCAGTGGACCTTACAGACAGCCTCAGGATCTCAGTCTCATTGACCTTACAGACAGCCTCAGATCTCAGTGGACCTTACAGACAGCCTCAGTGGATCTCAGATCTCATTGGACCTTACAGACAGCCTCAGATCTCAGTGGACCTTACAGACAGCCTCAGATCTCAGTGGACCTTACAGACAGCCTCAGATCTCAGTGGACCTTACAGACAGCCTCAGATCTCATTGGACCTTACAGACAGCCTCAGATCTCAGTGGACCTTACAGACAGCCTCAGATCTCAGTGGACCTTACAGACAGCCTCAGATCTCATTGGACCTTACAGACAGCCTCAGATCTCAGTGGACCTTACAGACAGCCTCAGATCTCAGACAGCCTCAGATCTCATTGGACCTTACAGACAGCCTCAGATCTCAGTGGACCTTACAGACAGCCTCAGATCTCATTGGACCTTACAGACAGCCTCAGATCTCATTGGACCTTACAGACAGCCTCATATCTCAGTGGACCTTACAGACAGCCTCAGATCTCATTGGACCTTACAGACAGCCTCAGATCTCAGTGGACCTTACAGACAGCCTCAGATCTCAGTGGACCTTACAGACAGCCTCAGATCTCAGTGGACCTTACAGACAGCCTCAGATCTCAGTGGACCTTACAGACAGCCTCAGATCTCAGTGGACCTTACAGACAGCCTCAGATCTCAGTGGACCTTACAGACAGCCTCAGATCTCAGTGGACCTTACAGACAGCCTCACAGCCTCATATCTCAGTGGACCTTACAGACAGCCTCATATCTCAGTGGACCTTACAGACAGCCTCAGATCTCAGGACCTTACAGACAGCCTCATATCTCAGTGGACCTTACAGACAGCCTCAGATCTCAGTGGACCTTACAGACAGCCTCATATCTCAGTGGACCTTACAGACAGCCTCAGATCTCAGTGGACCTTACAGACAGCCTCAGCTCAGACAGCCTCATATCTCATTGACCTTACAGACAGCCTCAGATCTCAGTGGACCTTACAGACAGCCTCAGATCTCAGTGGACCTTACAGACAGCCTCAGATCTCAGTGGACCTTACAGACAGCCTCAGATCTCAGTGGACCTTACAGACAGCCTCAGATCTCAGTGGACCTTACCTTAGTGGACCTTACAGACAGCCTCAGATCTCATTGGACCTTACAGACAGCCTCAGATCTCAGTGGACCTTACAGACAGCCTCAGATCTCAGTGGACCTTACAGACAGCCTCAGATCTCAGTGGACCTTACAGACAGCCTCAGATCTCATTGGACCTTCTCAGTGGACCTTACAGACAGCCTCAGATCTCATTGGACAGCCTCAGATCTCATGGACCTTACAGACAGCCTCATATCTCAGTGGACCTTAGACAGCCTCAGATCTCAGTGGACCTTACAGACAGCCTCAGATCTCAGTGGACCTTACAGACAGCCTCAGATCTCAGTGGACCTTACAGACAGCCTCAGATCTCAGTGGACCTTACAGACAGCCTCCTTAGATCTCAGTGGACCTCAGACAGCCTCAGATCTCAGTGGACCTTACAGACAGCCTCAGATCTCAGTGGACCTTACAGACAGCCTCATCTCAGTGGACCTTACAGACAGCCTCAGATCTCAGTGGACCTTACAGACAGCCTCAGATCTCAGTGGACCTTACAGACAGCCTCAGATCTCAGTGGACCTTACAGACAGCCTCAGATCTCAGTGGACCTTACAGACAGCCTCAGATCTCATTGGACCTTACAGACAGCCTCAGATCTCATTGGACCTTACAGACAGCCTCAGATCTCATTGGACCTTACAGACAGCCTCAGATCTCATTGGACCTCTCAGATCTCAGGACCTTACAGACAGCCTCTCAGTGGACCTCTCAGTGGACCTTACAGACAGCCTCAGATCTCAGTGGACCTTACAGACAGCCTCAGATCTCAGTGGACCTTACAGACAGCCTCAGATCTCTCAGTGGACCTTACAGACAGCCTCAGATCTCAGTGGACCTTACAGACAGCCTCAGATCTCAGTGGACCTTACAGACAGCCCTCAGATCTCAGTGGACCTTACAGACAGCCTCAGATCTCAGTGGACCTTACAGACAGCCTCAGATCTCATTGGACCTTACAGACAGCCCTCAGATCTCATTGGACCTTACAGACAGCCTCAGATCTCAGTGGACCTTACAGACAGCCTCAGATCTCAGTGGACCTTACAGACAGCCTCATATCTCAGTGGACCTTACAGACAGCCTCATATCTCAGTGGACCTTACAGACAGCCTCAGATCTCAGTGGACCTTACAGACAGCCTCAGATCTCAGTGGACCTTACAGACAGCCTCAGATCTCAGTGGACCTTACAGACAGCCTCAGATCTCAGTGGACCTTACAGACAGCCTCAGATCTCAGTGGACCTTACAGACAGCCTCAGATCTCAGTGGACCTTACAGACAGCCTCAGATCTCAGTGGACCTTAGACAGCCTCAGATCTCAGTGGACCTTACAGACAGCCTCAGATCTCAGTGGACCTTACAGACAGCCTCAGATCTCAGTGGACCTTACAGACAGCCTCAGATCTCAGTGGACCTTACAGACAGCCTCAGATCTCAGTGGACCTTACAGACAGCCTCAGATCTCATTGGACCTTACAGACAGCCTCAGATCTCAGTGGACCTTACAGACAGCCTCAGATCTCAGTGGACCTTACAGACAGCCTCATATCTCAGTGGACCTTACAGACAGCCTCATATCTCAGTGGACCTTACAGACAGCCTCAGATCTCAGTGGACCTTACAGACAGCCTCAGATCTCAGTGGACCTTACAGACAGCCTCAGATCTCAGTGGACCTTACAGACAGCCTCAGATCTCATTGGACCTTACAGACAGCCTCAGATCTCATTGGACCTTACAGACAGCCTCAGATCTCATTGGACCTTACAGACAGCCTCAGATCTCATTGGACCTTACAGACAGCCTCATATCTCAGTGGACCTTACAGACAGCCTCATATCTCAGTGGACCTTACAGACAGCCTCAGATCTCAGTGGACCTTACAGACAGCCTCAGATCTCATTGGACCTTACAGACAGCCTCAGATCTCATTGGACCTTACAGACAGCCTCATATCTCAGTGGACCTTACAGACAGCCTCAGATCTCAGTGGACCTTACAAACTGTAACCTATAAGGACTATAGACGTATTACAACAATAAGAATATTTATATATCAACAGCGGCGGGACTAAGCAAATTGGGGGCCAGTGGCGAGCATGGGATCCAGGGGCCCTCCGTTGGGGACCAATGAAGCGAATCTCATCGTTTTGCAATTTGAAATCATGCCTCGAAAACGTAGGATCTTCAGTTTCTTGAAGTGTATTCTATAAATAATTGCATTTAACCAAATGTAGCCCAATACTCGTAATTTATTCATCAGGCAGTCAGGGTCACTGAGAAAAAATATAAGGCCCGGAGTAAGAATAAAATGGGGTCCTTGGTATGATATACATGAATACGCGCAAAATAATCTAGGAATACTTAAAAACACTCCATACAAAATCTAAACATTGAATACTATTTTTATTATTATTATTATTATAGTTATTATTATCATTATTGAGGGTGGTGGTTGGGGTGAAGGGAGTTGGAGGGAGGGTGTGATGGAGGGGTAGGCGAGAAATTTAGTTCCCCATTGCCCGACTTCAACCACCTATATGGATATGCGGTTCAAGGCTGGGCGCAATTGACTGGGGGTATTGCCCTGGCACCTAAACCCCAGGTGACTTCTTTAATGAATAAATTTGATATTAGGATATAAGACATTCTGTTTTTTAGCTTAGGCATGTTAAGAATGGCTATCAGGGATACTATTGATGCCGCCGCCCCACACACACGCCTCTTCGCGTACATGCACGGATTATGATGTTGCAAAGGAATCTTTGCAAATAAATCCTACACTGAGTCAAAGAGACGAATCACCATCGATTCCTCGCTTCTCCGACAGTCTGACTTTATGGTCCACTGCAAGATCTAAAATTGATTGAGCAATAAAGCTCTTTTAGCAAATCAACTCGAGGGCCACTTGACCTTCAAGTGATTACACGCCTTTAGACAACGTAAACATGTTATACATATAATTAGGGACTTATACTTAATGTCTTAAAGACATATAAGTAGAAAATCATTATTGTCTCAAGTAGAAAATCATACCTGTCCATTAAAATGATCAATGCTTCCCATTGCAAATGTTGACACCGTAAGCTTAGGCTGCCTTTGATAAAACCAGGGTATGCCTTGGGAGACCCAATCAATTAATCTTTGATCATCGGTTTTGCTTGTTTTTTCCAGGAGTAAAAATCTATACATTGAATTCATTGGATTATTCTTTGAATGCATTTCCCACAATCCTTTAAAACTGTAATTGATTTGTTGACAGCGTCTGTCCTTTGTTTCTTTTGTAAGTTTTCATTAAGGGAGGTATGTTAAAATTTACATGTGTCTGTAAGTGATCAATGGTTATGTCACATGACTGATGTTTGTTTAACGTCTAATACCCGTTCTCACTGAAGGCTAACGAATCTTGCTCTGATCTTAGGAGTTGAATATGTTAATCTCAAAAATCTTTCTGATTCTGAATAAATTTGCAACGCAATATATGCTGTTAGATTTCGGGCACCTACCAAAAATAACATTCCATAATTAGAAATAATACAATCGGAAATATTAAGATTACAAAGCGCTTAGGCTCAGCCACCAATAAAGCAGTAACATTTTCAAATAGGACTTTACCTCTTCACCCGATGGGCAATTGCTAACAATGGTTCTGACAAGGGGCGTAGAAAGTCACCATTTAAAATGGTAGAGGGGGTAAGAGGGTGAACCCGAAAAATTGATGGTTAAAAGTGGAAATAAATAAGTTTCCATAAAATGTTGCTTCTAATTCGGAAATCTCCTTCGATTTTCTGGAAATATTAAATTATCGATTTTCGGAAAAATAACTTTAACTTTGCTAAAGATTTCCTTCAATTTTCGGAAAATCTTCCATTTTCGGGAAATCTTAAAGTTTCGAGATCTTCCATTTTCTAGAAATCTATAATTATAGGGAATTCTCATACAATTTTTGGGAAATTTTCTTAAAATATTCGGAAATTTTCTTCAATAATCGGGAAATTTGATCCCTTTTCGAGAAATGTTGCCAATATTTACCAAAACGATTAGCAATTTTACCAATCTTAACTTCAATTTTATTCAGTTTATTTGAATAATTTCCCAATTGTACCTGCCAACCGGAGGATAAGCATGCAACCAGGAAGGTGAAAACCTTTGAACTAAATATGTGAATCAGAGGAAAGTTCGTTGACACACCGCCGTTAATTCTGATATAGGAACGTCTTTCGGTTATTGATTGGCTTGTCCAACCTATGTGCAAATATTTAGACCAATCAAAAGCGTTCAATTGTATTGTGTATTTCTGTCCACATTAACACCACATACAGCCATATCTGGCATTTAAGGCCTGAACAATTTCCGCTTTCTTGTATTTACAAGGCAAATTTTTAATGCCCCTTTGGCTTTTGGGCCTCAGAGCTGCACTACACTATTAACAATGGAGTGAGCCTCTCCTAAAACACCCCGGGCAGTTCATTGTTCTATAATCAGGCCTCTAGCTCTAAAAATAGTTTTATAATCACGTCCATCACTCTTTAAAATTCGATAACATACAATTTTCTTTGTCTTTGTCTATCACTGTTGTAAACTTTCTTTAGGTCTATCTTGTGGAGCCTTTGAATTAATTATATCCTAGTTCTTAAACTTTGGATGAAAGAAGAAGTAAATTAACGATGAACCTCCTCGTGTCTCAATGGACATAAGTGGAACACACACGTTAACTTTGAAATCTGGGTTTGTCAATCTTGTTAAAAGAAGTCAAAAATACATTCATGCAGTTGCAAGCTGAATGGTCACACAAATTCAAAACAGCGGAGTTCTTTAAAAATTCATTTGCAAATTCCACAACCGAATTAAATCAACGCAGATAGTCATAAAGAATTTAAAACCGGCTCGGAATCAATAAATTTTAGGACTGGAAAGAGGTATTGGTCTTGTGTGCTTTTCATATGTAGAGTACTTACGAGAAGGTACTTGTATTGATCATATGGACAAGCTGTTTGCTTACATGGGAATTAATCGGTATGAGAGAATCACAACTCTTAAGTAACTCCTTTGTCAACAAATCCTAACTTCTTTGTTTGTCAAAGACACAGAAACACAGATTAATTTTTTATGTATTGGAAAGGAAGTATATAGAGAACAATGTAAGTTGTATATTGGCAGTGATTGCGCGGTACAGAGAGAACAAAGCCATCCAAAGATTATTAATGCTTAATCGCCTATAATATTTTTTTTTTGTATTGAAAGAATTGATAGTGATGATACAATTTCTGAAAAATCATTAACGTTTATAGTTTAGAACGTCACTATACAAGAGCTAAACCGGTCATAATAGAAAGGTACCAGCAGATACGTGTGTAGCTGAAATGTAGCCAAGACATATATGAAAAATCATGAACTCATATGGAATCTCTCAAAATAGAAGCACAAATATGTTATTCGGTAGAACACGGCAGAAGTGTAATTGCATTGATGAATGACTATGAACTGCATTTTTTGTAACATATTGCAAATCGTTATCTGGTTATCAAGAGGTTTTAAATGGTAAGGTGTACGCATGCGTATGACTCCCTTCTTATGCCAAACAGTTTTCAACGTAAACCACTGACCTTTATTCATCGATAGCGTTTTCCCCACAATATTGTACGGGCGACAAAATTTGTTACATCTATAGGCATTTGCCCCATGTGACAAAACTACCCTCTCTTGCCCTTGCATCAAAATTCGGCGCCGAAACTGGATATGGGGGAGAGGGAGGGGGGGGGGGGCACTGAAATTAAGAATGTGTTTGGGGCGAAGGAAGGGTTGGCCTTTTTCTTGCAGAGATATGGACCACTATGATTTAACTTATGTGAACACGGAAACAAATCACTGAAAAGCATTGGCTTCCTGGATGTAGACGATTTTCATGAAAGGATATTTTCATTGGTAACAGAGATAGCTAAGTCAAAGTCTGAGTTGGTTTAAAAAGGACTAGGGTGACATAACATCCTCACATTCCTATATTGGGAGTTTGATTAACAATGCATTTGAAATGTCAGGTGAACCAGAATCTAGTCAAAGATATTTTATTAGTTAAAGATACTTAAATTAATTTTCAATATATTAACAATTGTAACAGAAGTGGGAAGGAAGGAGGAGGGGGTGCGGGAGGGGGTGTAATGGCACTATTCTATAGTAAACTGTCTTCACCAGTCGTTTTTATACAAAATTAGAAATTACAACTTAAAAATTCAATTCAAACTGAAGATATCATAGTCTTTTCGCAATATTGAAACGCTCTTTTGCAAACAAACTTAGTGGGATATTCTGAAACTTAACACTTTTATCATATCCTAATTGTTTTTTTGAACCACATACAGACATAATTTCGTGGCTATCTTTTCAAATCGACGGCACAAACCCTCATTATCTTATATTCCTCGTTATAGTTCTATGGACAAGTCTATTCTAATTCTCATTATCCTATATTCCTCGTTATAGTTCTATGGACAAGTCCATTCTAATTCTCATTATCCTATATTCCTCGTTATAGTTCTATGGACAAGTCTATTCTAATTCTCATTATCCTATATTCCTCGTTATAGTTCTATGGACAAGTCTATTCTAATTCTCATTATCCTATATTCCTCGTTATAGTTCTATGGACAAGTCTATTCTAATTCTCATTATCCTATATTCCTCGTTATAGTTCTATGGACAAGTCCATTCTAATTCTCATTATCCTATATTCCTCGTTATAGTTCTATGGACAAGTCTATTCTAATTCTCATTATCCTATATTCCTCGTTAAAGTTCTATGGACAAGTCCATTCTAATTCTCAGTATCTTATATTCCTCGTTATAGTTCTATAGACAAGTCTATTCTAATTCTCATTATCTTATATTCCTCGTTATAGTTCTATTATAGGACAAGTCTATTCTAATTCTCATTATCCTATATTCCTCGTTATAGTTCTATGGACAAGTCTATTCTAATTCTCATTATCCTATATTCCTCGTTATAGTTCTATGGACAAGTCTATTCTAATTCTCATTATCCTATATTCCTCGTTATAGTTCTATGGACAAGTCTATTCTAATTCTCATTATCTTATATTCCTCATTATTATAGTTCTATGGACAAGTCTATTCTAATTCTCATTATCCTATATTCCTCGTTATAGTTCTATGGACAAGTCTATTCTAATTCTTATAGTTCATTATCCTCATTATCCTATATTCCTCGTTATAGTTCTATGGACAAGTCTATTCTAATTCTCATTATCTTATATTCCTCGTTATAGTTCTATGGACAAGTCTATTCTAATTCTCATTATCCTATATTCCTCGTTATAGTTCTATGGACAAGTCTATTCTAATTCTCAGTATCTTATATTCCTCGTTATAGTTCTCGTTATAGTTCTATGGACAAGTCTATTCTAATTCTCATTATCTTATATTCCTCGTTATAGTTCTATGGACAAGTCTATTCTAATTCTCATTATCCTATATTCCTCGTTATAGTTCTATGGACAAGTCTATTCTAATTCTCATTATCCTATATTCCTCCTCGTTATAGTTCTATGGACAAGTCTATTCTAATTCTCATTATCCTATATTCCTCAAGTTATAGTATTCCTTCTAAAGACAAGTCTATTCTAATTCTCATTATCCTATATTCCTCGTTATAGTTCTATGGACAAGTCTATTCTAATTCTCATTATCCTATATTCCTCGTTATAGTTCTATGGACAAGTCCATTCTAATTTCTCATTATCCTATATTCCTCGTTAAAGTTCTAAAGACAAGTCTATTCTAATTCTCATTATCTTATATTCCTCGTTATAGTTCTATGGACAAGTCTATTCTAATTCTCATTATCCTATATTCCTCGTTAAAGTTCTATGGACAAGTCCATTCTAATTCTCAGTATCTTATATTCCTCGTTATAGTTCTATGGACAAGTCCATTCTAATTCTCATTATCCTATATTCCTCGTTATAGTTCTATGGACAAGTCTATTCTAATTCTCATTATCTTATATTCCTCGTTATAGTTCTATGGACAAGTCTATTCTAATTCTCATTATCCTATATTCCTCGTTATAGCTCTAAAGACAAGTCCATTCTAATTCTCATTATCCTATATTCCTCGTTATAGTTCTATGGACAAGTCCATTCTAATTCTCATTATCTTATATTCCTCGTTATAGTTCTAAAGACAAGTCCATTCTAATTCTCATTATCCTATATTCCTCGTTATAGTTCTATGGACAAGTCTATTCTAATTCTCATTATCTTATATTCCTCGTTATAGTTCTATGGACAAGTCTATTCTAATTCTCATTATCCTATATTCCTCGTTATAGTTCTAAAGACAAGTCTATTCTAATTCTCATTATCCTATATTCCTCGTTATAGTTCTATAGACAAGTCTATTCTAATTCTCATTATCTTATATTCCTCGTTATAGTTCTATGGACAAGTCTATTCTAATTCTCATTATCTTATATTCCTCGTTATAGTTCTAAAGACAAGTCCATTCTAATTCTCATTATCCTATATTCCTCGTTATAGTTCTATGGACAAGTCTATTCTAATTCTCATTATCTTATATTCCTCTTATATTCCTCGTTATAGTTCTATAGACAAGTCTATTCTAATTCTCATTATCTTATATTCCTCGTTATAGTTCTATAGACAAGTCTATTCTAATTCTCATTATCCTATATTCCTGGACAAGTTATAGTTCTATGGACAAGTCTATTCTAATTCTCATTATCTTATATTCCTCGTTATAGTTCTAAAGACAAGTCTATTCTAATTCTCATTATCCTATATTCCTCGTTATAGTTCTATGGACAAGTCTATTCTAATTCTCATTATCCTATATTCCTCGTTATAGTTCTATAGACAAGTCTATTCTAATTCTCATTATCCTATATTCCTCGTTATAGTTCTATAGACAAGTCTATTCTAATTCTCATTATCTTATATTCCTCGTTATAGTTTATGGACAAGTCTATTCTAATTCTCATTATCTTATATTCCTCGTTATAGTTCTATGGACAAGTCTATTCTAATTCTCATTATCCTATATTCCTCGTTAAAGTTCTATGGACAAGTCCATTCTAATTCTCAGTATCTTATATTCCTCGTTATAGTTCTATGGACAAGTCTATTCTAATTCTCATTATCTTATATTCCTCGTTATAGTTCTATGGACAAGTCTATTCTAATTCTCATTATCCTATATTCCTCGTTATAGTTCTATGGACAAGTCTATTCTAATTCTCATTATCTTATATTCCTCGTTATAGTTCTAAAGACAAGTCCATTCTAATTCTCATTATCCTATATTCCTCGTTATAGTTCTATGGACAAGTCTATTCTAATTCTCATTATCCTATATTCCTCGTTATAGTTCTAAAGACAAGTCTATTCTAATTTTCATTATCCTTTATATTCCTCGTTATAGTTCTATAGACAAGTCTATTCTAATTCTCATTATCTTATATTCCTCGTTATAGTTCTATGGACAAGTCTATTCTAATTCTCATTATCTTATATTCCTCGTTATAGTTCTATGGACAAGTCTATTCTAATTCTCATTATCCTTATATTCCTCGTTATAGTTCTAAAGACAAGTCTATTCTAATTCTCATTATCCTCTATATTCCTTATCTTATATTCCTCGTTATAGTTCTATAGACAAGTCTATTCTAATTCTCATTATCCTATATTCCTTATCGTTATAGTTCTATGGACAAGTCTATTCTAATTCTCATTATCCTATATTCCCTTATATTCCTCGTTATAGTTCTATGGACAAGTCTATTCTAATTCTCATTATCTTATATTCCTCGTTATAGTTCTATAGACAAGTCTATTCTAATTCTCAGTATCTTATATTCCTCGTTATAGTTCTATAGACAAGTCTATTCTAATTCTCATTATCCTATATTCCTCGTTATAGTTCTATGGACAAGTCTATTCTAATTCTCATTATCTTATATTCCTCGTTATAGTTCTATAGACAAGTCTATTCTAATTCTCATTATCTTATATTCCTCGTTATAGTTCTATAGACAAGTCTATTCTAATTCTCATTATCTTATATTCCTCGTTATAGTTCTATAGACAAGTCTATTCTAATTCTCATTATCCTATATTCCTCGTTATAGTTCTATGGACAAGTCTATTCTAATTCTCATTATCCTTATATTCCTCGTTATAGTTCTATGGACAAGTCTATTCTAATTCTCATTATCCTATATTCCTCGTTATAGTTCTATGGACAAGTCTATTCTAATTCTCATTATCCCATATTCCTCGTTATAGTTCTATGGACAAGTCTATTAATTCTAATTCTCATTATCCTATATTCCTTATCCTTATATTCCTCGTTATAGTTCTATAGACAAGTCTATTCTAATTCTCATTATCCTATATTCCTCGTTATAGTTCTATGGACAAGTCTATTCTAATTCTCATTATCTTATCCTTTATATTCTAAAGACAACAAGTCTATTCTAATTCTCATTATCTTATATTCCTCGTTATAGTTCTATGACAAGTCTATTCTAATTCTCATTATCTTATATTCCTCGTTATAGTTCTATGGACAAGTCTATTCTAATTCTCATTATCTTATATTCCTCGTTATAGTTCTATGGACAAGTCTATTCTAATTCTCATTATCTTATATTCCTCGTTATAGTTCTATGGACAAGTCTATTCTAATTCTCATTATCCTTATATTCCTCGTTATAGTTCTATGGACAAGTCTATTCTAATTCTCATTATCCTATATTCCTCGTTATAGTTCTATGGACAAGTCTATTCTAATTCTCATTATCCTATATTCCTCGTTATAGTTCTATGGACAAGTCTATTCTAATTCTCATTATCCTATATTCCTCGTTATAGTTCTATGGACAAGTCTATTCTAATTCTCATTATCCTATATTCCTCGTTATAGTTCTAAAGACAAGTCTATTCTAATTCTCATTATCCTATATTCCTCGTTATAGTTCTATAGACAAGTCTATTCTAATTCTCATTATCTTATATTCCTCGTTATAGTTCTATAGACAAGTCTATTCTAATTCTCATTATCCTATATTCCTCGTTATAGTTCTATGGACAAGTCCATTCTAATTCTCATTATCCTATATTCCTCGTTATAGTTCTATGGACAAGTCTATTCTAATTCTCATTATCCTATATTCCTCGTTATAGTTCTAAAGACAAGTCTATTCTAATTCTCATTATCCTATATTCCTCGTTATAGTTCTATAGACAAGTCTATTCTAATTCTCATTATCTTATATTCCTCGTTATAGTTCTATAGACAAGTCTATTCTAATTCTCATTATCCTATATTCCTCGTTATAGTTCTATGGACAAGTCCATTCTAATTCTCATTATCCTATATTCCTCGTTATAGTTCTATGGACAAGTCTATTCTAATTCTCATTATCATATATTCCTCGTTATAGTTCTATAGACAAGTCTATTCTAATTCTCATTATCCTATATTCCTCGTTATAGTTCTATGGACAAGTCTATTCTAATTCTCATTATCCTATATTCCTCGTTATAGTTCTAAAGACAAGTCTATTCTAATTCTCATTATCCTATATTCCTTATAGTTCTATGTTATAGTTCTATAGACAAGTCTATTCTAATTCTCATTATCTTATATTCCTCGTTATAGTTCTATGGACAAGTCTATTCTAATTATCTATTATCCTATATTTCCTTGTTATAGTTCTATGGACAAGTCTATTCTAATTCTCATTATCTCCTCGTTATAGTTCTATCTATTCTATTCTCATTATCCTATATTCGTTATAGTTCTATGGACAAGTCTATTCTAATTCTATTATCCTATATTCCTCGTTATAGTTCTATGGACAAGTCTATTCTAATTCTCATTATCTTATATTCCTCGTTATAGTTCTATGGACAAGTCTATTCTAATTCTCATTATCCTATATTCCTCAAGTTATAGTTCTATAGTTCTATGACAAGTCTATTCTAATTCTCATTATCCTATATTCCTCGTTATAGTTCTATGGACAAGTCTATTCTAATTCTCATTATCTTATATTCCTCGTTATAGTTCTATGGACAAGTCTATTCTAATTCTCATTATCTTATATTCCTCGTTATAGTTCTATGGACAAGTCTATTCTAATTCCTCATTATCTTATATTCCTCCTCGTTATAGTTCTATAGACAAGTCTATTCTAATTCTCAGTATCTTATATTCCTCGTTATAGTTATAGTTCTAATTCTCATTATCCTATGTTATAGTTCTACAAGTCTATTCTAATTCTCATTATCTTATATTCCTCGTTATAGTTCTATGGACAAGTCTATTCTAATTCTCATTATCTTATATTCCTCGTTATAGTTCTATGGACAAGTCTATTCTAATTCTCATTATCCTATATTCCTCGTTATAGTTCTATAGACAAGTCTATTCTAATTCTCATTATCCTATATTCCTCGTTATAGTTCTATGGACAAGTCTATTCTAATTCTCATTATCCTATATTCCTCGTTATAGTTCTATGGACAAGTCTATTCTAATTCTCAGTATCTTATATTCCTCGTTATAGTTCTAAAGACAAGTCTATTCTAATTCTCATTATCCTATATTCCTCGTTATAGTTCTATGGACAAGTCTATTCTAATTCTCATTATCTTATATTCCTCGTTATAGTTCTATGGACAAGTCTATTCTAATTCTCATTATCCTATATTCCTCGTTATAGTTCTATAGACAAGTCTATTCCTCGTTATAGCATGTATAGTTCTATGGACAAGTCTATTCTAATTTTTCATAATTCATGCGAAATTGGTGATGTAATGACCTATCTTTGTCTGTTTATGTAATTCGTCAAATTTCTTTTCTAAATCTTAGCCACTGAAAATGATGGTAAAGTCGTTGTGGCTCGAAGTTTATTTGGTGCACCGGCGGCAAAGACTCAAAGATATTTGGCAGGCATTTGCTGCACCACTTCAAAGAAATACGATACACATTTAAAAAAACAATGGATTTACAAACGAAAATATCAAGGTTACCCTTTAATACATCACAAAATTTGCATAAAACATGCAAGTTGATGCCTGAGATTTAAAAATACTGTGCAATGGTGAATATTGAACTGGGATTGAAGACATGTTTTGCTACTATGATGATTTGTTTTATATTTTAAAGCAATTTAGCTAATGTTGCCTTTACATATCCATATACCCTTTTATATTCATTATCGTCTACATTGAGAAACTTGAAATAATCCTACTTTGGATTTATACTGTTATTACAAAATCGGTTAAAACAAATATTTCTATCACGTCACATTGTTGGTTGTGTATATTTTCTCTTATAACAGTATTATGGCATATTTGTTTACAAATGAATAAGCGTCATCAGATTGTGATGCATTTTTTTCTTATCTTAGACAACCATTTTTTGGCAGTTTAGCATATTTCTAGTACGTTGGGATCCATAGCAGATTGGTGGTAATGCAAACAAATTGCTTCAAGCTTTTGTATGTTGACTTTGCCACGCCATGAAAATGGAAAATGGGAAAAATCACATGAACATGGGTAAAATAAAGTTCATTAACCTTGCGTAGGCGGAAATAGTGTAAAGATGACGCAATCTTTTGACGTTATTAGCATACAGTTATATCATACATATTTCCTTCTTAATCTGTCAGTAGATAATTTATTGCACGAATTGGTGATTGATGTCTTCCAGTCTTTGTAGTTTTAATTTTTTTCTCCAAATAAAACGGATCAAGTCTGAGACATGAATATATTTGCCATAACTAAACACATTTCAGTTGATGTGAGCCATGTGTATTAGCCCAGCAGTTATCTGGGAATTCATATACTATACAGATTTTGGAGTGAGGTGCAAAAATGCAGAGAAAAAAAACAAATTGATGATTAACTTCTTTAAATGTTAGATATGTCGATCTGACAAAATGAGAACATAATAGCGAGACATAAAAACTGCGAGATATTCTCGTTCCCTTCAACTTTAGCTGTACAGGAGATATTGAATTTGAAAGTCTTCACCTGTTCGTGATAGAACAGTGACGTAACACTTGCATTTTCTCAACAATCGTTAACACTTTTTATCAAAAATTAGTTACACTTCTTTGAATTTTGTTACAATTTATACTGGTAATCTGGACACTAACGCAGCTCAGTTCTTTTTTCCTTTCCAGGAAGGGAAGGGAGGAGAAAGAGGGAGGGGGAGGGCAAGTAGGACAAAATTGCGGAAAAATTATATGCCTAAAGGTATACACTTGTTTTAGTGGCGTAACTCAGACATTTTCCAAGGTGGGGACAGGGAGGGGGGGGGGGGGGAGGAATCGGCAGAGGAAGGAGGAAACTGCCCGAAATTTCATCTTCCCAGTTTTATCGAGATGCAAAATTGGGAAATTATACAAATACATATTTTTCTTAAATGGTAAAATTGAAGGGTTATTTAATAAAATTACGGGGAATTTTTGAAACATTTCCCGAAAATTGATAAAGTAATGCTTGAAAATTTCCCGACAATCGGAGAAAATAATCGGGAAATGAAGAAAATTTTCCGAAAATAGATTTCCCAACAATTAAAGGAAATATTCCCAAAATGAAAAAAGCTGCCGAAAAGGAAGGGAATTTTCCGGAAAAAGAAGAATTTTTTTGAAAATGCAGGAAAAGTTCTAAAAAATTGGAGATCTTGCAAAAAAAGAATTTTTTGAAAAGCATGGAAAAGTTCTTAAAAATTGAAGATCTTGCAAAAAAATAATTATGTATGCAAAAGCATGTAGGCCTAAGGAATTTTCCCCTGCCAGCCTCCCGTTCCTACGCCACTGATTTTAAAATCGGAAAATGTTAAAGACCGACCTTTAAGTTAATCAATGTAAATCAAGATTCAAGGCACAGGTCTGAACAGTTAATTAATTTAAAATCATTTTAAAAGCACGAAACTACCAACTTTTGGCCAAACTATTAAATTTTGGAATGCATAAAGGGAAAGACTTCTCTATGCATTTTGGTTGTTTTTGCATACAACAACAATTAGATGATTTAAGGAAAACACCTCATTCTGTCCACTGGAAACTTTAAATCTTCCATATATCCCAGGTCAACAGTCAACGTCTTACTGAACTGCTGAAATAGAAACATTGTCAACGCAGTAACTTTTAACAAAAAATATGTAAAGAACTGCATAAAGATGTAGCCTGCTGTTTCATAAATATTACATGTATTTAACAGTTCAGTCTCTGGGTGTGTTCTAGACAAGTTGACAAGAGGACACTGATTTAGCAATGGTGGATATAGGGAGGGATCCATGTTTAAAATTGTCCATAATTTGCGAGGAAACATCGCAAACAAAATTGATTAAATATAGATAAAATTATAAATATTTGGGGTAAATGGTGAAAGTGCAAAGAAATGAATTGATTGTGTCGATAATAGCTTAATCATGAAAACGTTGAGATCAAAATTACAATACAAGCAACGTTTCTGATTGGTCCAAATATCTACATAATCATACTGATCAGCCAATCAATTACCGCCGTGGAAGTGATGTTATGTATCGGAATTTCTGGTGACGGGTGAAACAATTTTCTAAGACGAGATGCCTTCTTGAACCTTCTCTTAGTATATATATAACTTTCGTGAATCCGAATCTAATTACTTGAAAAAATTCGTTTTAACTTCGAATGCAGAGGTTACTTTTAGACTTCCAGTTTGCTTCCAGTCTGCTGGTCAAGCGCAATTTACCAAAATAATTGGGCTGTCCCTCCCTTTTCACCGAAAGTTTCGATGCCATACCCGGTAAACGGACTAAAACTGACTGACTGAAAGGAAGTCGATTTTCATCAAACTCTTTGAATGCTCTTTAAAATATTTGGGCCGGATTTTCAGCTCACTCACGAGCTCAATTTGTTTTATCAAATTGGGACGTTTAAAAAAAAAAGAAGTGGGGTGTCGATGATTTGGGGGCTCAGACATCTCCATACTGCTATACTGCCCTATACGCCCAACATGTGCGCCCAAATCTTCCGGATTAATCAAGTAGAGCAAATAAATCTGTTTTAAATTAGGTTCATTCTCTTAAGACGTTCATATTAATATTCATCCTATTCAGGTATCGTGTACTTATAGGTTTAGGAACTGGGGCACTGGGGCACGTGCCCCCACATTTTTCCGAAAATGACAAAAGTGCCCCTTTTGAAACTGAAAAGTGCCTCTTAATTACTATCAAGGGTGCAAAAACTGGTGGAATTTGCACACACTTTAAAAAAAATGTTACGTAAGGGCCCCTTTGAAAATGAAATGCCCCTTTAACCCAATAGTAGGAAATTGGCCGCACTTTTGTCAGTCCCATGTACGGGGAAATGGGTTCCCATTGGAAAATTGCCCTTTTAAAAACAAAGTGCCCCTTCTACTTTACTTTATTATCTACAGACAGGAGGACATACGCATATGACTTGGGGAAGTGCCCTCTAAGAGGTTGTGCCCCTCACTTTTCGAAAGCTTTCTACACCCCTGCGTGTACTAATTCTTTGTCCCAACAAACCTGCAAAAGTTACTTATGACGATATTACTATTTGTAAAGGAAGGGGGAGGCGGGGGGGAATTGTAAAATGCAACAACCCAGAAAATGTATTAAACTTTCCAGTCCCAACACCCAATGAATATTGAGTTAAATATTTTCACCTGTGAAAATCCACTCTTATTGTTTCAAGTGAAAAATAATATTTTACTAAAAGGTCGATAAACTTTGCTAAAATTACCCGACTTTTCGTTACTATATCTAGATTTTGAGCTAGGCGTTTTTTTCGTGCTTCAGAAAAGTTTCGTCTCCGAAGAGTTTGAAGACCCTCATTTCGACACAATTTTGGAGCAAAAAAAATACGCCATTAGTAAAAAAATCGTTATACGACCCCCCCCCCCCCTCCCCCTTCCATCCAAAATGCTGGCTACACCCTTGCAAAGTTCAATCGAACATTAATAAACGTTTTTGTAATGATCAGAGTATAATTCCTGCTCATGATAGAATTTCTCGTAAACACGTACGACCTGCCTGCATGCCGTGCAAAAGGAATCTTTTAAATCGAACAAAAAATTGCTTATGAAAATATATTATATACAGTTATGTCTTAAAAACTGGACCATCTAAGATGAAAAATAGGTCAACTTACGCGCTGTCGATCATCCAAGTCGAGCGGCAGGGCAGTGGATTAAATGTCAGAAGAAATGATAGAAAAATATGGCAACCAGTAAATCTAGTTGTTGTCAGAGTAGAGGAGAGTTACTCTGTCCGCTCGTCAAGAGACTTGAAGAGCTTCGTCGGTAATCGGTGTCTGAGGAACCTTCGGTAGGAAACAGAAGATAAGTACTTTTGTGATTCGCAGACTCATATCACGTGAGACAAAATGTAAACAGTTTGGGTAACCGATTCCCTATTGGTTCGTGAGGTGTAATATTTTCTCTAGGTGTGAATTGTTACCTAATTGATTGGGGGTATCTGTAACGTTTAGGCTGTTAGGACGTGCGTTCTGGTGCGATTCTGCAAAGCTGGGTGATATATTATTTGTTAAATTGTCAAATAATGGGTATGTTTTGACAAGTTTGTGAAAAGATTATGAAATAATTTTGTTTATCGTAGCTTGTTTAGTACCTTATAATACATTCTTTTATTCTCGAAAACGAAACTATTGCACAATCTCTTTACTTATGCCGTGAGGATCGAGAAGAAGATGAAGGAAAAAACAAAACAAAACTGTTTCTGTTCAATTCAAAAATATAGGGGAAAAAAGAAAAGAAAGTCAGTTGTTTATTATATTCTTTTTATACCGGTTACGGTCAATTGCATATAAAGCGCATTGGCCCAAACGCTCATGGTAAATGTTTACGTTGGTTTACAAAGAGAGCAACCATAGGAGTTTGAGTGGGAAACAAGGATCACCTTAGGGAGAGAGATTAACTTTGTTTCAATGTAGACACTGTGGTGCCGACAATAACACAGATCCCATGCATCCTGAAGCCGTTCAAGATATTTCATGAAAAGTTTTCATTCAGCCCCGAACATCCATAGAAATCATTCCAAATTAGAATTATTGGTGGCTAATTGGGTTGGGAGTCGCAGCCTGTCTTGCACTTTCCTGGGTTCCGTTATTCACATTGAATAGTATTACAAATCAGATTGTTTCATTTTCCTATCAATCTGGTTCTTAATTTTACAA
The DNA here is from genome assembly GCA_020152595.1 of Chiridota heheva. Lineage (NCBI taxonomy): Eukaryota > Metazoa > Echinodermata > Holothuroidea > Apodida > Chiridotidae > Chiridota > Chiridota heheva. Next base: position 110,742 of record JAIGNY010000356.1, on the reverse strand, counting down.
GTGGATAATTAATCTCAATGCGTTTTCACGTAGAGATCAGACTGAGCGAAATTCTGAGGTTATCATTAATACAGTGGGGACGTGTATGAGTTTTGATGTTCACAATTTTTGAATTGATTTAGTTCTTGTTATATTTAAATTTCACATTTTCGTTTCACCTGTAAGCCTGTTTATTCATTGATATTCTTGCATATTGTCTGTTTTTTTGTTTTTGTTTTTGTTTGTCTGTAGGATTATGACACGGGACCTTATGATTCAAAAGAACATGTTAATGGGTGATACCCTTGGGGACACTTTACTTACTGCGAGGTACCCATCCCATGGGGCAATGTTGCCCCTCTGTTGCCTCGGCATAGAAATAATGGCGTCGCCACTGACTTTACCCCACTCCAAACATCGTGTAACTTTACCACTCTAATAGTTCATACCCTTACCATCGTGTAACCTTACCAATCTTCCTACAATTGTTTTAATTCCCGACAATCGTGTAACTTCACCATTCCTTTACCATCATGCAACTTGATGCAAAATTCACTGTATATCTTTTACCATCGTGTATTTTTCATCTTTTGCTATCGTGTATTTTCCAAAATTTCCAATAATTCTACCATATTGTTGTCCAATTTTACCAAATATTTGTAATTGTATGTTATACTTCCCCAATTTTACCTCTCACACTGGGTCGGGCAGAAAGCATGACACCGGGCATGGTGAAATCCTCCCAGAGGGCCAACCGTTCCTTCCTTACGCCTGTGAAATAATATTCCATTCTTTAATTTCAATCTTTGAAAATTGTTGGGTCTATGTCAAAGCAGGGATACTGTTATAGAGGTCAAAGAGCATAACAAACTTTTTGACGGTCAGAATCTGCTAATCTCAGTAAAACAGAACTAAGCTAAATCCATCCAAGCCATTAGGCTTATAGGCGGTTTTTATCCCCGGTTTCCATCGCATGGCGCAAGCGGGTGAGAGTAGTGACTCCTGGACGCAGAAACGTCGCTGCCAGGGGAGGAGGGGTATGGGGTGTCTCACCCCCAAACTGGACGACAATTGGAAAAATGAAAATGACAGTTGGAATTTCAACCGTTTCTCTTGAGGCACCTTCACGTATCCACTCAGTTGGAATCTGATGCCTGTACACCCTCAACAGAAGACCCTAGCAATGTCCCCGCCAGTCCATCGCAGATTAACTCCTCAGCAGTGCTGGTTTTCATTTTACAGCCGAGTGAACTGAAGTAAATAGAGTAAAATTTCTTGCTCAAGGACACAATGCAGCGCTCATGACGGGAATCGAACCGGTACCTTTCGAATACGAGCTTGACTCCTAACCACTGAGCTACTGCACCTCTTTATTTAAAGGAATATTCCCATGTTTTTTCATAACCTTTCAAAAAAAAAAAAAAAAACAAAACAATTTAGTACAAAAAGTATTTTGATATGTTTTTCCTACCAAGAGACATTTCATTTTTAAGGTTCACAAAAACTGGCAATAAACGAATAGGAAAATGCTCATTATGATATCACAGGAACACATTCTTCCACAAAGTTGATGTATTTCATTAAAATCTATCATCATCTTTTATTAGTAAAACCTGCTAGAAAAATAAATTGATTAAAGTTAGGTATTTATATACATTACCAAATGTACCCTACTTCAATAAATGTAGGAAAATTGTTTCTAATCATACAGAAACAACTTATTAACATTCAAAGAATTACATAAGCATTTGCAATGGAATTGTCTCTATGACATCATCAAATACGAATTCATCATATTGTATTATTGTACAAAAAGTTAAAAATGCAATTGGGAAATCTTTAAAAATCCATATTTCCTGAATAGAATATGATATCAACCTGTTTTTGTGCCAAATTGGCTCTAAAAGTATGTTTTTTCAAATAAAATTTTACAAAAAACCATGGGATTTTTTCTTTAAAACAGACGTGGACTTAAAAACTAACTACTTGTTCTCACGTCTAAAATGTTTGTAAAAATATAAATGTCGGGTCATTGGCAAATGTACGAGTAGGTGGTCAATTTCTGAGCGATTTTGATTAAAAAATGTTTTATGTTTTATTCTTTCTTCGCACTCAGGGGAATTTCTTGGTGTTAAAGGTCTTTAATGGACTTTTAAGCGTTTTTGCAAATGTTACTTTTGCTTGACCAATGACCTTAAAGAATGTCGCCCTCACCATCCTTTGCCCTTTATGAGAAAGTATTCAAGAAAACTGAATAATATAACATTGAACCTTTAAAGGAATACTCCCATCAATTTCAATTTGATCAGTTTATGACACGTGACTGACTATTAAAGCATCAAATTGGTGTACAAATCATGTAGATATCTGATGCCGTTTGGGAGTTATTGCATTTCAAAGATTTTACCAGTACGACCTCGCAGGCGACCTCGCAGTGTACAATATGATGTCATAAAGGCAATCGAAGATACTGTTTAATGTAATTCTTTGCAATTGCCTCTTTCTAAATCATTGCAAGTATATTTTGTTTAATTATTGAGATGGGGTAAATAACACGCACATTACAAGCTTTGCCCATCTCTTCATGTCCCTTATACTCTAGGTAAAAGAAATTCAAAACAACATTTTTTTTACTGTTTTAGAGAAATTAACCCTTAAGTTGTGATATGAATTTATCTGTTTACGACATCAAAGTGGTAACTTTTCAACACACTGGTGAAATCTTTGAAATACGATATTTCCTAAACGGAATAACCAACGTAACTTTGACACTAATTTGTTTCTTTAACAGTCCTCTGTCACACACGTGAAATTGAAAAAAATGAAAAATGGGAATATTGCTTTGAAAGTCTATGATGGACATAAAAGTCTATGATGGACACACATGTCTATGATGGACATAAAGGTCTATGATGGACATAAAGGTCTATGATGGACATAAAGGTCTATGATGGACATAAAGGTCTATGATGGACATAAAAGTCTATGATGGACATAAAGGTCTATGATATCTATGATGGACATAAAGGTCTATGATGGACATAAAGGTCTATGATGGACATAAAGGTCTATGATGGACATAAAGGTCTATGATGGACATCAAGGTCTATGATGGACATAAAGGTCTATGATGGACATAAAGGTCTATGATGGACATAAAGGTCTATGATGGACACAAAGGTTTATGATGGACATAAAGGTCTATGATGGACATAACGGTCTATAATAGACATAAAGGTCTATGATAGACATAAAGGTCTATGATGGACATAATGGTCTATGATAGACATACAGGTCTATGATGGACATAAAGGTCTATGATGGACACGAAGGTTTAAGATGGACATAAAGGTCTATGATGGACATAACGGTCTATTATGGACATACAGGTCTATGATGGACATAACGGTCTATGATGGACATAACGGTCTATGATGGACATTAAGGTCTATGATGGACATAACGGTCTATGATGGACATACAGGTCTATGATGGACATAAAGGTCTATGATGGACATAAAGGCTATGATGGACATAAAGGTCTATGATGGACATGTATCAATTTCTATATTGTATAAAATAGTGATACAATTATCTGAGCATAACAGTTTTTGAATTTTAAAAATAACACTTTTAGTTTTTGGCTGCTCGAAGTTGGATCAGTCAAATTTTGATTTGTGCTAAATTTGTGATATATGACTGGATTGTTGGTATTTCTTTCCGAAATCTGCGAATGATGGAAAAGTCCGTATGCCCTTGAACTTGATTGGGATTATGGCATAGACTTAATACAAAACTTACTTAAATTTTTAGTCATAAATTGCTGCCACCACTTTAGATAAATTATGTTAGACATTCAGTAAAAAGTATTTGTAACAGTAAATACCAGAATCAATTCCTGGCCGATTTTGGTAAAAAACATTGCTACGTTGTAAAACAATTCAGCTAATACATATCTGTACACGTTCATGGTCCATGTGTTGGGGTATTTGATAAAGATTTAAGTTGCGGTCATCTAGTCATGGCTTACTGCACCACTTAAAAGAATTAAGCTAGACTTTCTAAAAACAAAGAATTGTAGAAGAGAATACCAGGGTCGTTCTGTAATATAACCATACAAAACTTGCATATTGATAACTGAGATTAAAAAAAAAGCTGCCAATGCTTAAGTTTCAGCCAATCTTGATGAAATGTAAAGCTACTTTCATTTTTTTTAGATATCATAATAATTATGACAAGACACAGTGATAGCTTTAAACGTAAATATCTTTTAACGGATATGCTTGACAACTAAGCTAATCCTTTAAAGCCATTTAGTTAATGATACCTACGCCCATATACCTTTAACAGCTCAGACATTCCCAGGCTAGCAGTCAATCATCTAGCATCAAGTCAAGTTTAAAATAACATTTGGAGGACGTGTAAATTGCAGTCATCTTCTTGAATGAAACATTACTTGTCAGGTTACATGTTTGCTTGCGATGTGGGTAAACATACCAAACGGATGTTAAAAGGTTATGAAGGATAGGTACCCTTTAGGGCGTGTGTGACAAAGAAGGTGGGGACGGCGCTCTACGTGGCAAGTGATGAAAAGAGAGATTGCTGATTGAGAAGTTGATCATCACATGTGGGTTATAGAACTTTGAAAAACAAGTTGACGTATGGCTGTGAAAATCCGCAATAATGATCTAATAAGTGTGAAATATTTTGATTTAATGGAGGAATAATAAATCGATGAATGACCAATTAAATTTAAATCTGAGAGCACAGTCTTTGTATATCTATGGATATTAACAACATTTTCAAAGAAAAGCTCCGACCAGTAAATATGATGAATACTAAGATGCCACTTTTGCGACGCACCGTATGTAAGTTCCAACTATAAGAATATTCCAACTTTGAGAATATTTCAACTTTGAGAATATCCCAACTTTGAGAATATTCCAACTATGAGTATATTCTAAATAATAGTATATTCCAATTTCTAGTATATTCCAACTTTGCGTATGTTCCAACTTTGAGTATATTCCATATAATAGTATATCTTTTAGTATATTCTAACTTTGAGTATTTTCCAAATAAAAGTATATCTTTTAGTATATTCCAACTTTGGGTATATTCCAACTTTGAGTATATTCCAACTTTGGGTATATTCCAAATAATAGTATATCTTTTAGTATATTCCAACTTCAGTATATTCCAACTTTGAGTATATTCCAAATAATAGTATATCTTTTAGTATATTCCAACTTTGAGTATATTCCAACTTTGAGTATATTCCAACTTTGATTATATTCCAAATAATAGTATATCTTTTAGTATATTCCAACTTTGAGTATATTCCAACTGTGAGTATATTCCAACTGTGAGTATATTCCAAATAATAGTATATCTTTTAGTATATTCCAACTTTGAGTATATTTCAACTTTGAGATTATTCCAACTTTGAGTATATTCCAAATAATAGTATATTCCAAATTTTAGTATATTCCAACTTTGCGTATATTTCAATTTTGAGTATATTCCATATTATAGTATATCTTTTAGTATATTCCATCTTTGAGTATATTCCAAATAATAGTATATGCCAACTTTGCGTATATTCTAACTTTGAGTATATTCCAACCTTGAGTACATTCCAAATAATAGTATCATATCTTTTAGTATATTCTAACTTTTGCGTATATTCCAATTTTTAGTATATTTCAACTTTTCTGGAATTTTCCCCCTAATCAGAAGCTTTGAATTGTATTTTAACTGCACGTTAACAGGATAAGTGGCTTTTCATTTTGAGTAAAAAACAGTCGTTATATAAATCGTGTTTGTTGACGTGTCGGGTGCAACCAGGGATCATACCAAATCCCAGATGTAACTTAAACCAAATTGCTTTAAAGGCCAGTGATCGTCTCCAACGTGGAGGTAAATAGATTTAAATTCGTGAGTTTTTATTGGTCGAAACACAATGGTACAATGAATAGGCCAATCAGAATCGTTTTGGAATAAAATACGCCGCCACATTTTAATTACGATAGATGGCCTTTAAACTTAATCAAAAACCAGGAAAGAAGTAAAAATCAAAATAGACTAAAAATCATGTTGACCACTTTCAACTTTTGAATTTTCAGACATCAACACATCTTATGCTAATTTGTCTTATATGACAGACTGAGTATGACTGCATGTACGACCTTGTAATTTCCTTAAAACCACTTTTTTCTACATCTTACGTAAATCTCTTCGAACTGCCAACTGGGAGTAAACAAATCTGGATTGTATTGTAGCCTGACTGAAAATTAATTTGAAAGAAAATAATATGGAAGAATAACGCAAGGCAATTGCAATCCCCCACCCTACCCTTAGCCCCCAACCCACCCTTAACCCCTGGCGCCCTGACAGGTATATTGGTTTTTGATATAAAGCTGGCGGAAGCAATCATAAGTTAGAGCTCAATTGTACCAGGAATGTTAGAAATTAAAAGTGAAGTCATTTATCGTTTGTGTATAGAAACAATTAATATCATACAGTCATACTAGTAACTAGTTGTGACGTCACATCAAGTTCATATCCCTCAAAGTCTTTATGTACAGATGTATTCTATCATACTTTTACCTGCGATTTTGTGGCTTAAAAACCATTGGATATGTCAGGAAAGTATAACAGAATTTAGCTGTCTAGAAAGGGTAAATAAGGTAAAAGAGTTCATTTTCTTAAAATTACACTAACATTTGTTAAAAAAGTGAGGATTAGAGGGCCAATTTTTCATATCAGACTTATTACACCAGTCATTTCCATGTAGATAACACAATAAATTAAACATGAATATCTCCTTGCAGCCTTAACGGAATAAGACATTTAAGTAGTTTCTTTACCATTTACCATTTTGTTTCAGTGCTCTTTTATATAAGTTTATAATTGTATAAGCTGTTTAAGTTAAACTTACTTTACCACTGAACTAATCATTTAAATGATCCACCTTCATTAAATAACCAAAGAATAGCTTTTTAACTTACTAACTGGTCAATGAGGGAAGGGGGAGGGTGAAAGGGAGAGGGGGGGCACTCACTCGCTCACCCGAATAATTCCTGAATGATTTATCATGTTCCGAATTATGACCCTATAATTTTCGAAAAGGACAAATCTTTAGTAATTTGGAGGAAAAGGAACACCTATGCCTATGAGTTAGCCAATTTTTTCGGGTGACGATATGAGTGGGGTATGAAGTATTATATATATCGTACTGCGATCAGGTCCACCACCAGCAAGCTTAAGATGACTTTAAAGATACAATAATAGCTTGGATTCGGATTTTTAAATTTGTATTGTCTTTGTTCCTCCACCTCTCCTACAAATTGTCTAGCCTATGGAGCGCCAAAAGTATGGGAGGTGTCAATTCATTTCATGAAGGTATCAACTTATATGGTGAAGGTATCAACTTATATCATGAAGATATCAGCATATATCATGGGGGTATCAACTTAATTCATGAAGGTATCAACTTATATCATGAATGTATCAACTTATAACATGAAGGTATCAACTTATAACATGAAGGTATCAACTTATATCATGAAGGTATCAACTTATATTATGGAGGTATCAGCTTATATCATGAAGGTATCAACTTATATCATGAAGGTATCAACTTATATCACGAAGGTATCAACTTATATCATGAAGGTATCAACTTATATCATGAAGGTATCAACTTATATGGTGAAGGTATCAACTTATATCATGAAGGTATCAGCATATATCATGGGGGTATCAACTTAATTCATGAAGGTATCAACTTATATCATGAATGTATCAACTTATAACATGAAGGTATCAACTTATAACATGAAGGTATCAACTTATATCATGAAGGTATCAACTTATATTATGGAGGTATCAACTTATATCATGAAGGTATCAACTTAATTCATGAAGGTATCAACTTATATCACGAAGGTATCAACTTATATTATGAAGGTATCAACTTATATCATGAAGGTATCAACTTATATGGTGAAGGTATCAACTTATATCATGAAGGTATCAGCATATATCATGGGGTATCAACTTAATTCATGAAGGTATCAACTTATATCATGAATGTATCAACTTATATCATGAAGGTATCAACTTATATTATGGAGGTATCAACTTTTATCATGAAGGTATCAACTTATATCATGAAGGTATCAACTTATATCGTGGAGGTATCAGCTTATATCATGAAGGTATCAACTTATATCATGGAGGTATCAACTTATATCATGGAGGTATCAACTTATATCGTGGAGGTATCAACTTATATTATGAAGGTATCAACTTATATCATGAAGGTATCAACTTATATCATGGGGTATCAACTTATATCATGGGGTATCAACTTATATCATGGGGTATCAACTTATTTGTCGATTTATTTGATGATAGTATCAACTAATGTGATTGTTATGTCATTCTTATCTATTACTTCGTAATAGATGTATGCTTCCACACCATCATCAAATGTGGTCTCTTTGGCGACCTCAGACAACAATATGTAAAGCTCCAGATATTCATGAGTCGATTATATTAATTTCGGACCAACAATTAATCAGACAATTAGACAAAATACTGATTGGCTACCTCGGAACTGTTGAATATGTATTATAAGGACAACATGCAATTCGTCTATAGGATATGACTCAGGAATATACGAAACTATCACATACAGTGAGTAAGACCACATTTGATTGTGATGTGCAGCATTCTACTAATACCATCATGAAATAAGTTGACAATTTCAACAAATAAATTGATACCTTCACCGTATAAGTTGGCACCATCCTGAAATAATAATTTGACCCTTCCATCACATGTGGTTCTTTTGGCGTTTCATACTAGCGACGCCACTGCGTTATTTGGGGAACACTATATTTAAGAAAACTTTTCAATTGATCTCCGATCTATCCAGGGTATGAGAACACGACCTTTCACAATGTGTATCATAAAATTAGTTCAATAAATACGACTGTGATTAATTTAAGTCTATTTTCTAAACGGCTCACTTTTTTTTGTCTTTTCAAAATTGGGCTGTGCACATCCCTCGATAAGACCAGGAAAAGTGAAAAAGTTATATGGACTGAGCACGGCAGCTAAAACAATTTTCATAAGCATTTTTACAAACTCAAACGATTTCTATAGGCAGACATCTGCAATCCGCGTCAAAATACTTGACACTTTTCCCCTTCCCCCTGTTTCAATGTTGTTCGTTTTTTGGCATGCCAAAAAGGAGACACAAAGGAGAGCTGAAATTTAATTTCAACATTGAAAAGGGGTAGAAGGGGAATGAAAAAATGTGTCAAGTACTTTTGTCGCGGATTGATCAGCGTCCAAATACTTGACACTTTTCCCCTCCCCTGTTTCAATGTTGTTCGTTTCTCGGCATGCCAAAAAGGAGACACAAAGGAGAGCTGAAATTTAATTTCAAGATTGAAAAGGGGTAGAAGGGGAATGAAAAAAGGTGTCAAGTACTTTTGTCGCAAGTTGTGAGTGTTTTGCGATTATCCCATGCATATCCCGGCCCTATCATGGGACAACATACTCTGATATAAATAAGAAATTCATTCGTGGAAATTCTCTGCCTATAATTTTAAATCTCACAACATATTTTTCCTTAAGTCTTCTTCAAATAGTGTTGTACTGGCGGGCCAGCCTGCATATTTTCCATGAGGTTATGAGAAGCAAAATAAAAAGTAAGTGATAAAAAATGGTAGAAATAACAATTTTAAAATTTTCTTTTTTAAAAAGAAATGGAAAATCTGTCTCTTCCCCGGAACCACGCCCGGTGGCGCCGCCTCTGCTTTAGGGATTCACTTACCGATACCATTTTTGGCCCCTAGTGAAAAATCCTTTAAAAAGCCTATCTGTGACCTTCCGTATTTCAGCTGGTAGACCACGTTTGTGTGACGGAGCGGGAGGGAAGAGGGGGAGGGGTGCCTATGTGTTTGGTGTGTTATGTGTGTAATTCATTCAACTATCACGCACATGAATCAAACAACTTAAGATGGCCTGTGCATGTAACCCTCAAAACATGACATTTTTTCAATTAAAAGAAAAGAAAAAGATCTAAGTTGATGGAGTTTACCTCTTATTGAGGGAGTTTACCTCCACTGAGGGCTATTGAGGGAATTTACTTTCTTATAAACTTATACATTTGCATATTTAAAGCTTACCTTTTAATTTTCGAATTCTGCATGTGAAAACGCCGTGAAAGATCCAGTTAAAAACGAGTATGAAAATTTGAACTAATCCACGGAAAATTGTAAAACTAAGATTATGTGTTATTCAAATATCAAGCGATTATCGGAATTTGTAAGGACGTGGAGCTGCCAAACATACGAGCATGTATGCCTAATTCCCCCAAGCTGACGGTGGTCGATGGACGCAGGTCGAATAAATGGCATGACGCAGTTAGCCACAGAACAACACTAACAGTTTAGTTTTATTATTGTTAAGTAACTAATTCACGAATCGGAAGTGTTTAGTTTGAGTAATGAATCTTCTTCACTTCGAAGGGGTCGCCTCTTGAGAGAAATAAAATTTGGCTATTTTTATATATATTTTTTAAATCTAAATGAACATCGAATGGTGTTGTGATACCTTTTGTCAACGTATCGTATATATTCGTGCATGTTTGTATTGCTGGCATAAAGGAATGCGGGGTTAAAAAAGTGGCTCCTTAGCTTACAGTGATGGAGTTCGACGAAGAGTCCAGCGCAAGAATTGGAATGGAAGGTATTATGTCACACGTAGGCGATCGTCCAGGGCTACCGAGAGTCACGTGGGCCGGGGTATCTTGAAAGGACGAGACCCTTTGATAAGCCAAAGTTAATTGGTAGTTCATCAAAGACATTTTTTTTTTACGCGCATCTCTTTTCTTAATTTTACGCATCCATTTCGACCAGAGAACGTTTCATCCCAACATGTTCATGCAATGACTTGCTAAAATTGTTGAAACGCGCGTTATGACATTATGATAAGTGTATTCACATACTAAAACTTTTCTCCAAACGTTTATCGTCAGAAATCCGTCTAATTGGTCATGAAAGATTCGCGCCCTTACATAAGCTATGTTCTCATTTTCCACTTGTTGGAAAATATAATATCTCCAGGCCACCAAAAATGTACGCATCACTGCCCCCACACTTAATACATACAGTGACAACAACGTACAATTATACACACACTGTACGTTCGGAGTTTATTTCAGAGATGGCTTAAGCGTGAAACAGCGTATGCGCTCTTTTAGAAATATTGAGTGAGGGCGCTTTGAGTAGCAATGTCGTAGATGCCGGGGGTCAATGTTGGCAAAAGTCTCCTTGGTAAAACCTGAAAATACTCACAATACTTTTTTACCGTTTACATTTCAGAATTTTAAGTGCACAAAGTTTTTTTCTCAGAAGATTTCTTAATAAATTATCAACGTGCCCCTATAAAATCTTCATATATTCGTTTTTTAAGTTGTTGTCAGCTGTAGGCCTTAATTCCCTTAGGGACAGGAGACATGTCCCTCACTAGAATATAAAAGATACGTCACCTGTAACGATTTAAGCTTGCTCCTGGCATTTCGCATTATAAAAGTTTTCTCGGCGTGCGGATCCTTACTTTTCCCAAGAAATTTTCCAAAAATTAGAATAATCTTGGTTATTTAGATATTTGTTGCTTTTCAAAAACAAAATTACCCTAAAAAATGGGCTAAATTTGAACACTTCGTCTAGAGAGGGGGTCTAGGAACCCCCCCCCCCCCACACTTTTTGAATGCTGGCTACGTCACTACTGTCAATATACCTTTAGGCAATTATTTTCTATATAAGCAGGAAGTTTGATCTAAAATGCTTTCCTCGGGGCACCTCATTTCTCCATGGTTTGCTGGTTCTGCCCCTGCTAAGGAAACCGATCACAAATTTCTCTACAATATGCACAAATTCATTATTTCCCCCTGGAACAATTTGGTGGCGCATTGATGGTACCAGGAAAGTGGTAAACAGACATACCTAAAACAATATATAAATCATATTCAACTTTGCTTGAAAATTTCTAGATTACAAATTACATTTTCTGCGAAATTAAACAGGTGAGGCGACCAAACAGACCCACACTATCACAATTTATGTGGCTTAAAATCACGTAGAGTCTACACGTGGATCTGCATTGTTTGGTGCTTGCCGAAAGTTGCAATTAAAATAACAGCACATATGGGAAGGCCAGTAAACATTTAAACAATATCAAAGTTGAGTGCAAATATTTACATTATCTTGTGTTTCAAAATTCATGGCAGATTAACCATTTAAGAGACTTAAATCCAGATTTCAAACTTCAAAGGGAAAGCAATAAAGAAATTTTACAGACCATTACTAAGCCAGCTTCTTAGAATTGTTTTGTTAATACTAATTGCTACAATATTTTATCGGGTAGGTTATCACACAGCGGTATCTTCCTTATTCTCATTGGATATTCATTTTGGGACGTCATTAAAAAAAGTTTTTTGGGCATGCGCAGTAGTCTATGTTCCTCCACTCAATGTTTTCGAGATTCTTGAAATTGCCAAGATGCATATAAGGCATGCCCACGATCTTTATGCTACTGTAACAAAGTCCTTCACTGTAATCTTCACTGTAATGTTCTAACATGCTATTTCATTAAAGGTGTATGGACATAGCAATTTTTATACTGGCTGAAAGAGTATTACAATTTGAGCAGATCAGTTGATGAAGGAACAAAAGTTGTTTTCGATTTATGGCTGTTTAAAGTTTGATCAGTTTTTAATTCATTTCAAGTTTGGGATGTAATTCTGGGCGAACAGCTCAAAATCTTCATGTAATTCTTTAAATTTCTTTCCTAAGTCTTAGTCACTGAAAATGATGGGAAAATATATCGGGGGTATGGCAAAGACCAGTGGCGTAGCAAGCGGCATCGGGGCCCGTGCAGCCGTTCAAATGGACTCTGAAGGAGAAACCACGTTCATCCCAGCTACTCCATGGTTGGGGCTAGGGTGAGCAATGTTTCATGTTGAAATCCCTATAGAAGCCCAGAAATGCAGCACTTTCCTGCAGGCTTTCTTGACTGAGAATGGGATTTTAGATCCCTACTTTGGTGGGTATTGAGAAGAACTTAAAGAATTTGGAATATGCAAAGTCATAAGAAAATGAATAAAATCATCATTATTTGAAAGCTTGTCCTCCAACAGTTTCAATATTGTAACATGAGGTCACCGTGCACCATACACGGACCGATATAGCAAATAGCCTAGGCCTAAGTAAAACAAAAGTATGTTTACGAGATTCCATTCACATTTTCTCCATTTAATATTAACTATGAAATCTAACTTTTTTGGTGGACCCGATTTATGTTTCTTACTATCGTGACGGGCCCCAGAACCTGTATTTTACCTATTATTTATTTTGGGCCCTTCTATTTTATAGCTTTTAGTGGGCACGACTTAGGATTGAAGGGACCATCATTATAACAAGAGACAGAAAGGAAAGCCCAATATATTTATATTTTTTAGTGGCCCCGACTTATGATTGAAGGGCCCGTCATAATAGTAAGGGGAAATAAAGGATCGGCCCATCTTGGATATGAAAATGGGACCTAAAGAATACACGGGCCCTGTTTGGTTACTGTTTGTGACTTTTATATCATTACAAGGCGCCTAGCGGATAAGTGTTTTTACGGTACTTGTCACCAGGACCCCTACAGCCCTACTTTTGATCAGAATTTGCTGCACCACTCCAAAGAATTATAATAGATATCAAAAAAGAGCAAAGGATTTACAAAAGAAAACACCAAGGTCGGCCTGTAATACATTACAAAATTTGCATAAAATATGCAAATTGATGTCTAAGATTTGAAAGCGCTGTAAAATGATCGATGCTAACCGATTTTGATGAAATAGATAGATGACCGTTTTAAAGTAAATTAGCTGATGTTGCCTCTGCATGCATGTCCATATAGCTTTACTATAATCCTAAAAATTATAGAAAACGCATGATGCAATTCATCGCTTTACAATTTATAAGCAAGGATTCATGTACATCTTTGTTCTAACCCAATCGGATGTGACAGACAAAACAGCGTGTCGCAGTCAAATCAAATTTACCGCCTTTCAGCCTTTGGATAATGATGTGTTAAAATGATTGACAGCATAGGAAGTGCGCTGACAGATTTGGTAACGCCACCAGTCACAAATAAAACCCAACCACTTTATTTCCCATTTCCACATTCCATAACTTGCTTGATATAGCAACTTATAGGCTATAAACATGATTGATAAGTCCCGTGTGTCCATCCAAATTTACGGATAAAAGTACATGCCATACTGTGCAGATCGGGTACTGGAAATCGGTTGCGTATGTGGATTGTGTGTTGAAAAGATCCACTATAGTCTCAACAAAGCATTGAACTGGGGCCGATGGTGCAGGTATTCCCGACTTTTCAGCAAAATTGTTTCCATTTGGTACGTCATCCATATATTGGGTTGGCATGCCTGTCCTCCCCACTAAAAGACGAAAGATGTATGAACACCACTTCTGGCTCTGACTGCTGCCAACGCTGACGAAGACGGGTAGAAGGCTGGCAGCTATGATAAATCCCAAATCGACATATGCCATCCAGCGACATTTGCCCATTTCGAGTAGCCATTGGTCAGAACTGGTCATATTATTGTAAATTCATCATATCAATCAGAAATCAAATAAATGTTCGATTTCTGAATGGTACGACGATTTCGGCCATTCATATCACTCAAAAGAAATCGAACATAATGTTCAATTTCTGATTGATATTATGACGGCTTCAGCCAATCAAAATGCTCGAAAGAGTCATACCAATCAGAAATTAGATATATGTTCGATTTCCGAGTAATATAACGATTTCGACCATTCTTATATATCACCCAGAAGAATTCGAACAGAGTGTTCGATTTCTGATTGATATTATGTTGGCTTCAGCAAATGAGAATGCTTGAAATAGTCATATCAATTTGAAATCAGATATTAAATGCATAATAATACAACTTTATTTGCAATAATAGGAACAATGGGCGCTGCGGTGGTATTGGTTTTTTATATCCGGGAGGAAGTTATGTTTCTAATCACGGAAGATTGAACAAATACTTCGGCCCACTTTGAATCTTTGTTTATTAATACAACTATAAACAACAAGAAGATCGTTATTGGTGTTATCTACCGTCCCACTAGCGCTTGTTTCTCCTTTATTGACGAACTCTTAAAGTATTCTCCAAAAATCATATCCAACAAAAGAAGATGCTACTTAATGGGTGAGTTTAATACTGACCTCTTACAATATGGTATTGATAATAACGTGTCCAGTTTTCTTGATCACCTCAATTCTTGTTTCTACCCCATATTTCGAAACCAACTAAAACTGACCACTCCACTACGCTCATTGATAATATATGTTGTAATGATTCAAGCCTTAAGCTTTCTAGTGGTATTATTGTTTGGGGCATAAGTAACCATTTTCCAGTGTACTCCAAATTGCATATTTCTGATCAAAACTCACAGGAAGATAAATTTTATTACCTTCGCCAACGAAGTTGGACGGAGGTTATGTTTTCGCCATCGCTTGTTTGTTTGTTTTTCTGTCTGTTTGTTTGTCATCAAGATATCTGAAGAACTGACGACTGGATTTGGATCAAATTTGGTGTGTGGTTTTGTTACTGCTTAAGAAAGAAGTGATTTTGGGACACATTGGAACAGGGGAATGGCGCTAATGGAGGGGTGGGACATTTTAAGGTGAGTTTGTCTGTCATTAGAATATCTCAAAAACTGATGATTGGATTTGAATTAAATTTGATGTGTGGTTTTATCATTGCTTAAGGAACAAGTGGTTTACATCTGGCACGTATTGATACAAGGGGTGGGAAGAAATTGGGGTGGGGGTGGGGTGGGGATGTTTATGGTAAGGTGCCAAGACACAGTTGAAACTTCCCAATGGAATGTGATGCACAATGAATTTACGCCATGAAAATAATTCAACAATTAATTTTCTGGACTCATTGAAATTAAATCAAGTGGCCTCTACTAATCAATGTAATAAGAACAATTGGTTTGAGCCATGAATGGAAAATGATGGAACGTGAATCATAACTGAATGGAACTCAAACAATGAATGCTTAGCCTGAATGAAACTGAAAACAATGGTATGGTCTTGGAAGAAATCCTGTCAGAAGATAATCTTCAAGTGTTCAGAAGATAATCTTCAAGTGTTCAGAAGATAATCTTCAAGTGTTCAGAATGCAAATGATTATTACAAATTAAAACTTGGGGATGAATCTTGGTGGGCCTAGGATTTTAAGGTAGGTTATATTAAGTATAGGGATCAAATTAACTCTAACAATTATTGTAGGCCATGTTGGAAGGGCGGTGGTGTTCGCTCTACAGAGTGCTAATATTATATTTTTAAGAGAGATACCTGGTTAAATGCATGAACAAGTTTGACACAAAACTTAAAAGCTATAAACTGGGATTTCTTGTATTTCTTTACCGAGGTGAATAGTGCCTTTGACAAATTTCTTAATGTGATCTCCTCCTTGCACAACGTGTAAGCTAAAACGAACCGAAATTAAGGGTAAACACAGAGCCTCTTCGTGAATAACAAAAGGGATTCTAAATTCCATTAAAATAAAAGCTTAAACTCTATAAAGCATATATTTGTTAGCCCATCCAAGAACAAAGCTTAACATACCATTTATAGAAACAATTTAAGAGGTATCATCAAGGCAGCTAAATAGTCCTATTTTGAAAAAAATTGTTTGAAGATAATAAACATAATTTGAATAAAACTTTGCCAATAATCAACAACATAATTGGCTCAAAAAAGAACAATCTTCGATATTAATTATAAACCACAATAACAATGTTGTACTGATCATAGTGAAATTGCTAATGCTTTTAATGATTATTTTACTACAATTGGACTGAACCTTGCAAAGAAAACTCCTGATTTCTTCTCTAACTTCAGTGACTTTATTCCTAATAATAGCAATTCACTTCTCCTTAATTCTTTCACCTACTAATCCGTATGAAACAATCAGAATTATCAACAAGTTACCTGCTTCTGGTATTGATAGTATCCCGATCAAAATTCTATATAATAATAGCAATGCTATTGCTGCCCCACTAAGTCATATAATTGATTTATCGCTTTCATCTGGTATTGTTCCTGATCAAGCCAAGCTTGTAAGAGTGACCCCTATTTTCAAATCTGATAACCCATCCATCCACATTATTTCATTATATAATTCTCTTATTTGATCACATTTGTCTTACTGTAATATTGTATGGGGTAATACTCACCCCACTTACCTTAACCGCCTATTCATTCTCCAGAAAAAAGCTATTCGTGTAATCACATTATCAGACTATAGAACTCATACCTTACCGCTTATTTAAGACCTGAAGAACCTCACTTTGTTCAATATTTATAGATTCCAATTAGGTGTATTCATGTATAAAGCCATTAACAATCTTTTGCCTAATTTGCAACGCAGTCTCTTCATGCAGCTTTAATTCAGACATCCATGACCATTTTACTATCTGTCAGTCTGTCAGTCTGTACAGTGTTTGCTCTGACATTCAAAGAAAGTTCTTCAGCTACTCAGGTGTGCAACTCTGGAATACTCTTGATACTGTGATAAGAAAAGCCCCATCAGTTTTACCCTTTAAAAAAAAAATGAAGTATTTACTGTTGTATAATCATTAAACACTATATTGTCAGTTGTCTGAACCTTGAGCCACTTTTGTTTTTCTTAGTAGTCGAACCTTAGGTGTGCGCGTGTTTTTGTGGGAGAGGATGTTGGGATTCTGTAGGGGGACTAGGGCCTAGTTCACATGTTATAATAACATGGTAGTTTGATATGCCTATCACCTTGTATTATTTACATGTACCATGATGGGAGGGGGGAAGGGGGTGATATTAGTCTATTCTATATGTATTTTCCCTGTATACATACGTTTTTATTATCTTATGTTCCTTTATTTGTTTCTTTGTACAGGGGGTCTGCTTTGTAAGAGCAACAGCTCGCTCAGACCTCCTCCACCAATCATCTTTGTTTCTGAATGTAAAGCTTTGTTGTTAAATTATTATGATTAGTGTGGGAATTAATCAATCAAATCAAATATGTTTGATTTCTGATTAATATGACGATTTCGACCTTTCTTATATATCACGCATGAGAAATCAAACATAATGTTCGATTTCTGATTGATATTATAAAGGTTTCAACCAATTGGAATGCTTGAAATAGTCATACAAATTTGATATCAATTTTAAATTATGTTGAATTTCTGAGTAATATGACGATATCGACCACTCAAAAGAAATCGAACCTCTGAATTTCTATGTGATCATATTGTGCCGAATTCAGCCAATCTTAATGTTCGAAATCGTCATATCAAAAGAAATCTGACAAATCGAACATTTGTTCATTTTCTGGCTGATCAGGTCATATGCCGGTTTTAGAGTGATTTTACCAATTCTGACCAAAGAAATTACCCGAAATTGACATATGTCAGTTGACGTTAACATGTGTCGATCTAGGGATTTATTACACACTAGACGCGCACCGTTGGTGATTCTCACGAACCAGCAATTCTGGCTCACAATATTCTGATATTGGTGTCAATTTTGAATCTAAGATGTCTCTCGATTCACATAGTTCTCTATTCACATTATTTACAAAGTGATACTTATAGGGCTTACAGTTAAGGACTGCCCCAGTGGTGCCCCCGATGCATGCGGAATCCCTGAGTTGCTTTACATTCTTTTAAATCAGACTTCCCTGATGTAAACGTGAATGGGATGGGTGACGCCATTGGGGTAGTTGACATGTCATTGCTGGTGTTCCTATAAGAGACCTTGCTTCCTTTGGGTGGATGCGTCACTGACGATGAGCTTGAAAGTGTAGATGAGTGACTCATGGAGGTGCCTTGAGATATTTGTTTTCCCGCAGAGGGCGTCTCACCAAAACATGTCGTCTTTCTTTCGTGATCGCTGCCTATGCCCGAACCAAGGACTAAAGGGCAAAAGCAGTGGACCACATTGTCTGATGATTTTTATGAGAAAGTTTTGGAGAACATGTTAGTATGAAAAATTAGATAGGGGACATTTATAATCCCTATGCTGCTTTTAGATGCCGTGATTGGTAAAAACAATTAAACAAAATATTTCTCAGCAATTCAATATTTTTCCCAAGGTTGATTTTGTGGTTTTTATTTTGAAACAACACGCAGTTAACTCTGACTAGAACCGCGGGAGGGCTTCAAATTAAATAATGGAATGATCTGTCCTAACACTAAAAAGTTACACAGAACAACAGTTGACGAGGGAAACGTATTACGTATAACACTGAAATATTATTTGTGTGATTTTTCTCAAAGTGTTACAATAAGCCGCTAGGGGTTTTTAGGAATTTATTAACCGTTTTACTGCCTGCATGCGACACTCCCAAAGTAGATTGAATGTTATTTGCAACTACTGAGAATTAAATCTACGTTTGGCGAAAGACAACAAAAATATTAGATACGCATAATTACTACGCACGATTTACGATTGGAAAACGGTTTTTTTTTTTTATATCCATATTTGGGAAACTTCATTTTTAGTGGTTGTGAATGCGTGTAGTATATGTAGAGATTTTATATTCAGCAGAAGGAACTTTAATTTCTGAACAGAATAATATTTCAATTATGTGTAGTTTGCGAGTAATTGCTAATCGAAGTTTGATGAATTTTAATGTAAGTAAAAGTTTTTAAGTATGAGGAGACAACTCAACATCTTTAATGTAAATCTTTAAATTTCTGTCTTACATTTCAGTCACTAAAAAACCCACCAGTCTGTATTCTCCTGCTAACTATTACTATGGCGGTATGGTCGAGATTCAAAACCCGTCCGTCATATTCAACCTTATTTTTAGAGGAATGGCTTCACCAAGGATTTTAGCTTTGAGGGTGGGGGAGGAGGGGGGAGGGAGGTAACCTTCAGAAAATAACCTTCAATTTCGGACAATTTCCTTCATTTTGGGGTTAGGTTTTTTGATTTTCGGGAAATTTTCGCGAATTGTTTTGTCAATTTTCGCGAATTTTTTCTCAATTATCGGAAGGTTTCCTAATTTCCGGGAAATTATCTTCGATTTTCGGAAACTTTTCTTAATTTCCAGGCAATTTTCAGGAAATTCCTTTATCTTATAGGGAGGTTTTCGATTTTGGGGAAATTTTTGCAAATTTTTTGGCCAATATTCCTCAATTTTCAGGAACTTTCATTAATTTTCGGCAATTGTCTTCTAGTTTCTTCGATTTTCGGAACATTTTCTTTAACTATCGGGAAATTTGGCCGAGTCGGGCATGATTCTGATAAATCACTTGATTTAAAAAGAACATTTTACATCTCTGGCTGACTATATAAGATCGGTGCTCAAGTATCATATTGCCATCATCATGATATATAGCTGAGTCGACTATGATGGGTATTTGGCCGCACCAGCCCCCCCCCCCCCTTCCCCATCTCCCCCTTCACCTACCCACCTCGTAAGGCCTTGTGAAGATACAATTCATGGAAATATTCCTTAAACAGTTGATGTAACTATGTTGGTGTTAAGTGGAGATGAATAAACAATACGATGTGCAGGGAACGGGAGGGACTTAGGGATACCAAGTCCCTCTCAATTGTCAATGCGGGTGTGTGGATGACGACATCTGTTGCGTTCATCAACAATAACAGCTATACAAATGTTATCAAAGGTCTAAGAAATGATTGCCAATGATTACACCGTAATGGATTTTCCGACTGTGCATGTTCATGTTTCTATTATCAACCTGCATAAGAGTATAATCTGATAATAGAGTTAACAGAAAAAGAATGATACTTATGGATCGGATATCCCAAATATGACAAATTAATAATGGTATTCGTGCCATCACACTTCTTCAAACATAATATGGCTTGTACTTACATGAAACTTTTCCCAAAAAAATATCTAAAAGAAAAAAAAAATGCTTTGCTTATACGTATCTTATGTGGGTTTGGGACGGAAAGGGTGGTTGACGGGGCGCAGTTGACGTCTATTTACCATATGATACTGCTATAGTAGGGGCGAAGCAACGCGCGCCCCACAACAAAAAGGGCGTAGGTAATGCTGAGACTTGGAGAGAATAGTTCGAGTAAGTCGGGTCAGTCCCTTGAATCTGATAGGCCTACGTTAGAAAGAAAGTCAGAAATATTACCTGTATCAGATAATACTCGCTCATTTATGTTTCATCTTTCCTAGAAATAATCTTTTTTGCTGTAGGGTGATATCAAATATTTGTTTTAAATATTGAAATTGATAGAAGCTTTTTAGCACGTTTAGCTAGAATTCTTCAAATCGACGTTATTCTGCGCATGGTACTAAGTCAAGTTAGACAACTATAACAGTATCATGAGAGCCTTAAGGCAAATGATGATACATGGTAGGCTCCTATACAAATATTTGCATTGACATTGAATGATTAATACCGATTAAAATAAGAAATATATTTGATTTGAACCTTGTGGCATTTCTATAAAGGTGTTCATCTAATGCGTGATGTTGGTTTGAAAAGTAGGTGACCATTTCAGAATAAGATCAATATCTTAAGTAGAAATGTTATGGAAATGGCGCAAACTCTTAGGTATTGACACATCTGCCGGTTGTTTGGGAGGTCTCGTCACAAGTAATACGAAGTAACAGCCGGAAATCCGAGTCTCCCTGTGAGCCGAAATTCAACCCTATTTATATTCAATTTCCATCCATTTGTTCACAATATTTTCGCAACAATTTAAAAATTGGGCACAAATTTATTCAATTTTCGAGGCATAATACATAGCTTCCTATTTTTGTTTCGTGTTTCATGTGGAAACTTATAAATTGAGTTTCTAAAAGTATTTCAAGGAAAGGGTGTTAATGTTTACATCTTTTCTTGTCGTACTTTTAGAATGTAGAAAATTTTATATTTTAACTCTTGGGTTGTACTTTTGACACGTGATAAAAATGGCGTGATTTTAATGGTGTATATCATAATTTACTAACAAAGTGTAAATTTAATGAAAGTTGCATAAACCTATACGTGTACGAGGAGGTACAATTGTGGATATATGAAGTTTTTTTCTCTTTTATATAAGTTAAAGAAGGAATCTTGTCCCAAGAAAATTGCTGTATACGTCATCAATAAATACGATACTATACTGTGTCGTCACTTCTGTTGCAGCTTTGGCATGGCTTCTCAAAATTTGTGTAAATATTTCGAGCAAGCAGAAACGCTGAATTGCGATGTTTATTTACCTTCATAATAACAGTGACACGATAATAGATAACTTAAAGGCCAGTTATCATGTTGGCGTGCATGTAGAAATACATTGCAATTGAGCGTTTTTGATTGGTTTTAATATTTATGCGAATACTGACAAGCCAATCAATAACCATCGTGGAAGTGACGTCACTGGTATCTATCAGAAAAAATAACGGCGGCGTGCCCATGGGCGTGTCTAACTTTTCGTTTTTGCGAAAACACATATTCAGGGCCCCGACGCACTGGCTGGTTTGAGATTGCGGGGGAAGAGAAGAAGGGGGGGACAAGAGTAGTAGAATGTTAATCCCCCTCCCCCCCCCCCACCCTCCAACCACGACAGGAATTATCTACTTCTCGGTTTCATGCTTTATTCCAGGCTGAAAGAAAGGAATTATTAGGAAATCATTAACATCAAACTGAAGGGAAATGAGCAAAATTGTTGGAATGTTTTTTTAATTTTGTCAAAATTTCCCCACAAAATTCTCACAAATGACCTGTTGACAGTGATTCCGCGGAAATTAAAGAAAATTTCCGGAGAGCGAAGAAAATTTCCCGAAAATTGACTAAGATTTTCTCAACATTTGATGAAAATTTCCTGAAAATTCCCAAGTATTTTATTTTCTTCCGAAAATCTGTGGACCCGAAAATTGAAGGAGATTTCTTCATTAAGCAGCAACATTTTATTGAAAGTGAATGAAGTAATGCAATTGATCCGCTTGTAACCAGGAACTTGATACTCTAGCCCCCCCCCCCCCCTCCACCCACCCCTGATAGGTGACCCTTTTTACAACACTTGAGTGGACAAATGTTGGCAATTGCCCATTGAGCGAAAAGATAAAGGCATATCTGAAAATTGTATTGCTTTCAAACTAATTGGGGCTTTCACCTCCCTATCAATTTTTATTTTTTTAATTCTACAGAGTGCGAGTAGTTTGTAGTCCAAAAATTAACGATGATTCAGTCAAAACGATTAAAAAAGCGTCTGTTTTCTATGGTTCATTTGATATTTCAGTTAAAGATATTTATGGCTTTTGACAAAAAATTGGGGCATTTTGGGGCGCTGTTAGTGTTTCCCTAAAAAATAATATTGAACTTAAGGTAAATAATTTAAGGTACTTCTAAGAAATAAACAGGTGACAGATAGAATGATTATTCCATTTCAAAACATGCACCGAGCAGCCGAGCGATATTTTTTCTCATTCAAGATACAAAAAAGTTAGTAACTCTTAATTTACAAGTTTCGATTCAAGATTAAATTCATTCTACCCTTATCTATTTTTCATAAATTTAAGAAATTCAAATGGTTGAGTGTTTTTACCGATCATTTTGTTTTGCCATTGTTGGCCAAGAGCCCATGTTATTGGCCTTGTAAAACATACTTTCGCGTATTCCCTGTCTGCAAAAGCATTTCAATTATGAAGGGAAAAAAAGGCATGCATGTTTCTTTAATTCTTTACAAAAACAAGTTGTAATTTTAAGTGTGCAAAGGATTTAGGATAATAAGTGGGTAATAATATAATCAAAAGAGGGAGTTAGATTATTAAATATGCCTGGAAATTGACATGTCTCCTTCCGTAATTAGTTTTGACTGCACCCTGATCTAAAGTGCAAGTGACTGCCTTTCTCGCCTTGGCACTTTCTCTTACTTTCTCCTAATATTCCCATTAACACGAGTGTACACATTTCACATGAAGACAATTGAAGAGGACAAATTGGTGACAAATCTGTTATTATAGGGAGAATAGTTCTGACATGTCTGGCGAATCATGTACAAATGTGAAAAACGTTTAAGTTTATTCAAACTTTTATTAGCCATAAAGTATTCTACATGTGATTTTGAAGTTAAAGACTATATTCTGTTTCAAATTTCAAGCTCTTTCTGATTTTCTTGCTGTCCATGAAGTTTCTCCGCTTGTTGCTTTCAGCTGAATATAAGATGAAGTTTCTCCATGCTTGTTGCTTTCAGCTGAATATAAGATGAAGTTTCTCCATGCTTGTTGCTTTCAGATGAATATATGATGAAGTTTATCCATGCTTGTTGCTTTCAGCTGAATATAAGATGAAGTTTCTCCATGCTTGTGTCTTTCAGCTGAATATAAGATGAAGTTTCTCCATGCTTGTTGCTTTCAGCTGAATATAAGATGAAGTTTCTCCATGCTTGTTGCTTTCAGCTGAATATAAGATAAAGTTTATCCATGCTTGTTGCTTTCAGCTGAATATAAGATGAAGTTTCTCCATGCTTGTTGCTTTCAGCTGAATATAAGATGAAGTTTCTCCATGCTTGTTGCTTTCAGCTGAATATAAGATGAAGTTTCTCCATGCTTGTTGCTTTCAGCTGAATATAAGAGCAATAAACCCGCATCAGTAGACAAGGCAAGTTTATCTAATGAAAGAAGACAAGTATATCTTATAATAGAAACACAAATGATTAAGAAACTACTTCAATATCTAATTCCATTTAAGACGATATTCAAGTTTAAAGTTGGTCTTAGTCTCAAGAAACGACTGAAGTCTAGTATGGATGGTTGGCGCCCTTATGACCCTCATACGTATTTTAAAGAAAATCAATTTTACTTTTTTATTATCGTAATTATTTTTCCTAAAACTATCTTTAGGTGCTATTAATTACTTTTATATTAGATTATGTTTTACTATTTTCCTGATATATCCAACTCTTGTTAAACCAAAAAATTGAAGGAAAAAATATGATACAATATTCGGATTGTAATCACTCTGAGGATGTGGTGTCACAACCAGTCTTGAATTCAGTCGATGATGCAGTACCTTGAATATCTCCTTAACGGAATAAGATTTTTGAATGGTTTCTTTACCATTGTATTTCCTTTGAAGTTTTCTTTCATATAAGATAAAGTTACTTCACCACTGAAGTAATCCTTTAATATATATACACGCTAAATATCTCCCCAAACCCTCCCCTTTTGGAAAATGTATGAGCCCGGTGTATGGGTGAGCGTGACAAAGTTCCCAGGCAGTGGCGTAGCCAGCATTAAAAAAGTAAGGAATCCAAGAAGGTTCTAGACCCCCCTCCCCCCTCCTCTTCCCCCCTAGACGAAGTGTTCAAATTTAGCTCACTTATGTGGGAAAGTTTGATTAAATTTGTAAAAGCAAAATATATATAAAAACAAAGATTATCCCCATTTTGGAAAATTTCTTGAAAAAGTGGGGAAAGGGGAGGGGGGGGAGGGGGGGGGAGGGGTGGCTACGCCACTGTTCCAAGGTGCATTGCTCATGCGGTGTTGATTGCTGGTTATTTTCTAGTTATGACGTAACTTTTGGAAAATGTTATAGCCAATTGTTGTTATCAAACCTATAATTGACACGAGATAACAGTTGAAAAAAAGCAGTTTAGTCATATGACTTACAGTCGTAGACGGTGATGGCACAAAGAAAGGATTAGTCCAGTGGTCACGTATATCCATCTTTATACGAAAGAGGACTTCAAAAGAAAAAATGGGTGAAAAAAACATTTAAAAATGTTATTCCGTAAACTAAGTCAGTTTAATTTTCTGTCTCATTTAAGTATGAATGCAACCAGACTAATTGTGACGTCACATCCTCTTACGCATTCTCAGGACTCTGTATGCATTACAACTATTCATTCATGATAGTTTGTGGCTTAAAAACCATTGGATGCGTCAGGAAAGTAGTAAAACCTAAATAAATTTAGAAGAAAAAGATTAAAGTGGTCAAATGATAAAAGTCTGAATTAAATACTAGTTGATAAGAAAGTACGGATAAGGGCGCCAACATGTAGACTTTCCACACCAATAATTTCTATACAAACTTAAGACGTTAAACGTGGATATCGGAATAAGGTATTGAAGTAGTTTCTTCAGCATGTTTGATATAGCATCAACTTATTTGACTGAACAAATGTCCTGCTATGCTTAACAAAAAAAAATCCAGTTTGATACTTAAATGTTTCTTGTATGTAGGTTGATACATTTAATGATAAATTATCAAATCTACCACAAATGTCTGTTTTAAAGGTTAAAATAAATTTCAAAACATCGTATTTGTGACTATGCCGAGAATAAAAATGAAGAATCTGTGACGTCACAGACTACTTGATGACGTAAGTTAGAGACAACGATAGGACACAGTATTGGCATGATGATGCGAGACGTTTTGAACGACTCACGTTGCTCTCTCGTAGTGGCCTGTTGAGAAGTTATCGGCATATACTCACTGCTCTCTATTTTTTTTATTTCATTCTATTATGTTATTTCTGAATCTATTATTACACAAAATAAAAGATGTTATAAAATTCCCTTGTGATTTTCGTGTCATTCAAGGTATCTATTTGAAGTCCCTGGGCGTTGATTGGAATTTCACTTCAGACCAATATAGACTACCTGACAACTGGACAAAATGAATATATAGGATACTCGGACATTCCGTACACCCACAACACCGCATTGTTGAAGGTTTCCAAACGAGCCTGCACTTTTGAAGCGCTAAAAGCTATTATGAATATGCAATATGCCAGCAACCCTCGACAATTGCGTAAGCTTTGTGGTCGCCAACTCAGAAAAAAAAAAAAAACACTGGCGACCATGTTCCCTTATTTCTAAAGTTTTGATCGCCAAAAATGTTAAGTTACTCGCCAGTACAAAAACCTGTTCTAAATTATTAGTTTGATTTAAAAAAAAAAAAAAAAACCTTCTCCCCCGACGGTTTTCTTGCCTAAAAAATTTAACTTCATACTTCAAAGGAGACATAAAGACTGGCTTCTTCTTCATTTGATTTAATAGAAATAATAATTAAAAGTCATCTGAAGAAATTTCGCATCGTACAAAACAATTTAGCATATATTTTCTAATCTATTTAAACATTAATTCTGTCAAATGATTATCAACAGTGGTGTGGTGTAGTGGTTAGTGCTTTGTCCTCTCGCCTGCATGTCCTGGCTTTGATTCCCGATGGGTTCACAACTGCTTATCACAACTGAGCGTGTTATAATGTCCAGTACTGGATGCTTTCGGGACGTTAAACCTTGCTATGCCTAGCACGGCCATTTTGTTCCTACGCCCTCTAAAATGACACCCAGTACAAATTAAAATTTGATGTTGTTTTTTATAATCGTATTTTATATTTTCTAAATTCCTGTAATAATTTTTCCTTTGCATGAGTCTGTGAATTGTTTTATTTGTAAATGATATTAAAGTAATATTCCCATGGATTTTCTTTTTTCCATATATGATAGAGACAAATTTTAGAAACAAAGTGTTGAAAAAACTATGTTAATATTTTATTCCATTTAGAAGTTACGAAATTTAAAAGTATTTGTGAATTTGAACAAAAGTGACTGATTGGCAACATCTGTGATGTCATAGAGAAAATTTCAATAAAACGTCTTTTGTATTTCTTTAAAATGATTTGGCATTTTTTTTCTCTCATTGTAAATGTGATGTACACTAAAAAAGAAGCAAAATGTTTTCTTGTAAATTATATATTCCACCCTACAGTATCTCTATAATGATCCAAAATTTATGTTTGATAATGCAAAAAAAGGGTGATTAAATTTATAAGAAATACATAAGAACTGTGCTGGAATTGCCTTGATGACATCACCAAGCTGAAGACATATACTGTACGAGGTGTCTTTAAGAACATTTTTCTTCTCTTTAATTGTTGTAACTTCTAGACGGAATAAGATATTAACATAGTTTTTTCACCACTTTGTACAAATCTTATCTATCAAATATGAAAAAAAGGAAATCCATTGGATTATTCCTGTAAGGATTCAAGAGAGTTATAAAGAATAGGGCAAATGATGTCATCACTGGCAAGATTTCAATCACAAATTAAGATAAAATGTCAGCGTCCATGTTACAACTTCAAACTTGGATAACTTAGAAATGGAATACGAAGTTATGATGGGGTTTTTGGTAGTTGATTTATTCTTTTGATATCAAGTTAGAATATTTGACTTTATGTTTCCTTTAATAACAAATCTTTTTAATTTCAAAAACGCACACAAAATTATCGAAAGTAAAGACTGATTGACAAAGCAAACATTATGATAATTTTTCAGATGGAAATTGATCATAATTTTTTCAGGCACCTCTCTGCATGTGGAGCTAAAGTTACTGCGTACAAAATTGGAATTCGGATTGCCAGTATTTTTGGGGTAGGCCTGATAGAGAATAAAGGCATGTCATGTTAACAAATAATTTCAGTACATTTCTTACTCAAAGAAACTTACTTTGGCCGGCAGGTGAGACATAAAGTGCTATTTCTTTGGCGAATAGAATAATTATTTTTCAATTGTTTGAGACCATGGCCACAGGGTTGTTATAATGCCAGTCATGGTATACATACATTATAAATCCACTGAAAGATGGGCTAAAACCATTGTTGATAAGTTACAACTGTATACAGGCATGGCAAGAGTGTTCAGTGTTGTTCCAGATTATAAACTCACACGCACCATTACGGATGATATCAGGAAACTTTTGAAATAAATAAAGAGTTGCCTCGGGTGGTGCATCGGCTTCATACATGTCATACACAAAGAAATGAAACGTATTTAGCGATAACACACAATAAAAGCTATCCAAGGTCAGTTATCGTATTAACGTCAGACTAAACATTGGGATACAATGATACAATTCAAAATTTTGATTAATCGAAATACTTTCTACTTAAAGCCGTTAAATAATTGTCTCGGAAGTGACATCGTTATTCTATACTGGTGACGTGTCACGCAATTCTCGTGAGACTCAATTCCATCTTTAATTTTTTGGTGACTTCTATAGGCCTATTTGGTGACCGCATATTTGTGATCCTGAAGCAGCTTCCGCGCTTGAAGAGAAACTTATGCGGAGCTGTGCATTTTAAAGTAACCTCTACTTTAGAAAAATAAAAGTCTATCTGTCGACAGGAACTTACGTCACAGACCCACTTTCTGCGTATTTGGTTGAAAACAAAATTTATTTCACCAATCAAACAATGTAGGCTACCGATAAACCCAAATAGCAAACACCGTTGGCAATCATTGGCAAAACGTGCTGGCAAGCACACGTTGTACCAAAATATACAAGCCAATCGTTGGGCCACCATGGGCCAATATTGGCCCAACATAGGCCTAACTAAGCTATCGAAAAGTTCCGTCCGATGTTAATTGAAGTATAGTGACCCAGATTCTGTTTGTAATCAAAATCAATGGAGATTTGTGTTGCCAGTTGTAGCTTTTGAGCCCACCTTACATAGTCCATTAGGCCTACTGGTCTATTATAGACACTTGAAAGGGAGAGACTTTCACATATAAACTCGGCTTTCCGTTCATGTGTACAAATCTGCTTAACATTTACGATGTTACATTTTCCTGGGTTCCAAGAAAGATGTAAAATTTTAAGATATTACTCAATTACTCCGTAGCATTTATGGAGAGAAAATGTTTAGGGCCTACCTAGAAAAATCCGTCCCGACTGTCTTGTTTTTCCGTGTATATTTTCGACCTTATCGAGCAGTAAACAAAATTGGTTTGCACAAGATTTGCCGAGAAAGATTGTTTCCCCACCTGGAAATGACATTCTCAACATATTTGGCTATTTGCCATTCATAGAAACTTACCTCAAGTTGAATGGCAATTCAATTTCACGAGGTGCCTGGTGGTTTTGCACTAATTTATGAAGTGCTTGTTATAGACATTTGACACGAGAACCCAACCTTAATAAACTATCTCAACCCCTTTATAACATAATCGGGCCATTGGGACAAACCGTACATTTCCGAGGTAGTAAACAACAATTACATGAATTAGGAAGATATCTCATGTGTGAATAAATGGTTGACCTAAATAGTGATACATATTTTGTCACTGAAGATACATAGATTCTTGGTTTGACCACGCTTGAGTTGAGAAGAGTACGTGGCGATATGATTCATGTTTTTAAATTCCTATCTGGTAGTGATGCTTTGACTTCCTGTAATTTCTTGCATGTTTTAGCTAATCCTCATGTGACACGTGGTAAAAGTTTGAAGTTGACCAAGGAGTTCTCACGGATAGATATTCGGCGTTTTAGCTTTTGGCAAAGAGTTGTAATGAGTGGAATAGCTTGCCTGAGTGAGTAGTTAGCTCCAATTCTGTTCACAGTTTCAAAGTCAACATCGATAAGTTCTTTACTAACTCTGGGCGTCTTTTATTATTATCATTTTTTTTGTGGTGGGCTAGTTAGTTTGGGATTTTTATGGGGTGATTCACCCTTCTTTGCCCATCATCTTGCTATGTTATGTTAGGTTTAGATCAGATCAAGTGTGTCGTGTAATAATGAATTAAAATTGCCAAAAAAAAAAAAAAAAAAAAAAAACAACAACCCTGAAATATGCTTCCTATCTTTTCCAATTGAATGCAAAAACCCCAAAAAAATAAAAAAATGAAACATTAGTTTTGATTACCGGGTTCATAGATTTTCAAAGAAGATTGTCTAAATTTACAGAGAATTGCAAATATTCAAAACATATCAATCAGTCAATTAATCCTAAGAATTCTATTTCATTAAAATATTTTGCGTGTATTACGCATTTGAAATGATTTGTTTGCACCAGGGTGTTGTGTTGTGTTTGCACGTGGCATTGACCCTGAACTTGACCGTAACCCACCCGGGGATTGGCAGCCGCCGCAATGGTATGCCAAGCGGGAAAAGATAAATACATAATAATGCAACTGAGTTGTTTTCGTTCCATTTTTATTTAGTTCGTGACACTTCGGCAAAGTGTGCATGGTACCGTATTTTACGGACGTTTTTGCTGTGATAACATGACGTAATAAGCTAACGCAAATATTAAGGCACGACCACGGCAGTTGTAAAAGGGAAACTAAATCAAAAGTGAGTGCGCCTCGATTAAACTTGTCAACTCGTGGGCCTTCCTACTGAGTGGCATGCTACCTTCTTGTTCTTCAGGTAAAATTGGAAACTGATTAAAATAGAATAGATGGTATAATTTTGCAACATTTTTGCAGCATTTCGTAAAGATTGAAGAAAATTTCCCTAAAATGAAGGAAATTTCACAAAAATGCAGGACATTTCCCAATGATTGAAGAAAATTTTCCCAAAATAAAAGAAATTTCACGAAAATTGAAGAACATTTCCCAAAAATGAAGAATATTAAAACATATTCTTCTTCTTCTTCCCTGACGTCCAAAAAAAATTATATCACAACTGCGTACGCTCCGACGCTCGCATTATTTTGCGACAACGGACGCTTGTTTCATTTTACTTCCGATGCGATAGCATAAGGTACCTATGTAGTCATGCTGGCGTATGTATGTATATATGTGTATGTGTGTATGTATGTGTGAACCTGTTTAGATAGGTTTTACCTGTTTAGATGTATATATGTATGTATGTATGTATGTATGTATGTATGTATGTATGTATGTATGTATGTATGCATGCATGCATGCATGTGTGCATGTATGTATGTATGCATGCATGTATGTATGTATGTATGTATGTATGTGTGTATGTATGTATGCATGTATGTATGTGTGCATGTATGTATGTATGTATGTGTGTATGTATGTATGTTTGTATGTATGTATGTGTATGTATGCATGTATGTATGCATGCGTGCGTGTGTGCGTGCGTGTGTATGTATGTATGTATGTGTGTGTATGTATGTATGTATGTATGTATATGTATGTATGTATGTACGTACGTATGTATGTATGTATGTATATGTGTATGTATGTATGTATGTAAGAAGGTATGTGTGTGTGTGTGTGTGTGTGTGTGTGTGTGTGTGTGTATATGTGTGGGTGTGTGGGTGTGTGTGTGCGTACGTTCATGCGCGTATGCATGTCTGTGTGGCAGAAGCTTGTAAACAAGATTTCTCAAGAACCGTGTGGGGGATTTATGCCATACTTAGTATATAGATTTGTTGTGGTATGTAGATGATCCCTAATGTTTTTGGTGCTGATGTCATGGAGATTGATTAGTAGGCGGGGCTAAATGTAAATTTATGTATGTGCTGTTGTTTGTCGATGAGTTATTGATTTTGGTGCTGTATATCTCAAGATCTTTAAGGTGGATTTATGCATTAAGGTGGATGATAAAAGCAAGGATGATACAGGATCCCATGGAATGTTGAGTTGTTGACTTCATCATTATTCATGTCAAACGGAGCCAAACGCAATTTTTCATTGGTTGTTGTGATTGTGGCTTGTAGCTTAAAGCAAAAACCGTAACACTTAAACAAGCAACAAAATATACACAAATTACATGTTCCAGTGCCACGTGGGATTTGTACCTCTGGTTTAATAAACGCTTCCGTATTGTTTCAAATGTCAGAGTGGCTAAATAATATTAAAATAATAATAAATATAATATAATGATAATGGCAAAAATACATTTTCCTCTAAAACATTCTAGCAAAGTGTTAAAAGTTTGTCCGTTTGAAATTTTTACCCAAACTTAGGATTATCTTTGTAATATAAACTGCAGTAGTCATCAGTTTTTTCTTCTTTCTTTGTTCGTGGTGGGGTGAGGGGTGCTTGAGTCCCTTAAAAGTACATCCTATTAAGATGTTCACCTCCATAACATTGTCCAAAATTGAAAGTTTTTTACCCTAAGCTATAGATTTTGGTCGAAACTCCAAGATTTTCGGCGTAAATTGTAAGTTTTCCTCAAAACTTGAGGATTTGTAGTCGGAAATTGAATTGAAGATTGTACGTCTATGAATTAGGATTTTGTGTCCTAATTTAAAGATATTTGGTCCAAAATAGCCCCAAATTGAAGATAGTTGGTCCAATATTGTGTTTGGTACAACTTGAAAATTGAGGATTTTTGGTGCAAAATGGAAGAGCTTTCGGCCCAAAATCAACGATAGTTCAGTCGATACGACTTAAAAATGCCATTATCTTTGTCCTTATGAATCATTTGATATTTCACTTAATTAAATTCATGGCTTTGACAAACTGTGGGGACCCCGATAGCTCCCCCCCCCCTCTTAAACACGCCATTGAGTAGCTATGTACACAATTCAACACAAGTGTGGTCGAACGATGGAGCTTGTCGAAGCGGAGTTAAACAAAAGAACTTAAATATATAGTGGTGCCAATTTTCATATACTGAATGCATTTTTTCCCCGCCGAAACTGGGACAATTTTCCCAACAAACGGCATGATTTTCCCGACAAATCGCATTTTTTTCCGACAGCAAATTATATCTGGGGGTGCTGCACCCCTCCACCCCCCCCTTCCGCATTCCCATGGTGACGTCCCTGTTTAATTTTTTGCAAAACATAGCAACTGCACTCATTTGAGTTGGGTTAGGGTAAGTGTGCATAATTTAAGCCGATTAGACAAGAGGACATTTGTGCCATTGCTAACCTGTTTGACAGTTTGGGACCTCCCCGCCCCAAATAATGATTCAGAACCAGGTAAATAGGTTTATTTTGATCACCTTATACAGTTAAGAATCTTTTCCCCCTCAACCCATGAAAAACACATGATGGTGCAATTTAGCCTGGAATTTCAAAGGGGTTCGTTTTTTGTATCAAAGGATTTTTTTTTTTTTAATTCTGGGTGCTTATTATATATATTTTTGATTTAAAAGAACACTTCCTCAACAAAAAGGAGTTCAGAAATGTGAAAATGGGTTTGTTTTTCGTATTAAAGGGTAACAAACCTTGAAATATTTGGTGCTTATGATATTTTTAGATTTTAAAAGGGCACTTTCTCAACAAACTGACAAAAGGGGGTTCGTTCGCTCGTTGTTCCCAGCAGTTCAGCACTTTCGGAACCATAAGTTTTTTTTCCATGATCTGCGTCCGATTGCCAGTATGGACATGATGGACAGTTTACCTAGTGCTGTAAGGACCACAGCAGTTGTGTATATAGCTGGAGTTATTAACAGGGGAAAAAAGCATAACAAATTCAGAATCCAAGCTACTCCCCCTCCCACCGGTTAGGCCCCGTACAAATATTAGCATATCGCCCTAACCAAGTTGGAAAAGTAATTCGGGCGCGCGTTTTTTCTCCTTCTTCAAGCCAATTAATTTCGGTGATTTGATCAGGCCTACCACATCAGGCGTAATAAATATTGAATACTATCGGAAGCAATTGAACAATCGTTCGTAAAAACGGAAGTATGGACGCTGAATGTCTGATCTAATAGTCCAAGAGAAAATATGCTACTTTTTCAAGAAAAAACAAACAAAATCTGGGATTCTCTCAAAACTGATGCGCACGAGGGTAATAAGCTAACATTTCTTCATAAGGCTTCACCGAAAATCAGATATTTTCAGCAAAAAATCAGATAGTTTGAGCAAATACTAATGAAATTTTGAGAATAAAAACTCTACTATTACCGATTGTTTTCATCACGATTACCAAAAGCAATACCGAGTTTCTATTTTGCAAATTAGAACCCCCCACCCCTTCCTTTAGCTACGCTACTGCACCACATGCAGACCCGGCGTAACTTGAATTCGAGTCCCGGCGTAACTTGAATTCGAGTAAGATAAATTCGCCCGACGAAATTTGCATTTGCCCGACTTATTTAAAAACTATATACTCGTGTCGATACAATCACCTGTTGACACAATATAGACCCCCCCCCCCCACCCTTGGTGGCGTCGCCAGAGATTTTCGCTTGGGCACATAAGTGCCAAACACGGCACTGCGTAACATCGTGTGCCCGATTACGTGCCCAGGTGAGGTCTACAGGGTGAAGCCCCGGCGGGGTCCAGGGGCAAAGCCCCGGAAGCTTCCGAGGATTTTGGTGTTTGATGCTCCAAAATGGCTGAAAATCAACTGAAGTTCGATGATTTGATTGACGAAAAGAAAACAAATTCAAATTCTAACGTTAAAATATACTCAGATTTAACTTCTAAACAGGCAGAGGGGAAATTTCCTCTGCAAACTGAGAAAATTCGGGTAAAATTGAGATGCATGTACGAAGCCTTGGAAGCTTGGGCCCAGGGGCCAAACCCCGGAAGCTTGGAAGATTTCTTGATTATTTGATGACCTAAAAAGGTTTAAAATCAACACAAATTTCCCAAATGTAAGTGATGTAAAGAAGACGATATCAAAATCCAATAAGTATTTGGGTTACCATTTTGAAACAGGCGGAGGGGAAATTTTCCTGCAAATTGAGAAAATTCGGGCAATATTGTGGGGTTTATGGGCGAAGCCTTGGAAGCTGGGACCAGGGGCGAAGCCCCGGTAGCTCTGAAAATTCCTTGATTTTGATGCCCCACAATCAGACAATGGTTTAAAATCAACACAAATTTCCCAAATGTAAGTGATGATGAAAAGACAACTTCAAATTCTACTCGGATAATAATTACCATTTCTAAACAGGTAGAGGAGAAATTTCCCCTGAAAATAGAAAAAAAAAATCGGGAAAAAAATCAACACAAATTTCCAAACTGTAAGTGATGATAAGATAGACAATTTCAAATTCTGATGTTTATATCTACTCGGATAAACAGGAGAAATTTCTCCTGAATATAGAGAAAATTTGGGCAAAAATGTGGGACTCCTTGGCGAAGCCTTGGACGGGGTCCAGAGGCGAAACCCCTGGAAGCTCTGAAGAATTCTTGTTTTTGATGTCCGAAAAATGATTTAAAATCAATACTAAGTCCCAAAATGTAAGTGATGAAAAGAGGACAATTTCAAATTCGAATGTTAAAATCTACTCATATATTAACTGGATAGGCTCTTGGGTTACCATTTCTAAACAGGCATAGGACTGTGGGGCATTAAGAGAAATTTACCCTGAAATTGAGAAAATTCGTGCAAAATTGTGGGGTTCATGGGCGAAGCCCTGGTCTGAAAATTTGTTGCTTTTGATTTCTCAAAATGGCTGAAAATCAACGCTAAGTTCCAAGATGTAAATCGCGGGGTCCGGGGGCAAAGCAAGAGTAGGGATGCAGGAGAACTTGTCCCATTTAAGGTTCCTTTGGAAGGAGTCCAGGGGGCGGAGCCCACGGAAGCTCTGAAGATTGATTGTTTTTGATTCCCAAAATGTCTGAAAATCAACACAAACTGATGAAAAATAAGGAAAATTTAAGTAATGATAAGAAGACAAGTTTAAATTCTCATCTTAAAGCTTCTATTCAGATAAGCATTATATATCTATATACTGATATAGGGCTGAAGGGTTACCATTTCTAAAGACTGAAAGAAGTAGAGCTCTGAAACGACTTGGCTCTTAAACGACTCCTTTGTGTTCACGATTTTGCTTTCGTGTCCCCTGACTGTTGTCGGGTTTGTTTTTCGTGTGGTATTTGCCCCCCCCCTCCCCTTTCCTTGTCCGTTCCTCGTTCATTTGTGCTTGTATCCTTTTGTTTTTGACTTTGTAGCATGGCCTGCAACTGTGGAGCCCAGTCGGTAAACTAACATATAAGCATTTGGATTATCATTTCTAAACAGGCAGAGGAAAAGTTCCCCCTAAAACTTAGATCACAATTGTTGGGTTCATTGACGTGCACCTCCGATAGGGTCCAAAGGGCGAAGCCCTGGAAGATTGCTAGTTTTTTATGCCCAAAAATGGTCCAGGGCTCTTGACTTTAAACGTGTGTGCACGTTTAGGCAGGCATATACGTCTCCTGCAGTTGCCTTACCCGAGCCCAATCAGCGTCATGCCAAGTCGAGCGGAGATGATTCTGATATCTAGACGATTCAGGCATGATTGAGATGTATCTCTAACTTAAACAGAACATCCAGACATCCAACACTTTAAATCTCTGCACGACTAAGTGCCCAAGCATGATGTTGTCAGCATGATGCCGAGTCGGGAGGGATTCTGATATAACGATTCGGGCATGGTTGAGATGTATCTCCGATTAAAACAGTACATCCGCCATTTTACATCTCTGTGCCCAAGTTCAAAAGTATCATGTTGTTAGCAACATGTGCAGAGTCGGCAGGATATGATGAATTCTAACCGAGGCGGGCATGAATGAAATTAAACTCTGATATCAGGAGACAAGTGCATCTGACATTCTATTTCTGCCCGACTCTAAGATTGGTTTCCGGCCAACGGGAAGAGGAAGGGGAGGGGAAAGAAGGGGGGGGGGGTGTGGTGCTTGTACAGTCGTGAAGGTAACAAAAAAGTGTGATATCATCCAGATAATTTAGTAGTTTGTCTTTTTGTGAAAAACAAAACAAAATTGCTGTAAAGAGAATCTTGGATTTTCATTCATAATTATGGATTTATTGTATTGTTATTTCTTTATTCAGTAATAATGCTTAGAACTTTAAAAACATTACTGATTTAAATGATAATAGCAAAACTATACAATTTTGTAAAAAACAAAGCAAAATACTATCAGATTGTTCCCTAATGCTGTAATTTGTACACCACTGTTACAGACATTTTTCTACACTCATTATAAAAATAATAATTAGGAATCAAATAAACTTATCACCAAAATCTAAAAATGCTCCCCACACCCAAACTTTTTTTCAAATAAAGTTTTCACAGTTATTAAGAAGCAACTGAATAGGAATTTGAAACAGTATAGTCAGCTTGTTTGATTCTTCATCATAAACACACATCATTAACAAGGATCGTTTTTAATGAGGAAGGAGGGAAGGGGGATTTTCATGATGGAAGGGAGATTTTACTGATGGGGATAAGTGGATATGTGCCACTTTTCCCAAACCCGACCATTTTACAAAGAAAACAGTTTTTACAACAAATGAACTGGAATTTAAACAGTAGTCATTTTATTTCCACATGACTAAACCTACACAGCAGTCAGTGGGTAGCACCAGGATTCAAGTTTCTGGTGGTGCGCAGTGTGTGGGAGGGGGAGAAGAGGGAGGGGGGGGGGGGTGGAGGGGTATTTTCCTGAATGAGGAGGGGAAGGATTTCCTGATGGGGGAAGAATTTTCCTGTTGCAGAAAACGATTACGTAAAATGAATATATTACTTCAAAATGAAAAGAAAAAAAAACTAAAAAGTTAAAACTAATCAATTAAAATCTAGTTATTTTATCAAAATAAATTGAAAAATTACTATAGATTCACAGATCTTCAAATTCTTAAGAGATGATATGAGCAGTCTATGAGGAGTCAGATTCTTATTGTTTTTTATCTACTTTATAAGTATGACTACCTGCGAAAGCGCTCAATGGATAATAATGAAGAGCTATACAAATATTTAAAATTAGAGTCCTGGATATTTATTTCAGGAAAAAAATAACAAATGTGCGTAGCGGTCAAGAAAATTAATCTTACATGACATTAGAAGAAACAAAACAGGCGCAGGAAACATTGGAAAATCTCATTCTGTTAAAATGAATATTCAAGTTGTCAAGTCTCGTTTCTGTAAGAATGACTCAAATCAGACTAGTTTTTTTGGACATCACAATCTCACAATCTTCCAAAGCGTTTGTACAATGTTTTTCTTCTTCTTCATTTTACCTGCGATTTTGTGGCTTATAATCAATGGATATGCCAGGAAAGTGCAAAACCAGAATCTAGTAAAGCTGCTACGATGTTTTACAGTAAGAAGACTTTTTCAAAGAAATGATTTCTACTAGTTATAAAGCTTGATTAATTTTCAATACAACATCACCATCGTAAAGGTAATGAGGATGTGATATTTTACAGTAGAATTTCCAAACCAGTCACTTTCATAAAAATTTGTTACAATTTTCAATATTATTTTCTACTAATCTACCTACTGTGGTGTAGCGGTTATCATACCTGTCTACAGACCACGAGGCCATGGGTTTAAGCCTGGGTTGGGTATAGACACGCCAGTGTACCACAACTGGTTATCAAAGGCCGTGGACATTGACTTGGTTGTCGATGTTATGTCTGTCCTTACGTCGTACCTGTGTTCTCGTCCGGGTCGTATTAAGCGTTTCGTGATAGCATTGTTACTATCATAACCGAATACGCAGGCGACGACCCCGTCATTGTAATTGTGTGTTCACCCGTCGTCGTCGGCAATATTTACTGAAGATATCTCAGAAGTTTCTTGCCACTTCTGTCCGTCCTTTAGCCCCAATAAGTTACCAAAGACATGTCTGATCCATGAACTTATCATATCGAGGTATAACACGAAATTGATTCATATTGTAGACCTTTTGAACAACCCACTTATTTATTACTATTGGTTTAGGAATTTCTATTACAATTCCCTGATTAGTTGAAACCAATATTAGTATAGCAGCAATTCAGGTTGATAAATGAGGGGGTAAAGTAAAAACACATTTGGAAATTTGTACTTAGTAAAGCAATAAGATAGGTAGGTAGATTTGGAATTTTACATCCCTTTCTCAACAGCTTTAGATGTCCTCCGTTTGTATGTTAAACCAGTTGAGAAGCATTGGTGAATGAAGATCCATCGGCCATCAAATACGGGACCTCTAGCTTGCCAGCTGATCGCGTGAATTGCGTCACGCCTAGACCTATGGTGCACCTTATTCGCTGTAAGTTCTAAAACTTAACCGCAATTTTAGTTTGCTCAAATTGTCATATTACTCAGAAATCCAACATATGTTTGATACCTGATTGGTGTGACAATTTCAGTACAAACCAATGAATTTACATGAAATCAACTTATTTCAGTTAAATTCTATTTTAGGTCTTATAGCACACCGGGAGCATCATACACACCAATACACTGCATGTTACCACTACGCTGTAGAATGTTGTTTGATTCATTGAATTATTTTCTTTTATCTTTATTTGCTGAGAGCATCACCTTTTAATATTTTTTCTCTACTGAAACTATAGCCATCTTATTTCAACTTCTTTCCTACAAAAATACATCTTACAACACATTTATTTACTGACATTAATCAAGAATGTGAAAAGTTTTCTTAGAAACTTTTAAGCAATACTGATTTTTTTACCAAGGTGTAAATAGACAATCCAGAACATGATACAAAATCAGAAAAAGAAAGATGTTAATGGGTAGTGTCACGACATTTTTATCAGCCTGATACGACGCTTTTTATCAACCTCCTGCATTCATCAAAGCGAGCATAATGTCCTTTAAAAGGGTCAATCAGTGTAGCATGTTTGGATGCATACATATCAACGAAGTACTGCCCAAGGACACCTTGTTTCACAAAATATAGAGGTTCTGTTGGTAGAGCTCATAGTGGGGATGCTGGAACACACAGGCTTATTATTCTCCATCAAAAAGTGGGTACGGGATCTGGTGGCAGAAGGACTTCAGGTGGACCACTCTACCCCCCCCCCCTCCCTTCCCCTCCCCAACAGACGTAAACATCTTAAAGGTATACCTCCAAAATTCAAGCAGTTCAAAGCAAAACAAAATACTTTTTTCTGAACTATATACTTTACATTTGTTATCCTGCAAAAAGTGGAGGGAGGGGGGGGGGGATGTCCTTCCGGGAGTTATGACCCTGCTCAAGTTCAAAGATGATTCATCCAACAATGTTTCTGCAATATGCTGAATGCTATACTGATGGTGAGCAGGAAAGCTAGTCTTTTACCTCAGTCACTTTCTCCCTGTACTGAATCTGCAAATACAAAACGTGACTGAGGAATGAACTTGGGCTACCCTTTACTAGAAGAGGCATTCAATGGTAGTGCCGAGGCCAGGATTGTTCTGTACTGCTATCTAGTTCTTTAAAATACTATTCATCTAGAAAGTTTGCTTGTCAGCAGAATGCCCCTGCTGACATACACTGTGGTGAAGCATGCTACGGTGACGCACATTGCAGTGATGCACACCACGATGCATCACTGCGGTGATGCACATCGCGGCTATGCACACAGTGGTAACGCACACCATGGCTATGCACACCATGGCGATGCACACCATGGCTATGCACATCATGGCTATGCACACCATGGCTATGCACACCATGGCTATGCACACCATGGCTATGCACACCATGGCTATGCACACCATGGCTATGCACACCATGGCTATGCACACCATGGCTATGCACACCATGGCTATGCACACCATGGCTATGCACACCATGGCTATGCACACCATGGCTATGCACACCATGGCTATGCACACCATGGCTATGCACACCATAGCGATGCACACCATGGTAATGTCACTGGCTGAAGTGAATGACATACGTAGTTACAACTGATACTTAAAATAGTATACCCAAGGTACATCCAATAAGTGGTATTTGTATACAAACGGTGAAGTTTAAATGACTTTGCTTCTTTATAATAATAAAATATCATGATGTTTCTGATATACACATAATTTTACATAAATCTATTACAAAATTCTGATATTCTATGTGCAATTTTTTTCTTCAAAATTGCAATCATAATGAAGAGGACAAAAATGAAAGAGAAACCTTTATAGTGACAATGGAACAAAAAAGGTCAAAATAAGGTGATAGTATAATATTAACTGGCAAAAACCAAACAAAAGTATGCAAAATGATGGAAAAAACAACAACTCTGAATCTGGATATATATGTCACGATAGTTGATGAACCACAACTGGGCCAGAAGTGGAAGAACACTTGAGTTTTCACCCTGCTCTTTTCAAGAAGTGATCAGAGAACCAGGCAGGGGGTGAGAACTCTGCCGTCTGGAACATCCTCATCTGATGGACATAAGCGCCAACCAATCATTGGCCACTTTTCTCAAAGGCTGATTGGGAGAGAAGGTGTGATGCAGAATTAATCTCTGTGCCTGAATGTCAGAGTATTGTTCTGCATATCTGTGGCAAAATTACGCTTGAAATCATTGTTGGACTTGAACCTGGACCCTCCATCATCTTAGATGGTTGGACTAGAACCTGGACCCTCCATCATCTTAGATGGTTGGACTAGAACCTGGACCCTCCATCATCTTAGATGGTTGGACTAGAACCTTGACCCTCCATCATCTTAGACGGTTGGACTAGAACCTGGACCCTTCATCATCTTAGACGGTTGGACTAGAACCTTGACCCTCCATCATCTTAGACGGTTGGACTAGAACCTGGACCCTCCATCATCTTAGACGGTTGGACTAGAACCTGGACCCTCCATCATCTTAGACGGTTGGACTAGAAACTGGATCCTACATCATCTTGGACTGTTGGACTAAAACCTCAACCCTCCAATAATCTTCATCTTAGACGCGTTTGGACTAGAACCTCAACCCTCCATCATCCCCAATAATCTTAGGCCCTCCATCATCTTAGATGGTTTGGACTAGAACCTTTAGGACTAGAACCTGGACCCTCCATCATCTTAAACGGTTGGACTAGAACCTCAACCCCCATCATAATCTTAGAACCTTGCCCTCCATCATCTTAGATTTGGACTAGAACCTGGACCCTCCATCATCTTAAACGGTTGGACTAGAACCTGAACCCCCTTCATTATTTTAGACAGTTGGACTAGAACCTGGACCCTCCATCATCTTAGACGGTTGGACTAGAACCTGGACCCTCCATCATCATCATCTTAGACGGTTGGACTAGAACCTGGACCCTCATCATCTTAGACGGTTGGACTAGAACCTGGACCCTCCATCATCTTAGACGGTTGGACTAGAACCTTTGGACTAGAACCTCAACCCCCAATAATCTTAGACGGTTGGACTAGAACCTGGACCCTCCATCATCTTAGACGGTTGGACTAGAACCTGAACCCTTCATTATTTTAGACAGTTGGACTAGAACCTGGACCCTCCATAATCTTAGACGGTTGGACTAGAACCTGGACCCTCCATAATCTTAGACGGTTGGACTAGAACCTGGACCCTCCATCATCTTAGATGGTTGGACTAGAACCTGGACCCTCCATCATTTTAGACATTTGGACTAGAACCTGGACCCTTCATCATCTTAGACCATTGGACTAGAACCTGGACCCTCCATCATCTTAGACCATTGGACTAGAACCTGGACCCTCCATCATCTTAGACGGTTGGACTAGAACCTAGACCCTCCATCATCTTAGACGGTTGGACTAGAACCTTGACCCTCCATCATCTTAGACGGTTGGACTAGAACCTGGACCCTCCATCATCTTAGATGTTTGGACTAGAGCCTCAACCCCCAATAATCTTAGACGGTTGGACTAGAAC
Organism: Chiridota heheva; assembly: GCA_020152595.1. NCBI lineage: Eukaryota > Metazoa > Echinodermata > Holothuroidea > Apodida > Chiridotidae > Chiridota > Chiridota heheva. Next base: position 67,383 of record JAIGNY010000356.1, on the reverse strand, counting down.
CTGGACCCTCCATCATCTTAGACGGTTGGACTAGAAACTGGATCCTACATCATCTTGGACTGTTGGACTAAAACCTCAACCCCCAATAATCTTAGACGTTTGGACTAGAACCTCAACCCCCAATAATCTTAGACGTTCGGACTAGAACCTGGACCCTCCATCATCTTAAACGGTTGGACTAGAACCTGAACCCTTCATTATTTTAGACAGTTGGACTAGAACCTGGACCCTCCATCATCTTAGACGGTTGGACTAGAACCTGGACCCTTCATCATCTTAGACGGTTGGACTAGAACCTGGACCCTTCATCATCTTAGACGGTTGGACTAGAACCTGGACCCTCCATCATCTTAGACGGTTGGACTAAAACCTGGACCCTTCATAATCTTAGACGGTTGGACTAGAACCTGGACCCTCCATCATCTTAGATGGTTGGACTAGAACCTGGACCCTCCATCATCTTAGACGGTTGGACTAGAACCTGGACCCTCCATCATCTTAAACGGTTGGACTAGAACCTGAACCCTTCATTATTTTAGACAGTTGGACTAGAACCTGGACCCTCCATCATCTTAGACGGTTGGACTAGAACCTGGACCCTTCATCATCTTAGACGGTTGGACTAGAACCTGGACCCTTCATCATCTTAGACGGTTGGACTAGAACCTGGACCCTCCATCATCTTAGACGGTTGGACTAAAACCTGGACCCTTCATAATCTTAGACGGTTGGACTAGAACCTGGACCCTCCATCATCTTAGATGGTTGGACTAGAACCTGGACCCTCCATCATCTTAGACGGTTGGACTAGAACCTGGACCCTCCATCATCTTAGACGTTTGGACTAGAACCTCAACCCCCAATAATCTTAGACGGTTGGACTAGAACCTGGACCCTCCATCATCTTAGACTAGAACCTGAACCCTTCATTATTTTAGACAGTTGGACTAGAACCTGGACCCTCCATAATCTTAGACGGTTGGACTAGAACCTGGACCCTCCATAATCTTAGACGGTTGGACTAGAACCTGGACCCTCCATCATCTTAGATGGTTGGACTAGAACCTGGACCCTCCATCATTTTAGACATTTGGACTAGAACCTGGACCCTTCATCATCTTAGACCATTGGACTAGAACCTGGACCCTTCATCATCTTAGACCATTGGACTAGAACCTAGACCCTCCATCATCTTAGACGGTTGGACTAGAACCTCAACCCCCAATAATCTTAGACGGTTGGACTAGAACCTGGACCCTCCATCATCTTAGACTAGAACCTGAACCCTTCATTATTTTAGACAGTTGGACTAGAACCTGGACCCTCCATAATCTTAGACGGTTGGACTAGAACCTTGACCCTCCATCATCTTAGATGGTTGGACTAGAACCTGGACCCTCCATCATCTTAGACGGTTGGACTAGAACCTGGACCCTCCATCATCTTAAACGGTTGGACTAGAACCTGAACCCTTCATTATTTTAGACAGTTGGACTAGAACCTGGACCCTCCATCATCTTAGACGGTTGGACTAGAACCTGGACCCTTCATCATCTTAGACGGTTGGACTAGAACCTGGACCCTTCATCATCTTAGACGGTTGGACTAGAACCTGGACCCTCCATCATCTTAGACGGTTGGACTAAAACCTGGACCCTTCATAATCTTAGACGGTTGGACTAGAACCTGGACCCTTCATCATCTTAGATGGTTGGACTAGAACCTGGACCCTCCATCATCTTAGACGGTTGGACTAGAACCTGGACCCTCCATCATCTTAGACGTTTGGACTAGAACCTCAACCCCCAATAATCTTAGACGGTTGGACTAGAACCTGGACCCTCCATCATCTTAGACGGTTGGACTAGAACCTAAACCCTTCATTATTTTAGACAGTTGGACTAAAACCTGGACCCTCCATAATCTTAGACGGTTGGACTAGAACCTGGACCCTCCATCATCTTAGACCATTGGACTAGAACCTAGACCCTCCATCATCTTAGACGGTTGGACTAGAACCTAGACCCTCCATCATCTTGGACGCTTGGAATAGAACCTGGACCCTCCATCATCTTGGACGCTTGGAATAGAACCTGGACCCTCCACCATCTTAGACGGTTAGACTAGAACCTGGACCCTTCATCATTTTAGACGGTTGTACTAGAGCCTGGACCCTTCATAATCTTAGACGTATGCTCAGCCAACTGAGCTAGCTACCTCCACAATGTAAAAGATCTTGTGAAAAAGTAATTGCCAGTTATCTAATAGAACTTATGCAAAAATTCATATTACTACAATCAAGTCAAATTTCCAAGGATAACACGTAGAGTGAATGTTTCACAGTCAGATTTTGATAAACATTTGGATAAATGTGCCTATGAAGTCACCTTTGCTTTTAGGTATTTTCTGGTACCAATGATTTTGAGATAAATTTGGGAATGCTTCAAACTTGAACATCTCACAAGATAGAAAAACTTTCCACACTTTCTTCAATTCAAAATCGAATATATCTGTGTTTCTGGTTTTCAACGATAAAGTTGGAAGCTATGATGCATTTAATTTTGGCATTAATTACCAGCCATATTTTGACTTCAATTAACACACATTTTGGCCTTAATTACCAGACACTATCCTCTTATAACACATAACAGTACCTCAGATGATATTTTTGATTTTAAACTTTAATAAATCTAATTAATTTACAAAAAAAAACCTATTATAAACTCTTTCAATTGATTTCTTAATAAAAATTAATCTTTGACACCTGATAAAAGGAATCTTCTTCTTCAGTACTGACCATTTGATATCTGAATCAGCAATGTCCGGAAAACTGAATAAAATACCGCCACAAATCACGTGTCCATGATGGACCAATCATATACTGGAAGAATCTTAACGACCAATCAATTACTAGCGGATTCTTGGTTGTCTGCAAAATTCACACAGGGTAAGGGGTCAAGCATTAGAAATAATGCATCAAAACCAAATCGTACATTTGTTCAAAATGAAGGTAATACACCTTCATTGTTGCTTACAACAATGAAGCAACTGCAGTTGATTAGTTGGTTATAATAAAGGGAACATTCTCCCAGCAGTTGATTGGTTGGTTATAATAAAGGGGAAATTCCCCCAGCAGTTAATTGCTTGGTTATAATTAAGAGAAAATTCCCTAGCATTTAGTTGGTCAACATATCCTGAAGCAATCACGTTTGGCTAAAATCGGTTTGAAATGGTCTATGGCTTCACTAAAGTTAGACACAGCAACATTCCTAATCGTCCTTCACACGTGGGATAACGGTCAGCTTTATTCCATCCTTTGGTGAAAGGAAACCACTTTTTCCCAAATCAGGGGGGATCTAAGGTAAGAAGACAAAAATGTCAAGTTTTAGAAAAGAGTGAAATGATTTCATTGTTGATTAGATATAGTCAAGATTCACACCTGAAAATGAAGAGCTATATTCACCTGCAACCTTTCAGTTTGCTACTAAAATTACATTTCCTCAAACTTTCTTCGGGTGGTGTATTATAATTACTTTTACTAGATTCTATTTTACTACTTTCCTGACTTATCCAATGGTTTTTTTTTAGTCAAACTATGATGAAATACATTAAGAATTTAAGGAATCTGAGGCTGTGACGCCACAACTATTCTGGTTTCAGTCGTTTCTACACAAATGACACCACACTTTAAACTTAAATATCTCCTTAACCGAATAAGATTTTTAAATGCATTATTCACCATTTAGTTTCTTTTAAAGTTCTTCTTCATATAAGATGAACTTGCTTGACTACTGAACTAATCCAACTTTTGTCAAATCCCTAGATTGTTTTTCATCACAATATTTGAGCATTTTGAATCAAAATTGTGAGGGGGATTTTTTTTTGTTTGTCTATTAAGTTATCAAAATAGAGAGAGAGAGAGAGTTGAACACACAATTACAATGACGGGGTCGTCGCCTGCGTATTCGGTTATGATAGTACCAATGCTATCACGAAACGCTTAATACGACCCAGACGAGAACACAGGTACGACGTACAGACAGACATAACATCGACAACCAAGTCAATGTCCACGGCCTTTGATAACCAGTTGTGGTACACTGGCGTGTCTACCCAACCCAGGCTTGAACCCAAGGCCTCGTGGTCTGTAGAGAGGTATGATAACCGCTACACCACAGTAGGTAGATCGTTAGTTATCAAAATATTTCATAGCAAACTTTAATTTGGTCTTTTGTCATGACCAATGTAAATTTGGTTTATTTATTTTTTCCACTTTCTTTATTCTATTTTGTTTAAAACATCGCTCACTTGAGCAGTCACTGCATCACGTTTTACGGCTTAAAAAATGTGAGACTATGTGAGTTGGCATCACAAATTGCCATTAAAATATGCATAATCAGAACAAATACAGCAATTCGCAAAGCGTCAATTTCAGGGGGACATGTCTCCCCCACTTTTTGAGATGAGGGGACACAATATCAAATGTTCCCCAAAGTTTTTTTTTATTTTGCATATCCTCAAAAAAAAAAAAAGGACTGACCTTTCCAAAACGTTTGTTTCTGATTTTCATCATTTTCAATATGATTTTACATTTTACTCAGCTGATATATCTGGCGATCGAATACAATATTAAACAATTTTAGGCACCCTGTAGTCCATCAAAACGCATAGCTTCCAGGGCTTTGCCCCTGCACCCCACTAGGCCGGGCCCCTGGACCCCATGCCGAATGCGCAAAGCAAATACATTGTGCAGATATCAGCCCCCCCCTCCCCAAAATATAAATTATATATATATATATATATATTTATATATATGTTTATATAATAATAATAATAATAACAATAATAATAATAATAATAATAACAATCTAAAAAAAAATATCTAAAAAAAAAAAAAAATAAAAAAATAATAAAAACCTGCTTCACGCCTTTAATATTGGTATATTTAAGAAAAACAGCTAATTTTTTGAAATTCATTCATCTGGCGACCCAAGTGAATCCTTTCGCCGCCAAATTAAGGAATGTGGTTTTGCACTTCAGCGAAGATTTTACTTAATCCTCTAATGTCTAATAACTGTTAAAACCTCGGGGTAAATTTTTTTTCTATACATATTTTCCCACACTTATGACTACGAATTGACGTCCCAGAGGCTAAATTTTACGTAAGAGCAAAAAACAAAAGGTCATTGTCTCAAAATCTACATTACGAAAATGTATGGATCTTTTAGCAAAATCTATGGACCTTTTAGCACACATGATGGACCTTTTGGGGAGACGGGGAGACGTGGGGGTGGGGTACCCACTTGGCTACACCACTGAAATGTTGATGTAATTTCGTCATTATGGGTGACAAAGATTACATAAGGAAAAATACATTACCTGTGTGTCAGCACATGTCTGGAAGCGGAATTTCTGCAAGACACGCACCAGGGCAAACTTGATTTCCATCATGGCCAATCGCAAACCAATACAATTTCGAGGACCGGCTCCAAAGGGCAACCACGCAAATGGGTGATTTTTACCCTTGTTCTCCTTACTGAATCTGTTCAAGATATAAAACTAGTCATTTAATTCTGGCAAGAATGGCTTGATATGCCAATGTTGCTTGATAAGCCAATGTTGCTTGATACGCCAATGTTGCTTGATACGCCAATGTTGCTTGATATGCCAATGTTGCTTGATACGCCAATGTTGCTTGATATGCCAATTTTGCTTGATACGCCAATGTTGCTTGATACGCCAATGTTGCTTGATATGCCAATTTTGCTTGATACGCAAAGGTTGCTTGATATGCCAATGTTGCTTGATACACCAATGTTGCTTGATACGCCAATGTTGCTTGATACGCTAATGTTGCTTGATACCCCAATGTTGCTTGATACGGCAATGTTGCTTGATATGCCAATGTTGCTTGATACGCCAATGTTGCTTGATACGCCAATGTTGCTAAATACGCCAATGTTGCTTGATACGCCAATGTTGCTTGATACGACAATGTTGCTTTATACGCCAATGTTGCTTGATACGCCAATGTTGCTTGATACACCAATGTTGCTTGATACGAGACCAGTAAATCTGATACATACTAATGACATCACTTTTGTGAAGGCTTTTAACTGGCTTGTCAGTATTTGTGTAAATATTTCCACCAAACAGAAATACAGAATTGCCTTGTGTATTTATCCCAAGATTAAAAGATTATTTTAGTAATATAAAAATAGTGTTCATCATAAGTATAAAAGAGAACTTCAAAAGAAACAAAATGGTAAAGAAACAGTTCAAAAACCCTATTCCGTTAAGGAGATATCCAAGTTTAAAGCTCTGGTCTTATCTGTGTAGAAATAAGTGGAAAAGTAAGTCTACTTTGAAAGGTTGGTGCCCCTATTCTCACATTCTTAACAATTGTTAATGTATTTTAAAGAAAACTTATTGAACCTTTTTCCTATTTCAATCATTTTTCCTCAAAATTTCTTCAGGTTGTAAATTATAAATGTCCATACAAGATTACCTTTTAATATTTTCCTGACATATCCAATGGTTTTTATTCCACAAAATGGAAGGACAAAATAGAGTACACAAAGAATTTGAGGATCTGCGGCAGTGACATCACAACTCGTCTAATTTCAGTCGTTTTTCTAGAAATGATACCAAACTTTACACTTGAATATCTCCTTAACAAAATAAGATTTTCTAATGTTTTCTTCACCACTTTGTTTCTTTTGAAGTCTTCTTTCATATAGATGGACTTGTTTGACCGCTGAACTAATCTTTTAATGCGAGAACTGGCCTTTGATTTGAAGAAAATGTGAGACGGTGGGAGTAGGATATCATACAAGCAGGGGCGTAAGAAAGCAGTGGGCCTATGGGGCCAAGTACCGCAATGTGAGATGGTGGGAGTAGGATAACATGCAAGCAGGGGCGTAAGAAAGCAGGGGGCCTATGGGGCCAAGTACCGCAATGTGAGAAGGTGGGAGTAGGATAACATGCAAGCAGGGGCGTAAGAAAGCAGGGGGCCTATGGGGCCAAGTACCGCAATGTGAGACGGTGGGAGTAGGATAACATGCAAGCAGGGGCGTGAGAAAGCAGGGGGCCTAAGAAAACAAGGGACCTATGGGGCCAAGTACCGCAATGTGAGATGGTGGGAGTGGGATAACATGCAGGCAGGGATGTAGGTAGAGGGGGACTTATGGGGTCAAGTACCACAATGGGAGACAGTGGGAGTAGGATAACATGCAGGTTTTCATCTACAGTGAAGTATACTAAGAGAAAGAAACTTATAAAGTATGCAAAAATCTGTTTCTATATCAAGGATTCAGCTTAAAGCTGTATCAGATTTGTGTGCAAATGACTAAAAAGACTAAAATGGAAATTTCTGTAATATTCATTGAAACTTCGTCTGCAATTTTTTTTTCTCAATGAGATACATGACCAAATTAAGAAGAAACTTATATGTTGCAAAATAGGGGCGATTCCACGAAGGCAATGTCAGTTACGGAGCGTAGAATTACCTCCGCATATTGCTGGGAACCCCACTTCCAGGGAAAAGCGGGGGTGATTTCACAAATGTAACTTCAGTTACTGAGCGTGGAATCGTCTCCACTTAATCCTGGGAGAGTTTCAGAAATTTTTCACATTTATCGTACCCTTTTGACTTTTGACCTTCAACCTTTTGACCCCAGAGTCTACGGGACACATTCATATACCAAGGTATCATGGTACAACATAGGGTTTGTATAAGTCTTGTACTTTTTTAGTTTAAAATGCCACAAAAATGTACAAATTAGTACATAATTACTCCCTAAAATCACATATTTGACCTCTGACCCTTAACTCTAATTACTGAAATAACGTCTGAAATTGTTCTCATTTTTATCATACCCTACTGTATGACACCATTCATGCTCACGCAACCCTTACCATTCCACAACAATAGGAGAAATGGTGAAAAAAGGTCAATAGTTCTGTGACCTTTGACCTCAGAATCTACGGGACAAAAATTCATGTACCAAGGTGTCATGGTACAACATAGGATTGGTATAGGTCTTGTACTTTTTAGTTTAAAATGCCGCAAAATTGCACAAATTAGTACATATGATTACCCCTAATATCACATATTTGACCTCTGACCCTTAACTCTAATCACTGAAATAAGTTCTGAAGTTTTTCACAATTATCGTACCCTACTGTATGACACCATTCATGCTCACGTCACACGCACTATTCCCTAACTATAGGAAAAATGGTGAAAAAGGTCAAAAGCTTTGTGACCTTTGGACCCCAGCGTCTATACGGGACACAAATTCATGTACCAAGGTGACATAGTACAACATAGGGTTGGTATAGGTCTTGTACTTTTTGAGTTTAAGAAACCGCAAAATTTTGCATAAAAAAGAAGTTATTTGACCTATGACCCTTGACCTTTTAACTTCAATTATTTCAAAGTTTTGGTTAGAATGTTAAATCCTACCCACCTATGCAATTTGTAAACGCTAATTCCATCAAGCCATTAGGCTCATAGAGCCAGTGCTTATCCCAGGTTTCCATGGCGCAAGCGGATGAGAGTACACGACTCCCTTAAAAATCATGGCCTAAGCTGTAGTGTTAATACCGTTAAGTATGAAAAAGTTCTGCGAAAACAATTGTTCTGTATTAGTTTTGGATCATTCAGTTTTCTTTGCTGGGGGAGGGGGAGGAGGGATTTGATACTAAGGGGGGGGTGGTGCTGGGGGATTTGGTGTTGGGGGATTAGATGCTGGGGGTGGGGGATTTGATTTTTTTGTGGAAATTCCTTAATCGCGCATCTTAATGTGAACACTGTATAGCACACACCAAAAGTCGTAAAATTGTACGCTTCTGCATTAAAGGTTATATGTCAATTGTGGAATCTTGAAACCTCTTCCTCACTTTCTTCACAATTGTTATCGTCTTTAGAAAGAATATCACCTTTAACTTTTTAACTAAAGTGAATTGTTTTTTTTTTCTTCAAAGTTTCTTCATGTGGTAAAAACTATAGTCACTATACTAGATTACGTTACTATTTTTCCAGACATATAGGCCTACCCAATGGTTTCTCAGCCACAAAATCTCTGGAAATAAAACAATAAATTACATAACAACTTTTGAAGAATGTGAGATTGTGATGTCAGAACTAGACTAATTTCAGTCATCTAAACTCTTGAACATAATGAGATATTGCAATAGTTTCTTTACTGACCACTGAATACCATTCCAACGATGGCAGGCCTTCTCTGTAAGAGGGTGTTTTGTAAAAATGTCATTTTGGCTTATGCAAAAATAGGGATCATCACAGTGAAAAATGGGGATCATCATAGTGAAAAATGAGGACCATCATGGTGAAAATGGGGGATCATCATAGTGAAAATGGGGATCGTCATAGTGAAAAATGGGATCGTCATAAAAAAAAAAATAGGGATCATCATAGTGAAAAATGGGGATCATCATAGTAAAAATGGGGATCGTCATATTAAATAAATTGAACATACGTGCAAGAAATTAAAATTGCTTTTCTTATATTGTAAAATACCAACGTGAGGATCATTATAGTAAAAGATTTGAACATTTCTGCAAAAAATTATAAAATCATTCCTGTAGATTGATTATAATTTCGGAGAACTTTGGCCTTACCTCTCTGGAATAAACTTCTCTGGTTCTGGCCAATATTCAGGGTCATGGTGAATGGAGTAAACACCCATTGTAATAATGGTGCCTTTCTCGATCTTCATTCCATTATAGGTGATGTCATTGCTACAAACCCGGTTGTTCCTGTAAAATGAAATGCAACAAAATATTCCTTCAATTTTACAAACAAAACAATTGAGAGTTATTTGCTTCAGAAAAGTGTGGGCAAAATATGGGATCTTATCGATAAAATGTGTCTTTATTGGTAGATTAACGATTGTTTGATTCATTCGACCAACTGCAAAACAGTTACCATGTTTTTCTTAAAGGAACATTCCTGTGAATTTTCATTATGTGATAGAGGACTACGAACAAAAAAAATTGGTGAAAAAACCATCTTACTCTGATGCAAAATTAGTTTCACATTACGCCCCCAGATTACGCCCAGTCCTCGCTACAAAATTTCAGTCTTTCACCTGCAAGAACCCCCATTTCGGCGGTTATGACTTTTAGACTCTGCTGGAAGCAATTAACGAACCCATCACAGATAGTTCAATGATTTCACGCATCAGTTATTACACTCCTAATCATTTATATGCACACAATAGAACTTATTGTGAAGAGCCAGTATTGTGGATAAGGCTACTGCAAGGCCAGGCCATTCATGTAATGTGGGGCGGAGAGTTTATTTGGACTTTTAGAAGGATGCTTGCATTAGTGAGTTATAACACTCTGGTGAGTTTGGGTGCAATAAACTGAAAATTTAGTCATTTATAGTTATTCTTCATGATTTCACACCATTGTAAAGATTTGACAGACTTAATAGACGCTATTTGATACGATGAGAATGCTATGTCAAATGAACCAAAAGAATGCTGGGGAAGCTAGACACTTACGATGCTGCAGGTGGATAGAAACGAAGAGACTCATGCACTACACAATCTAGATACTCCATGCTACTCATGATGTCATAGGTCACATCTTCACGGGAGGGGGCAAGCTCGTCAATCTCTTGGATGAGCTTATCTTGTGCTTCTGGGTTGGTTGCGAGTAGGTAGGCGGTGAAACAGAGGGCGGTGTTTGTTGTTTCATACCCAGCAAGGAAGAAGATTATTGACTGTATGAAAAAGTACAACTTTACTATTTAGCTGGCCTATTGTGAAAAAACCCCCACAAACCCCTTTTGTGCTGAATGGAAAACTTATTCAGGTTTGGGAGATTACATGGCAAACAATACAGGGAAATGTGACTGATGGCAACATAGATGGGGACTATTAAACATCGTTAGAATATAACAAATCAGTCAATGTCAGTGGCATATACCTTCTGCTTTTCAGTCCACGTTTGTACACCGAGTAGGTTTAATCCTGGGGTAAACCAAGAGATATGACAATTTTTGTCAGATTTCATTCCACAGATTAGTCCTTTTCCGCCTTCCAATTCAAGCTTATATTATAAAGAGTTTATAGATCTCTTTTCTTACAACTGGCCCTCATATAGTGGGCAAGGTTTCCTACATTAGTAATACACCCCTGTGCAGTGCACAACCCATAGGACCCATGTACCTTTATTAAGAGTATTTCATATTCTTACGTTGGCCATTATGGCATCCACCTCCAGAGGTTTCTTTGGCTTGATGACATGATGCGATGACACTGTTCCATTTTCACCGGATTCTGATTGGTTCTCTTCTTCCGCTGGAAGATTGTGCGCATTGATCATCAACTGTAAGATATCTGATTGCTGGAATATAAACCAGAACATCAATGATGTTGAAGCTCAACTTAATCACGAAAATGTTCAAAAGAGTAGCAAAGATGAAATGGGGAGTTGCCATTTTCAGGTCAATTTTTGCATTAAATGTTTTTTATTTTATGGTCTACCGTCGTTTAATAGTATTTCATAAGAAGAAATTTACTCTTTGAAATATTCCCATTGATTATACTCTAATATTGTACATCCTTTCTTTCAATTAGTTTGTCTGAAAATGCGCCAATCATATGATGTGAAACCAAGGATGTATGAACACATCCTTGGTGAAACTAAACAATAAGCAAGGCTTTTACACATGTATGTTTTATGAGGCCATACCCCAATCCAAAAGACTAACTTATTTTCCATTGAAATGTCTACATTCAGAAAAAAACGAACTAAGAATTTAAGTTTTTTTTGGAAAATTAATTCAGGAATATACACTATAAGGGTAGGTAAGGGAAGCCCTTCAATCACAAAATATTACGTTATTTCCTGGCCATAACATCTGACATGTACCTTTTCCTACATAGATTAGTTTACGACTGAATAAATACTGATACTTTTGTTGATGCTGCTTTAGGCTCAATGCAAAGTCATCTATACACACGACACAATGTTCCTTAACTTGAGAATATATAAAGAAAATAGAAAGGTCTGCTTTTTCATTAATCTCAAATTTATTTGAGACAATAAAGGGTTTTGAATAGTCAATGTACAGTATAACCAAGTTGATGACATTGTATTTGAACAACTGTATTCTAAGAACTCCTCCAAATATCTTGAATTGTGTAGAAAGTTAAGATATTAATATCCTGTTGTTTCTCGGATTTTGCCATTCTTTAGGTTGCTGCTTAGCCAATCTGTTTAAAGACAAGTTCAATCCAAACTTGAGCCATCAAGGTCCATCATGTCTTGGTTTCCTTGGTGTAAGCTGTTGAGAGCACTTAACCCCCCTCCTCCAGTCCATCTCAGGTTAACTCTCCAGCAGTGCTGGTACTTATTGTCTCACTCACAATGCAGGACTTGTGGCAGGAGTCAAACTCTGTACTCTTCAAATACAAACAAGACTCTATAACCACTGAGTCACTGCACCTTAACATTTTAAGCCATTTCGGAGCATCAAAAAGAAAAAAATTACACAGCTTTCGTGTGTACCTCACATTTTTGCCAGAATTTCTCCAATTTCGCACAAATTTTTTCTCTGCCCATTAGCAATGGTAACCCGAATACTTATCTGAGTTGATTTAACCTAATGAAATCTATCATTTTCTTTTGATTGATTTGAATTTTGAAAGAGCACTAGACTGAAAAGTCAGGGCGTATTTTTAGGGGGGATCCCCCAAAAATCAAATGCTTATTTACCACGCAAAGGTATAGCAATTTCTGGTCAATATGAATATTCAAGTAACTTTTGCCCTCATGTCGTCTGTGGGCTATGGGGGCATGAAGCTTATCAAAATTTTGTGGACAAAAATTGTGTGAAATTCGCAAAAAAAGAGCGCCCTTACTATTCGGTCTCGTGCTTTAAATTTCTGTGTTTGATTTTAGGCCATTTTGGGGCCCAAAAACAAGATAACTTCAGTTTCCGAGGGTTTTGCCTCTTGAACTCATACCAGGACTTTGCCCATGGAACCCAATAAATGCCCCATAAGCAAGCCCCTGGGCCCCACACCCTTAAGCGGACTTGTTTTGCGGCACATTTTTAGTGCCCCATACTTTTTCTTCTTAAGTGCTGTGCCCCCATCCTCCCAAACCATATCGCTGGCGACACCATTAAAGAAAAGCAAAGACCAACTTACCTGTTGTGTTGGATTCTCGCTTCTGCTCTTAACAGTTCTGGAAATCACCTCCTTAAAGAATTTTTTACCGTCCTTAGGAAACATTCCTATGTCGAATAAGTCAAATATGCGCCCTGAGCTGGGAAAAATTGCTGTAAGGAGGACACAGAAAAAAAAAAAAATGTTTGTCAAAAGACTTGTGTACAGAATAGTAATAAGTATGTAGCCAGAACCAAAAGGTGTTGTGGTTCTGATGCTTTTTTTTTAAAGGCTGATTTCCAAATTTTGTATTTATTGTCATGTCATGATTGCATATCATGAAATATTTGTTCCAGGATATTTATTCATAAACCACACCCACCATGCAGATCAATAAAAATGTTGACAACATTAGCATTTACACAATAATTAACAAAATCATATAGCAAGTATGATGCAAACACATTTGCTCATTTATCCTATTTCAAGAATTTAACAGTAAGCCTCTCCTAATCATTTATATTCAGGAAATCACTATCACAACATTAGAACATATGTACACACCATGACCAATCTGTGTACCAGATATAGCATAAATCCTAATGTATCATTCATGGGGTACAGTGTGGTGTTTACATCCTTTAGCACTTTCACATTAAGCCACACCCACCGTGCATATTACTGATATCTGCTGATAACATAAGTATGTACACAATAACCAGCAATATTATCATGCCCAATATGATGCAAAACAGACATACACTTGCTCATTTATCACTTTTTCACAATTTTCACTATAAGCCCCGCCCACTTATAAATATGCATGAATCACCACCAAAAACTTTAGGACACATATGCAAACTATGATCTATATACCACACATGATGTTAATCCAGTTCGTAGTTTTTGAGATATCGTGTTTACAAGCTTTTCGTTTACAAAATCAAATTAAGACCTGCCCACCATGCATATTAATGAAAGTAAACATTTTTTATACAATGAACACATACACACTAGCTAACATCATGTTTATAACAAATATGAAACAAAACGGATATGTAATAACAGCATTTTTCAAGATTGTTATGCCCTGCCTACTAATTAATATGCATACAGCAAGATACCACCACCAAAAACAATATGGCACATCTACAGACCATATGCTATCTGTGTACCAAATATGACATGAATACAGATTACCATCCTTCAGATACCGTGTTTACAAGCTCTTTTCAGCAAAATCATTTTACGCCCACTATTCATACTAATGAAATTCAACATTTTTACATCATGAACATGTATGTACAGTATATACACACCAGCTAACATCATGATTGTACCAAATATGAAATAAAACAGAGGCGCGGTTGTTAAATATGAGCACTTTAAGATTTTTACATTAAGCCCCGCCTACTCATTAATATACATGTCAAAAACTTATGACCCGGCCCTAACTCCTAATATGAGGTCATCATATGAGATCCCCTGGTGGGCCCCACTATCCCCCTAATATTAAAGGGGGATATGGTGTAGAAGGTACAGGCAGTTATTTGCCTATACAGCAAAGTGAATATAATATCTCATCCCCACATATATGTATATGTGGGTGATGAGATAAAAAGCATAGCACAAGATGAAACAAATTGCACAAACCGATGACCAATGGCGGATCCAGTATTTCTGAAAAGGGGGCGGGGTCCAAAAATTAAAGTCATAATTTTTATTATTTTATATTAGTACCTTGTGAGTGTCCATGGACTGATCAGACTTTAAAAAAAGAAAAGGAAAAAAGTTGTGTAAAATTAGGTCACAAATTCTTTTCTCATTATTGCCATTATTTTTGAAAGCAAGAAAAAAGAATACATCACTTAAAATTTTTGAGGGTTATATTATTGTACAATACTCAAAGTGCATAGGCCTAACTGTACAAAATACTCAAAGTGCATAGGCCTAACTGTACAATACTTAAGGTGCATAGGCCTAACTGTACAATACTCAAGGTGCATAGGCCTAACTGTACAATACTCAAGGTGCATAGGCCTAAATGTACAATACTCAATTTAAAAACAAAAATTCTTACAGAGTGCCAGCAACACAGGATTTAAGAAGCTGAATTTTAACGCTTTCTTGCTGTGCTTGACAAACGGGTCATCTGGGTTGTTCTGTGAATCTACCTTGATTCCAAAGAATGATGCTGCTACTACATCCATAGAAAAGCTTCCAAACAACCTGTAAAAAAAAAAAATAGTACGAACAACAGCTAAAGATTGCATATTTATCAGAAAGAGCTATTACTCAGATTTAGATTGCATATTCATCAAAAAGAGCTATTAATCAGATTTAGATTGCATATTCATCAGAGAGAGCTATTAATCAGATTTGGATTGCATATTAATCAGAAAGAGCTATTAATCAGATTTAGATTGCATATTCATCAGAAAGAGCTATTAATCAGATTTAGATTGCATATTCATCAGAAAGAGCTACTAATCAGATTTAGATTGCATATTCATCAGAAAGAGCTATTAATCAGATTTAGATTGCATATTCATCAGAAAGAGCTATTAATCAGATTTAGATTGCATATTTATCAGAAAGAGCTATTAATCAGATTTAGACTGCATATTTATCAGAAAGAGCTATTAATCAGATTTAGACTGCATATTCATCAGAAAGAGCTATTAATCAGATTTAGATTGCATATTTATCAGAAAGAGCTATTAATCAGATTTAGACTGCATATTTATCAGAAAGAGCTATTAATCAGATTTAGATTGCATATTCATCAGAGAGAGCTATTAATCAGATTTAGATTGCATATTCATCAGAAAGAGCTATTAATCAGATTTAGATTGCATATTTATCAGAAAGAGCTATTAATCAGATTTAGATTGCATATTTATCAGAAAGAGCTATTAATCAGATTTAGATTGCATATTCATCAGAAAGAGCTACTAATCAGATTTAGATTGCATATTTATCAGAAAGAGCTATTAATCAGATTTGGATTGCATATTCATCAGAAAGAGCTATTAATCAGATTTAGAATACACTCATCAGAAAGAGCTATTAATCAGATTTAGATTGCATATTAATCAGAAAGAGCTATTAATTAGATTTAGATTGCATATTCATCAGAAAGAGCTATTAATCAGATTTAGAATACACTCATCAGAAAGAGCTATTAATCAGATTGGGATTGCATATTTATCAGAAAGAGCTATTAATCAGATTTAGATTGCATATTCGTCAGAAAGAGCTATTAATCTGATTTAGATTGCATATTCATCAGAAAGAGCTATTAATCAGATTTAGATTGCATATTTATCAGAAAGAGCTATTAATCAGATTTAGATTGCATATTTATCAGAAAGAGCTATTAATCAGATTTAGATTGCACATTCATCAGAAAGAGCT
This sequence comes from Chiridota heheva, assembly GCA_020152595.1. Classification (NCBI taxonomy): domain Eukaryota; kingdom Metazoa; phylum Echinodermata; class Holothuroidea; order Apodida; family Chiridotidae; genus Chiridota; species Chiridota heheva. The sequence continues at coordinate 50,815 of JAIGNY010000356.1, read as the reverse complement.
ATTAATCAGATTTAGATTGCATATTCATCAGAAAGAGCTATTAATCAGATTTAGATTGCATATTCATCAGAAAGAGCTATTAATCAGATTTAGATTGCATATTCATCAGAAAGAGCTATTAATCAGGGTTAGATTGCATATTAATCAGAAAGAGCTATTAATCAGATTTAGATTGCATATTCATCAGAAAGAGCTATTAATCAGATTTAGAATACACTCATCAGAAAGAGCTATTAATCAGATTTGGATTGCATATTCATCAGAAAGAGCTATTAATCAGATTTAGATTGCATATTCATCAGAAAGAGCTATTAATCAGAAAGAGCTATTAATCAGATTTAGATTGCATATTCATCAGAAAGAGCTATTAATCAGATTTAGATTGCATATTTATCAGAAAGAGCTATTAATCAGATTTAGATTGCATATTCATCAGAAAGAGCTATTAATCTGATTTAGATTCCATATTCATCAGAAAGAGCTATTAATCAGATTTAGATTGCATATTCATCAGAAAGAGCTATTAATCAGATTTAGATTGCATATTTATCAGAAAGAGCTATTAATCAGATTTAGATTGCATATTCGTCAGAAAGAGCTATTAATCTGATTTAGATTGCATATTCATCAGAAAGAGCTATTAATCAGATTTAAATTGCATATTTTAGATCAGAAAAAGAGCTATTAATCTGATTTAGATTGCATATTCATCAGAAAGAGCTATTAATCAGATTTAGACTGCATATTTATCAGAAAGAGCTATTAATCAGATTTAGATTGCATATTCATCAGAAACAGCTATTAATCAGACTTAGATTGCATATTTATCAGAAAGAGGTATTAATCAGATTTAGATTGCATATTCATCAGAAAGAGCTATTAATCAGATTTAGATTGCATATTCATCAGAAAGAGCTATTAATCAGATTTAGATTGCATATTCATCAGAAAGAGCTATTAATCAGATTTAGATTGCATATTTATCAGAAAGAGCTATTAATCAGATTTAGATTGCATATTCATCAGAAAGAGCTATTAATCTGATTTAAATTCCATATTCATCAGAAAGAGCTATTAATCAGATTTAGATTGCATATTCATCAGAAAGAGCTATTAATCAGATTTAGATTGCATATTTATCAGAAAGAGCTATTAATCAGATTTAGATTGCATATTCGTCAGAAAGAGCTATTAATCTGATTTAGATTGCATATTCATCAGAAAGAGCTATTAATCAGATTTAGATTGTATATTTATCAGAAAGAGCTATTAATCTGATTTAGATTGCATATTCATCAGAAAGAGCTATTAATCAGATTTAGATTGCATATTCATCAGAAAGAGCTATTAATCAGATTTAGATTGCATATTTATCAGAAAGAGCTATTAATCAGATTTAGATTGCATATTCATCAGAAAGAGCTATTAATCTGATTTAAATTCCATATTCATCAGAAAGAGCTATTAATCAGATTTAGATTGCATATTCATCAGAAAGAGCTATTAATCAGATTTAGATTGCATATTTATCAGAAAGAGCTATTAATCAGATTTAGATTGCATATTCGTCAGAAAGAGCTATTAATCTGATTTAGATTGCATATTCATCAGAAAGAGCTATTAATCAGATTTAGATTGCATATTTATCAGAAAGAGCTATTAATCTGATTTAGATTGCATATTCATCAGAAAGAGCTATTAATCAGATTTAGACTGCATATTTATCAGAAAGAGCTATTAATCAGATTTAGATTGCATATTCATCAGAAACAGCTATTAATCAGACTTAGATTGCATATTTATCAGAAAGAGGTATTAATCAGATTTAGATTGCATATTCATCAGAAAGAGCTATTAATCAGATTTAGATTGCATATTCATCAGAAAGAGCTATTAATCAGATTTAGATTGCATATTCATCAGAAAGAGCTATTAATCAGATTTAGATTGCATATTTATCAGAAAGAGCTATTAATCAGATTTAGATTGCATATTCATCAGAAAGAGCTATTAATCTGATTTAAATTCCATATTCATCAGAAAGAGCTATTAATCAGATTTAGATTGCATATTCATCAGAAAGAGCTATTAATCAGATTTAGATTGCATATTTATCAGAAAGAGCTATTAATCAGATTTAGATTGCATATTCGTCAGAAAGAGCTATTAATCTGATTTAGATTGCATATTCATCAGAAAGAGCTATTAATCAGATTTAGATTGCATATTTATCAGAAAGAGCTATTAATCTGATTTAGATTGCATATTCATCAGAAAGAGCTATTAATCAGATTTAGACTGCATATTTATCAGAAACAGCTATTAATCAGACTTAGATTGCATATTTATCAGAAAGAGGTATTAATCAGATTTAGATTGCATATTTATCAGAAAGAGCTATTAATCTGATTTAGATTGCATATTCATCAGAAAGAGCTATTAATCAGATTTAGATTGCATATTTATCAGAAAGAGCTATTAATCAGATTTAGACTGCATATTTATCAGAAAGAGCTATTAATCAGATTTAGACTGCATATTCATCAGAAAGAGCTATTAATCAGATTTAGACTGCATATTTATCAGAAAGAGCTATTAATCAGATTTAGATTGCATATTCATCAGAAAGAGCTATTAATCAGGTTTAGATTGCATATTTATCAGAAAGAGGTATTAATCAGATTTAGATTGCATATTTATCAGAAATAGCTATTAATCAGATTTAGACTGCATATTTATCAGAAAGAGCTATTAATCAGATTTAGATTGCATATTCATCAGAGAGAGCTATAAATCAGATTTAGATTGCATATTCATCAGAAAGAGCTATTAATCAGATTTAGATTTGCATATTTATCAGAAAGAGCTATTAATCATTTTTAGATTGCATATTTATCAGAAAGAGCTATTAATCAGATTTAGATTGCATATCATCAAAAGAGCTACTAATCAGATTTAGATTGCATATTTATCAGAAAGAGCTTTAATCAGATTTGGATTGCATATTCATCAGAAAGAGCTATTAATCAGATTTAGAATACACTCATCAGAAAGAGCTATTAATCAGATTTAGAATACACTCATCAGAAAGAGCTATTAATCAGATTTAGATTGCATATTAATCAGAAAGAGCTATTAATCAGATTTAGATTGCATATTCATCAGAAAGAGCTATTAATCAGATTTAGATTGCATATTCATCAGAAAGAGCTATTAATCAGATTTAGATTGCATATTTATTTATCAGAAAGAGCTATTAATCAGATTTAGATTGCATATTCGTCAGAAAGAGCTATTAATCTGATTTAGATTGCATATTCATCAGAAAGAGCTATTAATCAGATTTAGATTGCATATTTATCAGAAAGAGCTATTAATCAGATTTAGATTGCATATTTATCAGAAAGAGCTATTAATCAGATTTAGATTGCACATTCATCAGAAAGAGCTATTAATCAGATTTAGATTGCATATTCGTCAGAAAGAGCTATTAATCAGATTTAGATTGCATATTCATCAGAAAGAGCTATTAATCAGGGTTAGATTGCATATTAATCAGAAAGAGCTATTAATCAGATTTAGATTGCATATTTATCAGAAAGAGCTATTAATCTGATTTAGATTGCATATTCATCAGAAAGAGCTATTAATCAGATTTAAACTGCATATTTATCAGAAAGAGCTATTAATCAGATTTAGATTGCATATTCATCAGAAACAGCTATTAATCAGATTTAGATTGCATATTTATCAGAAAGAGGTATTAATCAGATTTAGATTGCATATTTATCAGAAAGAGCTATTAATCTGATTTAGATTGCATATTCATCAGAAAGAGCTATTAATCAGATTTAGATTGCATATTTATCAGAAAGAGCTATTAATATGATTTAGATTGCATATTCATCAGAAACCTCTATTAATCAGATTTAGATTGCATATTTATCAGAAAGAGCTATTAATCAGATTTAGATTGCATATTCATCAGAAAGAGCTATTAATCAGATTTAGATTGCATATTTATCAGAAAGAGCTATTAATCTGATTTAGGTTGCATATTCGTCAGAAAGAGCTATTAATCAGATTTAGATTGCACATTCATCAGAAAGAGCTATTAATCAGATTTAGATTGCATATTCATCAGAAAGAGCTATTAATCAGATTTAGATTGCATATTTATCAGAAAGAGCTATTAATCTGATTTAGATTGCATATTCGTCAGAAAGAGCTATTAATCAGATTTAGATTGCACATTCATCAGAAAGAGCTATTAATCAGATTTAGATTGCATATTCATCAGAAAGAGCTATTAATCAGAATTGGATTGTATATTCATCAGAAAGAGCTATTAATCAGATTTAGATTGCCCATTCATCAGAAAAAGCTATTAATCAGATTTAGACTGCATATTTATCAGAAAGAGCTATTAATCTGATTTAGATTGCATATTCATCAGAAAAGCTATTAATCAGATTTAGATTGCATATTCATCAGAAAGAGCTATTAATCAGATTTAGACTGCATATTTATCAGAAAGAGCTATTAATCAGATTTAGATTGCATATTCATCAGAAAAAGCTATTAATCAGATTTAGATTGCATATTCATCAGAAAAAGCTATTAATCAGATTTAGATTGCATATTCATCAGAAAGAGCTATCAATCTGATTTAGATTGCATATTAATCAGAAAGAGCTTTAATCTGATTTAGATTGCATATTCATCAGAAAGAGCTATTAATCTGATTTAGATTGCATATTCATCAGAAAGAGCTATCAATCTGATTTAGATTGCATATTCATCAGAAAGAGCTATCAATCTGATTTAGATTGCATATTCATCAGAAAGAGCTATCAATCTGATTTAGATTGCATATTCATCAGAAAGAGCTATTAATCTGATTTAGATTGCATATTCATCAGAAAGAGCTATTAATCTGATTTAGATTACATATTCATCAGAAAGAGCTATTAATCAGATTTAGATTGCATATTCATCAGAAAGAGCTATCAATCTGATTTAGATTGCATATTCATCAGAAAGAGCTATTAATCAGATTTAGATTGCATATTCATCAGAAAGAGCTGTCAATCTGATTTAGATTGCATATTTATCAAAAAGAGCCTTAAATTCCAAGCAGAACAGTCTTAAATATGGTCACAATAGCACTTATGTTTTTCTTCAAGTTGACAACCTAAAGTTTGTACAAAATTTTTAGCATGTGCTAAGTGATGTGTGAAAAGGAATACAGCTAAATTTCTTTGATGCTATTATCTTTCCCAAATTTCAAATATCAAAGTTTTTAAATTGCATTCTGCTAAATATGGGTCAAGGTCATGATAATAGCAAATTTCCTGTTCACAACAGCTAACTTCTCTCATTCAAAATATTTGAAGGACTGAAAATTAATAACTTCACATGAAGTTTTCTTGTTGTCCCATTCTGAGGTCACAAAATATTGCCCAATTTATGCTAATTAGGTATCTTAGTTTAAAAATGCTGTAAAACGACCATTTTGTAATTGATTTTGATGTGACGTTTTGCATTGTTTTTGGTACCATTTAAGCTCCTGTTGTTGTTCAGTGGTCAGACATGTCCGCTGTGAATGCTGGAATGATAGAGGACTAAAAAGAACCACGAAGAAACTACTTCCATTTATACTCTCAAATCCCGTTCTGGCAGAAGGTCAGGCTGGTCCTTTGATGTCAGCTCTTCACTTTCTTCTACTGTTGTATAATGTTTTGGTGCATTATTGATGCTTATATCTGTGCGGTAATACAATTTATTATCTTGTTTTTTCCATCCAAATTTCTTTCAAATGATAAGACTGTTTTACAGTCCACCACTTTTTCAGGTAACGTATTCCAAATGTCAACAATCCAATGAGTTTTGTCTAATCTGCAGTCGCGATCATTCCTGGTATATCTTTTTATCATGAAGTTTGTTCAACATTTAAAACACTAGTTGAAAATATATGTCACAAATATCTCAGATCGTAAAATCGGTTACTTCATCAGTGATGTAACATGTACATAAACAAACATTTAAATAAAATACAAACATAATTAATAAATGTGGAAGTTCTTAATATCACTTTACGGACAGGAACAAGTTTTTTGTTCTTTCATTGACTGAAAAGAGCAGCATTTAATTCCGAGTTTAACAGTCTTTGAATTTTGAAAATAGCACGTGTGGTTCTCAAGTTATTGAGTAATCAAAGTTTGACAGTTTTTTAATATATTGAAAAAATGTGATGTATGAACTTAAACGGGAAACACCTGAAAAGGCTTTAATTTCAGGCCTTGGTTGGTCACTTCGGGGTATGATGAATATCAGATTCTCTTCATTTTAATTATCATCGTTTGTTATTTTTCAAAGAGAAATGGCAAAGGGTTGGCGACGACGACGAGTGAACACACAATTACAATGACGGGGTCGTCGCCTGCGTATTCGGTTATGATAGTAACAATGCTATCACGAAACGCTTAATACGATCCGGACGAGAACACAGGTACGACGTACGGACAGACATAACATCGACAACCAAGTCAATGTCCACGGCCTTTGATAACCAGTTGTGGTGCACTGGCGTGTCTACCCAACCCAGGCTTGAATCCAGGACCTCGTGGTCTGTAGACTGGTATGATAACCGCTACACCACAGTTTAATAGTGGACTGGCAGAGGGTTAAACAACAATTGATTTATATAAGAAAACAGAGACTATGTCCCGTTCAAACATCACACGAGCTACGCAACAAATTGCATACTGCACAAAAATCTTCAATATGCTGTAAAATGCCAAAATATTTATGGAATTTGAGGACGTTTTTTGCTTTCTTTATGTTTTTAAATGGATTTTATTAAAATCAATTTAGCTAATGTTGTCTTTATCTGTCCATATACCTTAATTGTAATTTTATATTTCAGAGTACTTTCCATCTGTATTGTGATTGACAGCTGTCCCTACTTTAAAGATTTGCTCCTGACATTAATCTTGTTGCTCATTAATCTTGACCACATACTGTACTCCCCAAAAGAGGAAGCAGGATTCTATCATGCATGTATTAGTTAAAAGTTAATTCCATCTGAGCTATTAGCTTACAAGGGGGGCAAGGGCGGTCGGTGCAAGTGGATGAGAGCACAGGACTTCCTCTGCACAGAACGTCGGTCCATCGCAGGTTAATTCCCCAACAATACTGATACTCATTTTAAAGCTGAGTGGACTGGAGCAAGTAGTGTCTTGCTCAAGGACATTATGCAGTGCTCGCGTTTGGAATGAAACCCGGTACCTTTCGTATACGAGCAAAACTCAACCGCTCACTGAGCCACTGCACCTCTTATCCTGAATGTGTGGTCCAGGTCAATACCTTTGAATAAGAGGGAAGCATGGTTGACAGCAAATGTTTTCCAAATATTATTTAAAAAAATGGTCAGTTGATTCAGAGTTGAAATAGCTGGCTATAGCTAGTTGCTGTTGAAATAAAAAGGAAAGAGGAAGGTACTGTAGTAACTCGCAGAGACTGTATTTCTGAATTTAGTTGTGGTCAGTGATTTGTAGTGGTTAGTGATTTGTAGTGGTTAGTGATTTGTAGTGGTTAGTGATTTGTAGTGGTTAGTGATTTGTAGTGGTTGGTGATTTGTAGTGGTTAGTGATTTGTAGTGGTTAGTGATTTGTAGTGGTTAGTGATTTGTAGTAGTTAGTGATTTGTAGTAGTTAGTGATTTGTAGTGGTTAGTGATTTGTAGTGGTTAGTGATTTGTAGTGGTTAGTGATATGTAGTGGTTAGTGATTTGTAGTGGTTAGTGCTTTGTAGTGGTTAGTGATTTGTCTTCTCACCCGCTTGTCCCAGGTTTCAATCCCGGTGGGTCTGCAACCAGTGAGGTCACAACTGGTTATCTAAGGCCGTGGCCGTCTTGATATAATACCCAGCACTGGATGCTTTCGGGACATTAAACCTTGCTATGCTATGCTATGCTATATACTGTTTATTGCATTAGAAACTCAATCATACTTACTCCTTGCACTGAATAAATGGTTCAGACATCTGTTTTTCAAAATGCTCGACCAATGTATCGCAAGTGTCGTTGATGATTACAGCCACCTGATTGTAAAATAATAAATGTATAAATGTTGTGACTCAACTGCATAGATCTTTATATGTTAGATGAACATAAAATATATGATTATTGGTAACCTCACAATCATCAAATTACATTAACCTGATCTGTAAAACAATCACAAAACCTGACAATATCTTATGCAATAGTATAGTGGTCATGCATGTTTATTTTTTTTTATGAAAGAAGGTATAAAAGAACAAACTGGCGACAAAAGCCGTCACAAATCTCCTTCCAATATTCCCGCAAATTTTCATGTTCATGTATACTAGATAAATGACTATCAAAGAAACAAATTGGTGTAAAAGCCATGCATGCTGATATCGTATTCGGTTTTTTCAGTTAAATTTCAAAGATTTTTAAGTATATTGTTTGTTTGTTTGTTTGATGAGGTCTTAACGGCACCACGACAACAAAGGTCAAATTGTGCCTGAGAGGTCAGTATATTGAAGAGTGACCTTGCTGTGCCAAAGTAAAGTGACCTTTGCTGTGTCAAAGTAAAGTGACTTTGTTGTGTTAAAGTGTAATGTCAGTAATACACTTTACACTGCCAGGTCACTTTTCAACACACTGGTGAATGTTCTGATTTGCTATAACTCCTAAATGAATTAAGATTTTAACATAGATTTCCAGCAATTTGTTTCTTTAATAGTCTTCTGTCACTTGAATGAAAATACACAGGAAAGTTCTTCTTGATATGAGTACTGTAGAAGGGGCTGATATAATCCGGCTGGGAGTAACATTATACTGTAGCTGATTTCTTTGTATGTTATTCATATTCTTTTTATAGCAGTGGCGTCACCAGGATTTATGTTTTTTTTTGGGGGGTGGCACAGCAGTTAAGAGGAGGAAAATGCGGGCATTAAAAATGGGCGTGGAGTTCAGGGCGAAGCCCCAGTAGCACTGCAGATTTCTTGCCTTTGATGCCCCAAAATGGCTTTAAATTATACACAGAAGTTTAAAAATTGAATTGCTGAAAAGATAATAATTTTAGACTATTATGTAAAAATTAGCTCAGGTTAGCATTTGGGTTGCCATTTCTGAACAGGCAGAAAGAAAAAAATCTCCTTAAAAATGAGAAAATTTGGACAAAATTCAAGGATCCAGAAACGAAGTCAAGGAAGCACCATAGATTTCTGGTTTTGACTGATGCACAATTATAGCTTTAAATCAAACACAGAAGTTCAATAATTAAAGTGAAAAAGATGAAAATTTCTGAAATGTTTTTGATGCACCAAAAGGGCAAGCAACATTTCAAAGCTAAAGATACAAACATTCAATTGACGAAAAGAAAAGAACAGAAAATTCTAACATTAAAATCAACTCAGATAAGCATTCGGGTTGCCATTTATATTTCTAAGCACGTACAAACAAGATTTTCTGGGAAAATTAAGAAAATCAGGCAAAATATTATTGGATATTTGAGATAAAAATTCTAAAAAGTTCATCAGGTCATAGAAACGCGGAAAGTAAAGCGAAGACACCAGAAGCTAAGATTCTGCATTTTGATATTTCAAAATCATCACTCAAAATGGACGATAAGTTTAGATCATAGAGTTTCAACTTTTCAAGGTGAGGAAAAGTAAATAATCTTACTAACATTAAAAACATCAAAGCAGCAGAGATGTTCCTCCAACGATGAAAAATGAACAAAATTTGAACAGTGAATAGGCTTAGATTCGATTGAAAAGCTGTGAAACCTATCACAAAAGCGTGAAAGTTTTATTTATTTATTCATTTATTATTTCCACTGCATCCTTGACAACAAAACAGAATTACCTGGAATTATAGCACTCTGCAGAGCCCATACATCCGTCCCCGTTCACCCCCCACCGGAATACAATCTACCTCAGAAACCCTCGACCCACCAACTTATAACCCCAAACAATCTCTTTCTCACTGTTGATCTGTATTGCCATTTACATTCTAAACACTTGAGTATCATCACTTGTGATCATTGTTTTCTGTTTAATTCAGGCTAAGCATTCATTGTTTGAACTCTATGCAAGGTAGATTCACATTCCATTATTTTTATTCATGGCAGAAACCAATTGTTTTGATTTCATTGACACCTGAGACCACTTCACCTGATTTTCTTTGAGTCCAGAAAATTCGTTGTTTGGTTGTTCTTTTATGACATAAGTTAATTGTTCAGCACATTCCATTGGAAAGTTTCAACTAAGTGTTGATAAATCTTGCCCTAAAATGTCTCTTCCCCCCCCCCTCCCCACTTGTACTCTTTCCCTGTTCCAATATATCTCAAATTTTAATTACTTCTTCTTTAAGCAGGAACAAAACCACACAAAATTTTATCAAAATCATGATGATGACAAACAAACTCACCTTAGAACATCCCTACCCCTAATGTTTGCCCATCCCCTACCCCAATATGTCTCAAATTTAATCACCTCTTCCTAAAGCAGTAACAAAACCACACACCAATTTTAATCTAAATTCAATCATCGGTTATTGAGATATTTTGATGATAAACAAAATGTTCCCACCCAACCCCCTTCTATTTTTACCCATCCCCTGTTCCAATATGTCTCAAATTTTAATCACTTTCTTCATTAAGCAGAAACAAAACAACAAACCAAGTTTAATTTAATTTAATTTAATCCAAATTCAATCATCAATTATTAAGATATCTTGATGACAAACGTACAGACAAACAGTGGCAAACACATGTAACCTTCGTCCAACTTCGTTGGCGGAGGTAATCATAACATTTGGTACTTTCATAACATAAGCATAAGGAATGAATTACAACGTAATATAAGAAACAAGAATGAAACAGCATGCTTAAATGCCTGCAGTGGAGGAGACCTGAACAAAGCAGAGCTTATCGGGGTCAGGCTACCTTCAATGTAAAAATAAATAAATAAAACAACAACAACAACAACAGCAGCAGCAACAACAACCCTACCACCACCAACCAGACATCGCAAATGATACAAATTTTTCTGGCCACTAATAACATGCTTTCCACCCTCTGTTACAACTGCCATCCCACCCTCTGTTACAACTGCCATCCCACCCTCTGTTCTGCATGATGTCCCATCTTATATCCCTCTCTACAGGAAATCATACATGAAATCCAGATACCATTCAACAACATGATCCATATGCCATCACACCTGCAATCAAAATGACATATCACCATATGTCGTGCCACCCAAGCTGTCCCATATACCATTCCACCCTGTCTCACATACCACCAATCCCAGTCCCATATACCATGCCACCTTGCCCCACATGCCATCCCTCCATGTACTACATGCCATCCCACCCTGTCCTACAGCTAGCAATTCAATCCTATTCAACATGGTATCCCACCCTGTCCCATATGCCATCCCACATGAAATCCAGACAACATGCTATCCTGCCTCACATGTCATTACACTCTGTCTCACATGTCATTCCAGCCTGTCATAAATGCCATGACACCACCTTGTTTTACATGCCACGCCACCCTGTCCCAGATACTATCCCACCCTGTCCTATATGCCAAGAAATTCTGTCCCATATTCCATGGTACCCTGTCCCACATGCCACCCTGTCAAACATGCCATACCACCATTTCCCACATTTTATCCCATCCTGCCCCCATGCCACCCCACCTTCATCCTAATTCCTACATCTACCAATCATTCTCAAGTACCATCTTTCACCCAACATTTTTTCTTCTAACTCCATCCACTCACTTCTATCACCTAGCATGCCCCATTAACCTACAATCCCCCTTCACCTGCCATCCCTCATTCACCTACTGTACCATTATCCATTCACCTACTACCCCAACCCACCTGCTGCCATACACCCATCTACCAAATAAACTCTTAACTCATCATTCCAACGTTTGTATAACCTCCACTCACTCCATTGCACCACAGCTCTCCCAGCCTTAACCTTAGTCTGACACTCCCTTTAGATATATACTTATCACTTTATGTAAAACATTTATATAAATATCATCATTTTTCAGTTTTCTCATGATATTCATAATTTCCAGAAAGTTGGTAACATGAAGAGAGAATCACTACATGGAATATCTAAAAATTCATTCAAACTAGTTAGTATCAGTAGGTGGAATTTCAGACACAAGATCATTTCCAACATTTACATATCAACAATTTCATTCCGATTTGAAATCTTGATGTTATTGTGAATAATATATGTGGGTAGTTCATGAGACTTGTTGTTGTTATTTCAGACTTGATTTATTGTACTCTGCATGGGTCTTTCATGTTTCCTTTATTACTTGAAAACTGACCATCAAAATAAGTTTGTTTTGCCCCACGAATAACTTGTGCAAGCCTCTTCTTATATCTGACATAAGGTATTCTTGCATTATCAGTTTTTACACGAAGATAATTCTGAAATGAAGAATATTCGTGTGAATTGATTTGAGGATTTCATTTATCATTCACGGTATCATAAATGGACAGTTGAAAGAATACAAATTTTGATAAACAATAAGAAAGCTATCATATGCCTCATTTACATCACGTTTCATAGCAGCATAGTATTCCAATCATAGTTTGATAGACTGTGCGAAAAATGTTCAAATTTGGTGGAGAGGTATCATGTATTCATTTGGGCTACGCTGTGCAATACCATGCATATCAGTGATTAAGAATACAGGTAAGTGATCACTGCCGTCATCACATATAATGCCAGAAAACATATGATGTTTTAGATCATTGTAGCTACAAGATATTATGGATAAGAGTGGAGTTATTCTTGTTGGTTTTGTTATACTTGGTATAAATGAGTACGAATGTAATGTATTCAAAAACTCCTTGAATACCTATCCGACTCAAAATCTAGAAGATCAATGTTGAAGTCACCTAAAAAAACAAACAATTTCTTTTCCTAATATTATGTATAGATATGAGCTCAATAAACTCCTCATCAAAATGTTGAATATTGTTAGGTGGTCTATACAAAATTAGAACCTGAATCTGAGGATGGTAGGAAGAAAGGATGAAAAATGTTTTAAAATTGATGTCATCTGTGGGGTTTTTTATTGCCGGTTTTTAATTATTATTATTATTATTCATCAAGAATTTTTGGCCCTTAGACCTCTCCCACCCGACACCCCTGATTTTCTCAAAATCAGGGGTAATCCACACCATTCAACCTGAGAGACTTTTCACACTTCATTGACTAGCATCCAGCTATTGTTACACATACACAACACAGGGGTAATCTTTACCTTCTTATCTGATAACATCTTCATAGTCTATTCACAGTTCACTTGTTAGCAACCAGCTACTGTTACACTGTTCACAATAGGTCATTCATCTTATGTAGCTTGCTACATAACTGCTGTTCAGTGATACCAATCAGATTAGTCCTTGGCAGAGCCTAAATACAAATATACATTATATGCTTGGGAGGACTTTGTGCAAAACCCATGAATGATTGATGGACCATTCTTCAAAGGATGGTTATTTCATCATGATTATCATCATTACTTTTATTATTATTATTATTATTATCATTATCATTATTATCATTATTATTATGGTTATTATTATCATTATTATTATTATTATTATCATTATTATTATTATTATTATTATTATTATTATTATTATTATTATTATTATTATTATTATTATTATTATCATTATTATTATCATCATCATTATTTCTATTATCATTATCATTCTTTTTTTTTTTTTTTTTTTGGGGGCAACAATTTGTTGTCCCCCTTACCACTAGCATACTGTACCTTCTTCATCTTATTAGCGCTGAATGCTGGCGTGAGTGTGTTGCGCATCTCCTTCCATGGCTCACCCTTTAGGTTAGTTAGTCCTTTGTCCATTGGTCTATCTTTTAGGTCCAAAATCTTAGAAGAAAAGTGAAGTTCCAAGCCATTATAGGAATACGACTTTACTTAATGTTATGCCATTACAGGACTACTTAATGTTATGCCATTACAGGACTACTTCATGTTATGAAAGCATCTTAACAAAATGTTTACAAAAATATTGGTTAAAAATTGAAATTTCCAGCTTTTTGTTAATATTGTCACAAAATAAATTCAGTCATCTGAAGTCTCTTTTCACCTAATGCGAATCCATTACTTTTTAATATTCTAACACACCAATTGAAAACAAGGTGCAGATTGCAATATGTATTTTGATATTTAGCAATACACCAACATGAACGTGGAGAAGGCATGACTGGATTTGATGAGCACAAACTTAAGATTACATAAAGAATGCCCTTAGATTACAAATGAATATGATACTAACACCCATGTCTAGCGCCAGGAATTTCATGCTGGGGAGGAAGGGAGGGGGTGCCAACAGAAGGTAACTTATCTCTAGGGGTCAAAGGCTTATAGATCAGATCAAATATGTATCAGTCATATCAAATCGGTGGAAGCGGGAAAAGTAATTCATAGGGGATGGGGGGGAGGGGAGGGGGGGGGGAGGTGGGGGTGCCCACGTGCATAAAATGGAAGGTTGGTGTCCTCATCCCCACATTCTTAATAATTTCCAATCTATTTTAAAGAAAATTGATTGAAGGTATTTACTATTTGAATTAATTACCCTGAAACTTTCTTTAGGTGGTAAATTATAATTATCCTTACTAGATTCTGTTTTGATATCTCCTGACACATCAAATGCTGTTTTAACCCACAAACTCTCAGGAAAATTTCAGGAATCTATAAGGGTGTGACATCACAATTGGTCTGATTTCAGTTGTTCCTACACATATGACTTTTCAACTTTAACATCTCCTTTCTTGAATGCTGTCTTCACCATTTTGCTTCTTTCTATGTCCTCTTTCATATAAGATGAACTTGCTTGACCACTGAAATAATCCTTTCTATCTGAATTGTGCAGAATGACTGAAATCAATCTGAAATAGAATGCTGTGACATCACATTGCTCAAAACTATGTAAAATGCATTCTTAAATTTTGTTCCAACCTTGGATGTATCAGAAGGGCACTTAAAAAGAGTAGAAAAGTAAGCGTGCTTCACCACCTAAAGAAATTTCGAAAATGTTACAATTAGTATAACAAAATATATAAATTTTCAATGCAAGACAATGACATCACTCTTGTACAGTAGACTTGTTGCACCAGCCATTTTTGTACAATCTTGTTATAACTTAAATTATTTCTTAAGTGGAACAAGATTAAACACTGTTTTGCTTCCAGATGTTTTTCTTGTCGCCCCTACAATACACAGCTTTAATTCTCCTTCACAAAGTGTGTGGGGGTGGGGGTGGAGGCAGGTACGTGACCAGGAATTTGAAGGGAGGGTAGGGAGCCGACCTGTATAAAAAATGTTGGTTGTCAGAAATGTGTACTGTGCACACTTTGCTTGCGCCAAACGGCATGGGATCCAGGGGCCTGCTTAAGGCCCCTGGTGGGTTCCAGAAACAAAGCCATGGTGGGGGACCAGGGGATGAAGTCCTCTGAAGCCCTGTGTTTTTCGTGCTTTTGGTCTAGGAAATTGCCTAAATTCATGTCAACTACACACTAAAACCAGTTCATGGAAATATATTTTAGATTTTTTTTTGTGTCGGTACAATTTGTGCCCAATTCATTTAATTTTTTGGGAACCCCTGCCTGAGATGACCAGACCAACTGAGATTCTCCTTTATCAGTAGGGGAAAAGGTATTCAGTCGGATGAAAGGAGACTCAATCGGGGGAATGAAAGTCAGAAATGATAAACTTTTAAGACAACCTTTTTCAGCCACGGAAATGATACAAAATCTGCTGATGATATGTTCTTTTGGGACTTTTCTAAATTGTGAAATTATAGGCATTTAAGACAGGAAAAAGAGAACCTATTTCACTACACATATGAAAACCTGTGTGCGTCAGTCATCTACGTCAATCAATTCGAATGTAATTGGTATAGGTAGAACAGCGGCAATGTTTACTAATGCATGGATGTAGGGGAAAATATCGATGTCACATTCTTTTACTGTAGACACATGGTCAGTGGGGGATTTGTCCGAAACGCCCTTTGCCATCTGAATACCCACTGCTTGTATTGTGCAAGGGTGCACATTCCCATTGTATCATCTGATCATAAGAGCTATTGTCACATGCAGTATTTGACACGATTTTTGAAGTACATAAAGCAGACAAACTCAGAAGCATAACCGTTACAATGAATTAAAAAGACGTCTCCCAAAATTAACATTCAGCAAGGGAGGGAGGGGGCGCTATGTGCCTGGGTGGAGGGTTTTGCACCATACCTTAGCTCCACAAAGTAGGGGGCAGTTTTTTCACAACCTTATACTATCATTTTTATAAATATGCCAACAAATGTGAATATTGTGTTTCAACATCAACTCATCACTCTACTCAGTATTTCTTAAATAGTGTACATGCTGTGTCAGGTCCAAACCATTCCTAAAATAAACTCTGTACAATGTATGTACACTTGTATGTATGGAATGTGGGGGCAGTAAAGCATGAATTTTCTGTGGCCTTGAGATGATCTTCCAACTTGTGGAAAATTAGAACATCGCTGATGTAAGGGCGCAAATCTTTCATGAAGTAAGTATGGGGAAGGCAAGGGAGGGGGAGGGGGGGTCTTTCCTACTCCCGCAGGAATTTCAGCCTTGCCACCATATAAGATAGACATCGCCAACCACTAAACTTAATCTACCAGTACTTACCATTCTGTTACCGAAGCTACTGAAGTCTCGAACCATGATTTCTCTGAGTATATCAACGTCATTGATAACCAGGGAAGGCTGTCCAAGTAAATATATCCTGGTTGCATAAAAAACAGATACAAAATGGAAAAAGACTGTTTTATACCACCATACAAATTTAGAAAAGATGAACAAATTGTAAGAATGTGTTGAGGTTCGGATGCCGAGTAAATCTTGCTTCACATGACACATAAACATGTATGAGTATGAGAGGAGTCTCATAGGTGTAGGGGGACGTGCCTCCACTTTATCAAACCAGCAAACCAAAATGTTTAGTGGTTTCGATGCATTCTTTTATTGTTGGTTGATTTATACTAACTGGCATTACATAGTATATTACGAAATATGATTAATAACATATATTCATAAGCCATGCCCACCATGTACATGATACATCAATAAAATAGAACCGGTTGACAACACTTTTTCAAGATTTTTTAAATTTTATATTAAAACTTCAACCCCACTTTAAGCAATATGCATGACACCATCACCACAACCACACACAAGCAGACAATGGGTTATCTGTGTACCACATATGACCTGTATTCAATGCATTGTCCTTGAGTTACTGTATTTACAAGCTCTTTTTATCAAAACCTTTTAAACCCTACCGACTATGATATTCAACTATTTTATCCCATGAAATGCATAAATATGTACATACATTATCTAACAATATAAATTATACCAAGTGTGAATCAAAACAAACATGAAGTTCTTAAAATATAAGCATTTCACAATTTTTACATTAAGCTCCGCCTACTCATTGCATGACATGTCCACCAAAACCAATAGGACACATATACCGCCCATGGGCTATTTGTGTACTACATATGACATGATTCCAGTTTATCGTTCCTCAGATTTCGAATTTACAGGCTCTTTTCAGCAAATTTATATTAAGCCCCGCTTACATGTACTACGCATATTTATGAAATTGAACGTTATTATACAATGAACACATGCACACTAGCTAGCAACATAATTATACCAAATATGAAACAAAACAGACATGTGACTGTTAAAATACGAGCATTTCAAGATTTTTCTAATTAAGCCGTGCCTACTCATTAATATGCATGATATCACCACCAAAATCAATGGAGTACATCTACAGATTATGGTCTATCTGTGTACCAAATGTGACATGCGGTTACCATTCTTGGGATACTGTACTTGCAAGCTCTTTTTAGCAAAATCATATTAAGTCCCGCCCACCACACAAATGAATGAAATTCAACGTTTTTACATCATGAACATGTACACACCAGCTAACAATATACCAAATATGAAACAGAACAGTCATGCTGTTGCTAAAATATGAAGATTGAAAGATTTGTACATTAAGCCCTGCCTACTCATTAATATGCATGGCATCATCACCAAAAACAGTAGGGCACATTTACGGACCATAGGGTATATGTGTATCACATATGACATGCTCTTACAAAGACACACATACACACACACACAAACTCGCACACGCACGCACACACACATACACACGCCATAATGACCGCATAGATTCCTGTTGCTATCGCATCTGAACCAAAAATAACTGAGGTCATCAAGTGTCAGTGAAAATTCAGAGAAATAATGGATGATGCAATTCTCATCTACTGTATGATGGAATTCAAGCTATCATACCATGGTCAATTTTAAATTGATTTTGGTGGGAATTAATTTTCTCTCTTGTCTGTCTAAATATACATAGACAAGTAAATTTTTTTCTTGTCATATAATTATGACTCAAACACTACTTACCCATGTATCTTTCCATACTTTTCGACAAAATAATTCAAAGCTTGGGTGAATCCCTGCAAAATTAAAAGAAGAAAGCAATCCATGGAGTTGCTGATCTCATCACCTTAAGCATACAGCATAGTGGGGGAAATAGCTAAAAGGATCACTATGCAGTGTAGCTCTGTGACTTTAATAAACAAATTTGTACAAATCAGTACATAATTACCGTTACAATCACATATTTGACCTCTGACCGCTGACCCTAATCACTGAAACAACTTCTGAATTTCTTCACATTTATCGTACCTACTAATGCCACCATTCATGCTCACGTCACACTTACAATTCCATAACTATAGGGGAAAATGGTAAAAAGTGGTCAATAGCTCTGTGACCTTTGACCTTTTGACCCCAGAGTCTACGGGACACAAATTCATGTACCAAGGTACCAATGAACAACATAGGGTTGGTATAGGTCTTCTACAACTTGAGTTTAAAACGCCGCAAAATTTTGCATAAAAAACACTTATTTGACCTTTGACTCATGACCTTTGACCTCCAATAATTGTAAAGTTTTGTTAGAATGTTAAACCCTATCCACCTATGCAATTTGTTAAGATACCAAGTTATTCCTTCAAAACATACAGCCATCACAAAAAACCTTGTCCCACTTGACCTGTGTATCCCAAAACGTTGGAGACAAAAGGGCCAGGGGTACCCATCCACTAATTTGGTTGATGTGTGTTTTACAGTTTTTTGAGTTATAAGCGACACAAAATTAATTGTTGCATACGCACACACGCACGCACACACAAACACATGGACAGACGCAAAAAACACCAAAATTTGTCCCGTTCCAAAATTTGACCCCTAATAGGAGGTTATCATATAAGAACCCCTGGTGGGCCCAGCAGCCCCTAATAATATCAAGGGGTGGCCATGTAGTGTAGGAGGTATATATGCAGTTATTTGCCTATACAGCAAAGTGACCACAATATCTCATCCCCATATGTATATATGGATGATGAGATACAAATATACTGTGAAGCGTTAATGAGTGCCTAATGTGTGTATGAGGCACAACTACACGGTACAGAAAAGTATTTCAAAGGTAAAACCATTTATAATATAATATTTACCAGAACCCCAGGATTTAGGGGCATATAGGGAAATTCTATCAGTTATCAATGTTATCCACAAGAAAAATGAGACACAAACAATGATGGGGAGCATGGTGCCTCTAACTCACTTTATAGGAAGTTCTAATCCAGCTTTTAACTTAAGTTAGAACAACATTATAACACAGTTACCAACATTTAAATTATTTCAGCAAGATTTGGACCCTTATTCTTCAAAATTCTCTAGTGCCATTGGATGTCTGTATGGTGCACCATATGACATCACTCCAATCTTGTTCCTAAGTTACAAGTCGTTTTTAGCAATATCATATTACAGTACTTCCCGCCTCATGAATATAAATGAGGTAAGTTTCTTGTATGAGGACTTTCCTCTTCAATGTCTGCACTGCCACACAAAGTTTGAATACTGTATATTAAGTTGAAATATTCACCTGCTGACTATTCTTTAAAATTAAGATTATGATATAATCACCAAAAAGCGCCGGCTATATCTGCATGGGCAGCGGAAGGGTGGCATTACGTCTGCCACAATAATTTTCTGCAGACTGATATACAAAATGGAAAAATAGCCAATAACTGATCAAATAAGATAGCTTATGTTGTCAGTCCATCCCGCATGCTATGGCCTACAGCTGCTGCTGTACCGCTTATGATAATATTTCATTGTACAGTATGTGTCATTACATATCATACAAGCAGCAGATATACACCCCTGACATGCCTGAGGGATGGACAATCCGTCCCACAAACACAAACATGACATATTGGTACTTATCTTCCAACGAATGTTTTGCAAGAACCCTGACAACAGTCCCAAATAATTGTGAAGGTTTCAGTGGCGCTGTCATTAGAGGGAGAAAAGGGAGGGGGGGGGGGGGGGGGGGGACCCACCTCAATGTCCGAAATGTCAAAAAAATTCTGTATCATTGTAAAATTAAATGATATTAGGTCATTTGTTATTATCTGATCATCCTAATTTAGTTAAAAGAGCCGTGTATTGCACACATTCAGAGTCTTTTTGGGGCATCTAAAATTTGGAAATTGTGAGGTTTTCTGGGGGCTTCGCCCTAGGATCACCACCTGGGTCCATTGACCCCATGCCGAAAAGGTTTGTGCCCCCTAATATCAAACCCCTGGTGGTGCCACTGGGAGGCTTACCCTAATAATTGTGATTTGCTGAAAGAGGGAAAGGGGAGGGGAAAGAAAGGGGAGGGGGAAAGGGAGGGGGAAAGGGAAGGGAAAGGGAGGGGAAAATGGGGAGGGGAAAATGGGGAGGGGAAAATGGGGAGGGGAAAATGGGGAGGGGAAAGGGTGTCCAACTTCACACCAGATCCAAAAAAATATCATACAAAAGATACAAATTCGGAAAACAAATTGGGCGAGCAAGTGCCCCCCTTTGCTCCCACCTATGATCTTACGAGGTGAAAACGTGATATAATTTTTTTAAATTGCACTCAAATACTGACAGTTTGCAAATAACACTCACCATTGTCATAAACTGGTAGGTGCCAATAAATGGAGCAGCGGTTGGTCCAGGAATCCACGTCGAGAGTGGTATGTAAACTTCCATCGGTCATGCCTGATAATCAAATATCAAAATACACATCCATTATTTTACGAAAGGCAAGAGAATTGCCTAAATATGTATATTGTATGCTCACAATGTTAAAGAAATATTTTCAGGAATCTTCATTTTAGAGAACAAATGAAGAAGCTAATTGGTGTAAAAAACAATAATGATATCATATTTTCTTCAGGAGTTATTGTATTTCAAAAATTTCACCATCTTTTAAAAAGAGACATATCTTACAATAGAGAGGGTTATCTCATAATAACAGATCCAAGACAATGTATTTCCTTGCAAATAAATTGCCTCTTTTTAAAGTATTGGAACATTTCTTGTTTAATGCATGGAGGTGGTGAATAACATGCACAAGAACATGCCTTGCTCAAGTGCACCGTACACTCTAAATGAATAACATGCACAAGAACATGCCTTGCTCAAGTGCACCGTACACTCTAAATGAATAACATGCACAAGTACATGCCTTGCTCAAGTGTACCGTACACTCGAAACGAAAGAAAAATACATTCTAATGTAATAGAATTATCTTGGATCTGCAATATGGACATCACACTCTACTGTACACTGCAAGGTCAATTTTCAACCTGTAAGAGCAATTACTCCTAACCCGAGAAAGAAGAAGGGAGGAGGAAAAAAGGGGGGGGGGGGGGACGGGTGGGGAATCCCATACTAAAGTAGGTATGTGCTTAGAATTTCAAAATTGGACTGCAGTATCAGATATTTTTTTGGTAACTGCAGATTGACAGTTTATGATTTTGATACCTGCTGTGATTTGAATACCCGTATTTTTGATACCTGTATGAAAATAAGTGTTTTTGATACCTGAAAAAGTGATTTTTGATACCTGCAGTACGAAAATTTGTAATTTTTTACTTGCAGTAAGAAAATTGAGACCAGCAGTATTATTGATGAGATTGGTTTTTGATACCTGCACTATGTGAGATTGGATTTTTAAACAAAAATTCTGACAAAAGGCAACTGCTCGGGTAGCACATGTATATATACCTAACATATGGAAGTGCCCCCCTCCGAATCCTATATATATATATATATATATATATATATATATATATATATATATATATATATATATATATATATATATATATATATATATATATATATATATATATATATATATATATATATATATATATATATATATATATATATATATATATATATATATATATATATATATATATATATATATATATATATATATATATCTATCTATATATATATATATATATATATATATATATATATATATATATATATATATATATATATATATATATATATATATATATATATATATATATATATATATATATATATATATATATATATATATATATATATATATATATATATATATATATATATAAATATATATAAATATATATATATATATATATATATATATATATATATATATATATATATATATATATATATATATATATATATATATATATATATATATATATATATATATATATATATATATATATATATATATATATATATATATATATATATATATATATATATATATATGATAGAGGACTATTAAAAAAATAAATTGGTGAAAAAAAGAAGAGAACAGTTTTGATATTTTATTCCATTTAGGAGTTATTGGACTTCAAAGATATATAAGTTGAACAAATGATCTTGTAGTGTACAGTGTGATGTCATAAAGGTAATTCCAAAACAATTTGTATGTATTTCTTTTAAATTCAATTGCCTCTTTCTAAAATAATGGAAGCATATTTTGTTTAAATATATTATTGAGATAGGGTATAACATGGACTTTACCAGAACATGCTCTGCCCATCTGCTCACGAATAAAAAAACACTTTATTTTATAGAAATACTAGCATCAATTCTAGGATCTGCATTCATACTGTACAGTACATACTGTGAGGTCACATTGGTGAAATCTGTAAAATGCAATGACTCCAAAACAGAACTTAAGACATCAACATGGCTTTTAAAGTTGTATACGTACACCATTTAGTTTTTTTAATAATGATAGTCCTTTTATTTACAATGACATGACCTATGCAATGCATGATCTTGAGTATTTGGCTTAGTTCATTTTTACAATAGGTGAATTTCTTAACAAAGAGAAAAATGTATGTAAAATTTTCTTGTTTTTCATTCATTTGTGTTTAAAATAAATGTTTTTTAAATCACGTAACACAGAAATTGTATACAAAAATTAATGTTTTGGGATCGTGTTTATATGCTTATTTAATGTACGGTTCAAAGTCCTTTTTCCCGTGCATTAAATATGCATACTGTATAAACACTCAGCCTGAACAATAATCTTCAATTATCAACATTATTTAACTAATATTTAACTATCATATGACAATGAAAATGCGCATATTCCTTTTTTAAATATATATTTATATGAAAGACAATTAAAGAAATAAAATAGTGAAAGACAGTGGCTTAGCAAGGGGCATCCCTGCAGCAGCCATTCATATGTGCCCCCATTTCACCGAGCCCACCATGGTTGAGGCTGGGGTGAGCAATTGTTGATATTTGAAACCCTAGACACCCGGAAATAGCACTTTCAGGCTTTTCTGGCTGAGAATGTGAATTAGTTTAGATTCCTATTTTGGTGGGCCCGACTTATGTTCCTTGCTATCATGACGGACCCCAGGGGCAGCCCATCTATCTTTTTCATTTTTTATTTATTTTCGGGCCTATATCTATCTAATAGGTTTTCAGCTATCATTATATCAATGGAGAGAAAGGAAGGCCCAATATATTGATCTCTTTTGATGGGCCTGAAATACTGCATGACTGAAGGGGCCTCATAATGATAGCAAGGGACAGAAAGGATTGGTCCATTAATCTATCGTTTTGGTGGGCCCAAATAATGATTGAAGGGCCCATCATGATAGTAAGAGGAATAAAAAGGGATGGCCCACCCTGGATATGCAAATGGGCCCTAAAGGGCCAGTTCTTCACAATTCCTGTTGCCAATATTAATGGCAATCCTAATCTTGAATTTTTACACCATAAATTACTTTGTCCACACAAGCTATAAAACAGGCCCAGTGGCGTGATGGGTCACGTTTCACTGGAGGAACAAGGAAATTTTGCCCCTCGAAAATGAAGGATATCTTCCGAACATGAAGGAAATTTCCCCTAAATTAAAGAACTTCCCAAAAAAATTAAAAAATTTCCGCAAAATGAAAGAAATCTTCCGAAGTTGAAGAAAACTGCTGAAATACTGGAGAAAATATCCCGAAAATTTCCGCAAAATGAAGAAAATTTTCCGAAAATTGAAGAAAACTTTCCAAATATTGAAGAAATTATCGCGAAAATGAAGGAAATTGTAGATGTATTCCCAGAAATTGAAGGAGACCATTCCCTGATATTGCAGAAGATTCCCCGAGGAAAACAAATTCGTAACAGGTTTATTATTGGGGGGCTTGAAATTGTGTCAACTCTTGGCATGCCATAGGTCTATGCTCCCCATCGGGAGATCTCCAGATTAGAAGACATGCGCAGTGATTAAAACTAATTAAAACATAACTTACACTGTTCAAATTTCAGCCGTTTATTTGTTTTTTTTGCTTTTTAAATTCTGTTATGGTAAAGTTGTATACTTTGAAAATACTGAAATTGATATTTCTGTACCTTCTTTGTATATTTTGAGCTATTTCTGATGTTTAAAGCTTTAAAATCCACTTTTCAGGAAGTATTGAAATGAATTTTCAAAGATTACTTTAAAATTCCCTGGCAAAAATCAAATTTGCGCTGGTGAAAATGATTATATCGTTCTGTTGCACCAATAAGATTAGAATATTTCGCATGCATTTTTCCTACCTTTGGCTTAAAGCTATTTTACCATCATTTATTTCTGTAGAGAGATTTGAATTTGTAAAGATGCATTGTGGGTTGTGATGGCAAGAAATCTCCCGAGTTGGGGAGATCTCCTGAATGGGAGATCTCCCAATAGGGCTTTAAAAGGGCTTTAAAGTGTGTCACATCTGTTGGGTGAAGCTGCTCGTAGCCAGGGGCGCTGGGGGACGAAATCCCCGGAATCCCTGAATTTCTCACGATTCTCAGAGCAGATAACTGCTTAATATTGTGTCAAATCCAGGGTCGACGTCCTAGCCACCGAGGGGGCGAAGTTGGTAGCAGAAAATTGCTCAAAATCGTGTCAATTCCGAACTAATGTTAGTTACAAGGATATTATTTGAAAACGAATGTTTAAATGTAGCCTAGGATCCCATTGACTACAATAAGTGTCTTTAGTTGGGGTCTAGGAATATTTTTCATGTTTTTGATGCAAGAATAACGTTTTGGGAAAAATATTTGCAAGTTGGAAATAAAATATATATCAGATTATATTTTCATAACAATTTTTGCACCCATGTGGGCATTCGGCCACTCTTGAAAACCTCTACCAGCTGTATTCAATAATATTGTTTTTCCTTAATCTGTTCATGGCAGGAGCAGATAGTCTTTTCTGTGAAAAATCATGCGCTTTTGGACTACAAAAATGGATTATCACTTCCATAATAATATAGGAGGAACTTATGATGAACACATATATTTCTTTTCCTCAGCGGCGATTTTGGCGCCCCCTTGAGCACTTGGCGCCCTCTCAGAAAGCTTCACTTGGGAGCTGTTGCCCTCCTGCCATCACGCCACTAGACAAGCCCCACGACGTAGATACAATATGTGTGATATTAAGGGCTGTAGTGTGTAAACTGGTTAAGATTTTAATAAGTATTTTGTTGGAATGATAGTTCCAACTTAATTTAAAACGTATTCCTCCATACATTATCAAGTACAGCACCTTATCAAACAAATGATGATCATTTCTCTGATGAACGTGTACTAATTGAGCTGTCATTAAAGCATGGAGTTCAATTATTCATGCAAGAAAACAATCGAGGGAAGGTTTCTACATTAAAAATTAGAATTTAAAACAGGTTTTTTTTTACTGGCGAGTAACTTAACGATTTTGGCGATCAAAATTTTGGAAATGAAGAAAAATGGTCGCCAATTTTTTCTGAAACGTAATTGTCGAGGGTTGACATGGGCCTTGTATCATCACTATCTGTAACTTTTATATCACTACAAGGCGCTTTCCCAGCTTGTGGCCGGCTTCAGCGGATAGGCTTTTTGAAACCATCAGGCACCCTAGCACCTAGGGCCCAAGTAGCATACTATGTGCTCAATTTTGTGAGACTGGGGTTTTTCGGCCCATGGGTACACTGGGGCTTCCAAACTAGCTCGTGGACCACTGAGATGTGCTACCCCACACCCCCAGAAATAATCTGATATATGTGCCATATCCATTGCAGCTGTCAGGCCCTACAAAATCGGCCGAATTGGCTGATAATCTGATAACAATCATTTTTTTTAAATCCGTAGTTTCAGCCCTTGAGTGACTTGGGGCTCCCAAACTAGTTCGTGGACCAACATAACCAAATATACACATGGATTCAGACCCTAAGACGAAAGGCGTAATTTGATATAGGCCTATGTGCCATATGGATTGAAATTGTCAGGCACCCTTAAAAATGGGCCCAAGTGGCATATTACTGTAATATGTGGTCAATTTGGTGAAATTGAGGATTTTCGGCCCATGGGGTTCCTAAAATTAGCTCGTGGACCAACATACCCCAATATGGAGGGGCACAAAAATATGTTACAACACTACTTTAATGGTAAAAAAAGACTTTAGTTGGGGAGAAATGACTAAGTTGGAGGCACCATAGGTCACTGCATGGCATGGCAAAACCAACGTCACATGACAAACAAAACCCCTCAAAACAATCCCTGAATACAAACAAGCTGAGAGGGCGCGTGTGATAAGAAGGATGTGGCGGCGGTTCTCTTATCCGCTTTCCTTTGACAGTCAAGTGGCATCGCCAGAGATTTTTGTTTGGGGGTCACAGCAGTTCAGAGGAGGAAAATGGAGTGGTGGGGGGGGGGGGGGGGAACTATAAAAGTGGTGCCTATTGGAGGCTTAAGGGCCCCTGGTGGGGTTTAGGGGCAAAACCCTGGTAGGGGTCCAGGGGGAGAAGCCCCTGGAAGTTCTGCAGGTTTCTTATTTTTGTTGCCCCCAAAATGGCTTAAAATCAAACACAGAAATTCCCAAATTAAATTGAAGACAAGAAGAAAATTTTAGGCCTCCCCTTAGCGATGCCACTGGACAAGCTGTGAGTCTGCCCAATTTATATCGGCACTGAAGATAACATGTTATTTGATAAGCTGCTGATCTGCATAGGAAAAACCCAAGTACAAGAGTATTGTGCGATTTTTACCGATTGATCGATATGATACTTTTTTTCTTTCCAATACAACTACTGTTCGCGGGCCGGATTGCATTGTCTGGCGGGCCAGA
Source organism: Chiridota heheva (assembly GCA_020152595.1). Taxonomy (NCBI): domain Eukaryota; kingdom Metazoa; phylum Echinodermata; class Holothuroidea; order Apodida; family Chiridotidae; genus Chiridota; species Chiridota heheva. The sequence goes on along the minus strand of JAIGNY010000356.1, from coordinate 23,139 downwards.
TTTGGCGTAATAATGGTCTCAATTATCCAAAGATAATCGAATGTCTGTTGTAAACACTTTTTTGTGAACTATTTCTCAAAGATTTTCTATGTTAATGCAACAATTCTTTAAAAGAATATGGACAGAATATCTGATTATAAGGAATATTATGAGGAAAATAGCCTCTAAACTGTGAAACAAACACTCTGAGATTTTGAATGATGACGAATCAAGCAACAACAATAATTATTTTTCTAAAGATATGATTAACACTGTAACTTCTGTGGAAGGACCTTGCCCGGACACAGATGTTGACCATCCCATTGTAATTTGTGTAAATACCTTGCAAGCAGTTTAAAATCTTCCATACATGGATGGGTGTAGGGAGGGTCAATTCTCTGGTGGTGGTGTGTGGGAGGGGAGGGTGGGGAGCCCTAAAACTCCCGATTGTAGGGGAGAACCCCCAGTGTGGTTACGACATCGCTGAACGTAGTAGCAATGTTCTTGTGCAGTTGTTTTCAGCCAAACGTTTTAATGAATTTAAGTAGTAGCTGATTCTGCCATTTTAGGCATTTTAAGGCTGATATTTGATCTAAAATCAACACAGATTCACACGTCAATACACCCCAAAACAGCACCAAAACTTAACTATTTAGGCCCCCATACGTTTCCATTTGCCATGGGGACTTTTTGTTTCAAAACTGAAACGCCAGCGTTTATTTAGGTACCATATGTTATAAACTACAGAAGAAGCAAAAACGCATAATACATTTTTTAATTGTTTTTTTCCAAACGGCGTGGGATCTAGGGGTCTATATTGATAGGTAGTAACATTAGCTAAAGTACATTGATAGGTAGCATCATTAGCTCAGGTTTATTGTTAGGTAGCAACATTAGCTACATTTATGGGTAGCAGCATTAGCTAAGGTACATTAATAGGTAGCAACATTAGCTAAAGTATATTGATAGGTAGCAACATTAGCTAAAATACATTGATAGGTAACAACGTTAGCTAAGGTTGTTAGGTAGCAACATTAGCTAAGGTACATTGGTAGGTAGCAACATTAGCTAAGGTATATTAATAGGTAGCAACATTAGCTAAGGTACATTGATAGGTAGCAACATTAGCTAAGGTATATTGATAGGTAGCAACATTAGCTAAGGTATATTAATAGGTAGCAACATTAGCTAAGGTACATTGGTAGGTAACAACATTAGTAAAGTATATTGATAGGTAGCAACATTAGTTAAAGTACATTGTTAGGTACCAACATTAGCTAAGGTATATTAATAGGTATAGGTTTATTGTTAGGTAGCAACATTAGCTAAGGTACATTGGTAGGTAACAACATTAGCTAAAGTATATTGATAGGTAGCAACATTAGCTAAAGTACATAGATAGGTAGCACCATTAGCTAAGGTAAATTGATAAGTAGCAACAATAGCTAAGGTACATTGATAGGTAGCAACATTAGCTAAGGTACATTGATAGGTAGCAGCCTTAGCTAAGGTATATTAATAGGTAGCAACATTAGCTAAGGTACTTGGTAGGTAACAATATTAGCTAAAGTATATTGATAGGTAGCAACATTAGCTAAAGTATATTGGTAGGTAACAACATTAGCTAAAGTTTATTAAAAGGTAGCAACATTAGCTAAAGTACATTAATAGGTAACAACATTAGCTAAGATACGTTGATAGGTAGCAACATTAGCTAAAGTACATTAATAGGTAGCAACATTAGCTAAAGTACATTAATAGGTAGCAACATTAGCTAAGGTACATTAATACGTAGCAACATTAGCTAAAGGCTGATACATTGGCTGATATATCATCTAAAATCAACACAGATTTGCACAGCAATATCACCCCAAAACAGCATGGAAACTTTACTATTTAGGCTCCTATACGTTTTTATTTTTCATGAGGACTTTTCGTTTTAAAACGGAAACACCAGGTTCATTAAGGTACCATATGTTATGAACTACAGAAGAAGCGAAAACGCAAAATACACTTTTTAATTGTTTTTTTCAAACGGAGTGGGGTCTAGGGGTCCGCCTTAGGGCCCCTAGTGGGGTCCAAGGGCAAAGCCCTCGAAAGCTCTGCATTTTTAGGCATTTTATGGCTGATATTTTATCTAAAATCAACACAGATTTACACAGCAATATCACCCCAAAACAGTATGGAAACTTCACTATTTAGGCCCCTATACGTTTCCATTTTTCATGAGGACTTTTCGTTTTAAAACGGAAACACCAGCGTTCATTAAGATACCATTTGTTTTAAATTACAGAAGAAGAAAAAACGCAAAATGGATTTTTTTATATTGTTTTTCTCATCACGATTGACCCACAAATATTTTGCTTCGTATTGCCATGGGTTATCTCTACAAATACTCTTGTTTACTTTATCTTGTACCTCCATTAATTCACAATTGATGATGGAAGCCATTGGTCTATGAAAATCTTAAATAATAGCAACACCTTTTTCCCAACATCAGTTTCAGACTGAGGATCCTCTCTTGCTTCAGGTCCCTCTGGTATTTGGTAGGCATACAGGTAAATAATGAGCTTCATCGGTACTGACTTCCGTAACCTTCGCGCTCTTTCTAAATCCTGATGCAGCTGCGGCTGCCACAAACGGATTAACTGGGGTATGACAGTTTTAAATGGTATATACACTCCTTTTGAAAATAGAACCTTATTTTATTTCCATTAGGGTTTTTCCGATAGTCATCATCAAATTGTTGGTTACACAGTCCACATTGTATCGGACAGGTTTTTAACGGTTTTTTTTTCCATCCTGACCGTGACAAAACTTCCTTTCTCCTAATTGTTATACCAGGGATTTCTTATGATTATACCATTCGAATAAACGAAACTTACGTAGTTGATGAGAGTGGGACTCAAAGAGATCTCGGGAGATCCTCTTCCAACTTGCAACAGCCACAAGTTCCCATGATTATAAGGGACGAGGGCGTTATCTGATCTCTTATATTATAAAACTGGTTAAAACAATATCTTCAATTGTGACTCAATCAATGAGCTTTCACACAACAAGTAGAAATTTTGCAGTCTTGTACAGACAAGGGAGTTAGTTGATGTGTGAAATCATGTAAATATCATTTTTTCTCTGTAAATTGAGAACAAAGAATTAGAGATGAACATGAGTTGATCAGTGAAGTTTAGAATTAAGTTTCCCGTCAAAGTTCAAATTTCTATTATAACTATCTTAACTATTAATTTTTTTGGCAATGCTTTCATTTTCGATTGATCATCTCATTAGGAACGATCGGTGAAAATTTCCCAACAAAGTCACCATTTTCCTGACAAAAATCGCGGCAAGGGGGTGGTGGGAGAAAGGGAGGGGGGGGTGGGGGAGGGGGTGGGGGAGGGAGGAGGGGTGACATCCCCACACCCCCAGTCGATACGCCCCTAATTGGAACAGTTGAAAAATGGAAGTGGGATGAAACTAAAGAGATTCATAAACGAGCTCACAGCTTTAAACAATAAGTTAACATAAGCAAATATCTTTGTGTTATCAATGTACTTTAGCTAATGTTGCTACCTATCAATATACCTTAGTTAATGTTGCTACCTAATAATGTACTTTAGCTAATGTTGCTATCTATCAATGTACCTTTGCTAATGTTGCTACCTAACAATGTACCTTAGCTAATGTTGCTACCTATCAATGTACCTTTGCTAATGTTGCTACCTAACAATGTACCTTAGCTAATGTTGCTACCTATCAATGTACCTTAGCTAATGTTGCTACCTATCAATGTACTTTAGCTAACGTTGCTACGTATCAATGTACCTTAGCTGATGTTTCTACCTAGCAATGTACCTCAGCTAATGTTGCATTTTGACCATGAGATGAGACTTGCTACTTTCATGGTTTTCATTATATTTAAGGCTACCTAACAATATACCTGAGCTAATGTTGCTACCTAACAATATACCTTAGCAAATGTTGCTACCTATCAATGTACCTTAGCTAATGTTGCTACCTAACAATGTACCTTAGCTAAAGTTGCTACCTAACGATATACCTTAGGTAATGTTGCTACTTAACAATAAACCTGAGCTAATGTTGCTACCTATCAATATGCCTTAGCTATAGTTGCTACAATGTAGCTAATGTTACTACCTAACAATAAACCTGAGCTAATGTTGCTACCTTTCAATATACCTTAGCTAATGCTGCTACCTATCAATGTACTTTGGCCAATGTTGCTACGTAACAATGTACCTTAGCTAATGTTTCTACCTAACAATGTACCACATCTAATGTCGCTATCTATCAATGTACTTTAGGTAATGTTGCTATCTATCAATATACCTTAGCTAATGTTGCTACCTATCAATGTACTTTAGCTAATGTTGCTACCTAACAATATACTTTGGCTAATGTTGCTACCTTTCAATGTACTTTAGCTAATGTTGCTACCTATCAATGTTCTTTGGCCAATGTTGCTACGTAACAATGTACTTTAGCTAATGTTTCTACCTAACAATGAACCTTGGCTTATGTTGCTACCTATCAATATACCTTAGCTAATGTTGCTACCTAATCATATACCTGAGCTAATGTTGCTACATATTAATGTACCTTATGTTTGTTTGTTTGTTTGATGAGGTCTTAACGGCACCACGACAACGAAGGTCAAATTGTGCCTGAGAGGTCAGATCATTTTAGAGGTAGTAAGGAAAGAGACCAGGGGAAGAATGAGAGAAATTCAAGAACAAAAGCCAGAAAGCTGTGATCGAGAGAGGAGGTGCATGGGTAAAACTAAAAACAAAGTAGAGAGGGGGTGGAAGAGGAGGATTAAATATGGTTGTAGAGGGATGCATGCTGAAGGAAGGAGACTATTTTATCTGGAGGATTTTTGGAAGAACTCAGCAATTGAGTTGTGGGGAGCGAGAGAAGCTCTGGGAAGGTTGTACAGGGGCAAGCAAGGAGAACGTGTTGGATTGTAAGGATGCAGTGGCAATTGTTACAGAGGGTTGGGGGAACCAATAAGGAGGTGGGAGTGAGTGAGGTGGGTGTGACCAATTCTAAGACGGGTAATATGAACGTTGTCGATACGAGAAAGGTTGTTGATGGTGGATTTGATCGGGATTGTGGGCTGGATAACATGGAGTTTGTTATCAATTTGGAAGTTTCATAAGGTTTGCCAGCGGTCACGAACAAGAGAAGCGATAAGCGGTTTGATGTCAGAGAAGGTTTTGGGAAAAGGGGAAGGGAGGAGGTTAAGGCCAAGCTTAGCGGCTGTATCAGCCCTGTCATTGCCAGGGATGCCAACATGGCTGGGTATCCAGAAGAAAAGAACACTACCTTAGCTAATGTTGCTACCTAACAATGTACTTTAGTTAATGTTGCTACCTATCAAGGTACCTTAGCTAATGTTGCTACCTACCAATATACCTTAGCTAATGTTGCTACGTATCAATGTACCTTAGCTAATGTTGCTACCTATCAATGTACTTTAGCTAATGTTGCTATGTATCAATGTACCTTAGCTAATGTTGCTACCTATCTATGTACTTTAGCTAATGTTGCTACCTATCAATATACTTTAGCTAATGTTGCTACCTACCAATGTACTTTAGCTAATGTTTCTACCTAACAATGAACCTTAGCTAATGTTGCTACCTATCAATATACCTTAGCTAATGTTGCTACCTATTAATATACTTTAGCTAATGCTGCTACCTATCAATGTACTTTAGCTCATGTTGCTACCTAACAACCTTAGCTAATGTTGCTACCTATTAATGTACTTTAGCTAATGTTGCCACCTATCAATGTACTTTAGCTAATGCTGCTACCTAACAACCTTAGCTAATGCAGCTACCTATCAATGTACCTTAGCTAATGTTGCTACCTACCAATGTACCTTTGCTACCTATTAATGTACTTTAACTAATGTTGCTACCTAACAATGTAACTTAGCTAATGTTGCTACCTATCAATGTATCTTAGCTAATGTTGCTACATATCAATGTACTTTAGCTAATGTTGCTACCTATCAATATACTTTAGCTAATGTTGCTACCTATCTATGTACTTTAGCTAATGTTGCTACATATCAATATACTTTAGCTAATGTTGCTACCTCCCAATGTACTTTAGCTAATGTCTCTACCTAACAATGCACCTTAGCTAATGTTGCTACCTATCAATATACCTTAGCTAATGTTGCTACCTATTAATATACTTTAGCTAATGTTGCTACCTATCAATGTACTTTAGCTAATGTTGTTACCTATCAATGTACTTTAGCTATTGTTGCCACCTAACAATGTACCTTAGCTTATGTTGCTACCTATCAATAAACCTTAGCTAATGTTGCTACCTAATCATATACCTGAGCTAATGTTGCTACCTATTAATGTACCTTAGCTAATGTTGCTACCTAACAATGTACTTTAGTTAATGTTACTACCTATTAATATACCTTAGCTAATGTTGCTACCTATCAATGTACCTTAGCTAATGTTGCTACCTACCAATGTACCTTAGCTAATGTTGCTACCTAACAATGTACTTTAGCTAATGTTGCTACCTATCAATGTACTTTAGCTAATGTTGCTACCTAACAATGTACCTTAGCTAATGTTGCTACCTATCAATGTATCTTAGCTAATGTTGCTACCTATCAATGTACTTTAGCTAATGTTGCTACCTATCAATATACTTTAGCTAATGTTGTTACCTATTAATGTACCTTAGCTAATGTTGCTACCTATTAATATACTTCAGCTAATGTTGCTACCTATCAATGTACTTTAGCTAATGTTGCTACTTATCAATATACCTTAGCTAATGTTGCTACCTATCAATGTACCTTAGCTAATGTTGCTACCTATCAATGTACCTTAGCTAATGTTGCTACCTATCAATGTACTTTAGCTAATGTTGCAACCTATCAATGTACCTTAGCTAATGTTGCTACCTAACAACCTTAGTTAATGCAGCTACCTATCAATGTACTTTAGCTAATGTTGCTACCTAATGTTGCTACCTATCAATGTACTTTAGCTAATGTTGCTACCTAACAATGTACCTTAGCTAATGTTGCTACCTATCAATGTATCTTAGCTAATGTTGCTACCTTTCAATGTACTTTAGCTAATGTTGCTACCTATCAATATACTTTAGCTAATGTTGTTACCTATTAATATACCTTAGCTAATGTTGCTACCTATTAATATACTTTAGCTAATGTTGCTACCTATCAATGTACTTTAGCTAATGTTGCTACTTATCAATATACCTTAGCTAATATTGCTACCTATCAATGTACATTAGCTAATGTTGCTACCTATCAATGTACCTTAGCTAATGTTGCTACCTAACAATATACCTTAGCTAATGTTGCTACCCATCATGCACTTTAGCTAATGCTGCTACCTATCAATATACTTTAGCTAATGTTGTTACCTACCAATGTACCTTAGCTAATGTTGCTACCTAACAATACACCTATTAATATATCTTAGCTAATATTGGTACCTAACAATGTACTTTAGCTAATGTTGCTATGTATCAACATACCTTAGCTAATGTTTCTACCTAACAATGTACCTCAGCTAATGTTGCTACCTATCAAGGTACCTTAGCTAATGTTGCTATTTATCAATATACCTTAGCTAATGTTGCTACCTAACAATGTACTTTAGCTAATGTTGCTACCTATCAATTTACTTTACCTAATGTTGTTACCTACCAATGTACCTTAGCTAATGTTACTACCTATTGATATACCTTAGCTAATGTTGCTACCTATCAATGTACCTTAGCTAATGTTGCTACCTACCAATGTACCTTAGCTAATGTTGCTACCTAACAATGTACTTTAGCTAATGTTGCTACCTATCAATATACTTTAGCTAATGTTGCTACCTACCAATGTACCTTAGCTAATGTTGCCACCTATCAATGTACTTTAGCTAATGTTGCTACCTATCAATATACCTTAGCTAATGTTGCTACCTAATAATGTACCTTGAAGTGGTGGTTTATCTATGGTAGCAGAAATTATCTTTTCGAGTATATGGCTCTAAAATGCCAAAAAGCCTCTTGTGAGGCAGACGAACCAACCATGGAAATTCTGGTGTCATTCAGAATACAAAACAATCGATGTAACTAAGTGTGCATTCCTTTAAAAAGTGGCAGGAAGCCAGGGGCAGCTGCCCCGGTGAAGCTTTCTGAAAGGGCACCGAATGCTCACTGGCTCGGGCGAAAACATTGTCCTAGGGATTTTTATATCCTTTTTATTCTTAACTTATGCAATTTGTATTACTTAAATAACAAACGTTGTAAATGTTTTCTCTTAAAGCTTTATTCTTACACTAGGGAAATCATCCCTGAATCTCAGCAGCAGGCTGATATTGTAGTCAATGTATTTCCTTTTTAACTGTTTAAGTAACTTTAGTCAGTTAGTGTGGAATTGGCACGACATTGAATCAATTTTCTAATACCAAATTCACTACAAATAACGTTGTCCATCTGGGTCTTAAAGAAGGGGAGGGATTAGAGGAGGGGGCGCACTTCCATATGTAAGATATAATATATATATATATATCACCATCTCACATTCATTATTCAAACGTTCCAGTGAAGAACTGCATTCCACACCATCTCTCTCTCTATATATATATATACATACATATATATATATATATATATATATATATATATATATATATATATATATATATATATATATATATATATATATATATATATATATATATATATATATATATATATATATATATATATATATATATATATATATATATATATATATATATATATATATATATATATATATATATATATATATATATATATATATATATATATATATATATATATAAAACAAATAGGAAAAAATGACAATGTCTCTAGCCAACAGATTATTTCAAATTCATTTCAAATAATCTGTTGGCTAGAGACATTGTCATTTTTTCCTATTTGTTTTGTTTGTAATGGCCAATGCAAGGAACTTATCTTATATATATATATATATATATATATATATATATATATATATATATATATATATATATATATATATATATATATATATATATATATATATATATATATATATATATATATATATATATATATATATATATATATATATATATATATTATATATACATATATATATATATATATATATATATATATATATATATATATATATATATATATATATATATATATATATATATATATATATATATATATATATATATATATATATTTACATATGTTTATACATATATATATATATATATATATATATATATATATATATATATATATATATATATATATATATATATATATATATATATATATATATATATATATATGGAAGGGCCTGGCCCTTGCCCCATAGAGGGTCCAAGTTCCAACCTAGCCCTTATCCTGTAGAAGACCCCTAAAAATAAAAATATAATCTAATTTCTAAATTTGACTAGCTCCAATTTGAATATCAAGTGGAAAGGGTTTGCACTTTAGAATCGTCACTGCACTACGAAATTGAATTTCGTTGGTAGGGCCTCACATTCTACCAACTCTGGGCCAATATCACTGTAGTGTATGTAAAATGCAAATACTCCTATAGACTTACACTCTAAGTAAAATACATTGCATAACCTTTTTGACTCAATAAACACAAACAAGATAATACAGCAAAAGTCTGTTGAATTTTTAACGAGAGGAAGACTTTATTCAATGTTCCTGCAGATGACAAGACTGAAACTTACAACGTATGAGTGTGAGATGGATTTACAATACATGTATATGCAAGGTTTAATCAGATCCTTTAAAACAAAAGATGTTTATGGTCAATCATGGCGGACTAAAACACAAAACTAAAATCGCATTTGACAAAAGTAGTGTTCACTATTTCCAGAATATAAACTGCCAACTGAATAAAAGAATTTACTCTTTCCAAGAAACTGAGGTTTTTCAGTTAATCATAACAAAAAGTATCAAATTTCAAATAAAAAGTCCTGTTCAATGTACATCAAATAATCAAGTTATCACCTGACAGGTTAATTGCGCTTGTACCAACAAATTGCAAGATTTTCAGTTTTCATAATAGAAAACAAGGATTTCAAAATAATGACCAAGATAACTTTGCATCCAGTTATTGTTTAGCGGCAGAATTACTGGCTTTCAGTTAGACATACATTGAAAAATACAAATTTCATGGAATAACATACAATATACAAACAGAAATATCAGTTATCAATTGACCAGTGAAATGCACTTTTCAAAATAATAATCATGTTTTCTATATACATGTACCCACAATAATAATCATGTTTTCTATATACATGTACCCACTACTGAAAGGCCAAATGACTCTTCCAAAAAACTGCATGATCTCTCAGCTCAGCTTTTCAAAATAAAAACACTTCAATTCTAAGGACTAACATATACATTATACATGCAGAATGAATTGATCCAATGGACGGCTGAATGCAGTCATTACCGCAAACTGCAAGATTTTTCTGTTCATAATAATAAAAATGAGAAATTTCAAGGAATAACATATTGTCGATGTACATACAGCAATTAATGTTAAATTGACAGGCAGAATGTGTCTGTTCACAATATATTACAAATAAGTATGAAATTCCAAACAAGTGTCAGATTGTTGCAATTCAAAATATCAGAAAATAACATTTACAAATAATGTTTACCATATTCAGTAACTAATATATCAACTGAAAGGCTAAAATGCACTCATTCCAGAAAACTACAAGATTTCTAAGTTTATCATAACACAAAATTGAATGCACTTGTTCCAAGCAAGGTTGTTAAAGTTTAAATAACAACAAATAATGTTTTCAAATAATCATAATAATGTTCAACATCCAGTAATCAGGTCATGAGTTGGCAGGCTGAATGCACTCCTTCCAGCAAACTGTATGATATCTCTGTCCATCATAGTCAACACAGAATGTACTTGTTCCAAAAAGTGCAAGGTTGCTAGTTTAAATAACAAAACAAATATTTTCAAACAATAATATTATTAATGTTCAACATTCAATAATCAGGTTACCAACTAGATTATTTTTTGTTCCAAACAAGTGCAAGATTTCCTTTTTCTAGAAACTTTATCTGCAGTATACTTTTTTTATATATAAATGCACGGGTAGCAAATTAGGTTCTCGAACTGACAGGATTATAGGTCCAGATGTTGAACGTAAATTTTCACTTTTTAACTGGATACTTCATCTCCACCTGGCATGTCATTTTTTTTTGATGCAGCACTGGTTGTTGGCATCTCATCTGAAAAAAAAATGCAATGAAAAAGAGATACGAGAGAGTATCAAAATATGATTAAGATATTTAATTCTTTAATTCTTTTTGAGAAAATTTCAAACTTATCACCAAAACATGCATAGAAAAAACTTTTTGTTGGCTTTTAGTGAAATTGTGTGCCAACAATTTCTTATATGGAACTATCCTTGTTCTACAAATTACGCTCTATTTACATTTTTTTCTATGCGATGAAACATGATTTTTTTTTTTCAGGGCTGTTATTGCCCCTGTATGCCTTAGTTTATTTTATATAATTATAAAGCAAATAATGAAAACAATTTGGAATTTAATTTTCTTTAATTTTAAAGAAATTCTTTGTCACTTTTTTAATATATATATATGCTGTAACTACTGCATTATTGGAATAATAAAGAATACATGTTTTGTATTGAATATATAGTACAGTACATATTACACAATTAAAATTGACAAACAAGAAACAAATAAATTTCAATTGTGTGATATGTACTAAGAAAAATCCTAGAAAGTTGTACCCCTTTACTAGGAGTTTACCACTGAGGTTTACAGTACTGCAATAATTCCAGCTTAAATCAAAATTTAAGCTGTAAAGAGTTTTAAAATGTCTGGTCCTAAATAGTGTGGTGTGACGGTGGACTCCACAAACAAGTTTTTATGTAATGGGCCTACACATATTTACACTGGGAACTATTTGAAACAAGCTCATGGTAAATCAAAATAGGAAAAATTTACGGCAACCATAATAAATGAAAACAGTATTTTCTTCAACTATAAATACAGATTTGCTGTGAATTTCTAGCCATCAGGTACACAATTTTGCTCAGTACAAGATACAAAACTTAATTTCACTGAGGTAATGGAAATCAAAAACTATAATTTAATTTTGATTGGTAAATGGTAATGACAAAGTCAATTAAAATACAGAACAATTGCAGTTATAAATCAAATGAAAACGAACAATCCTAGGCAGTTTATATTCCTTTGGAAATCACAAGAAAAATAGGCTTAAATGCAAAATCCAATATTGTTAAAAGAATCTGCTACGCCTGCACAGTCGCCGTCACACAATAATAATCTTCATGTTACATGGTTTTTGCGCACTATGACTACTACTGTGGACAAGTTCCTACTTTATCACTATACGACTATAACCACGCCTGCATAGAAAGGACAAGTTCCAACTCCATCACTACGACTACGACAGCTAAGAAAGGACAAATTCCTACTCGAGACCACGTTTATGAAATAAAGCACTTATAAAAAAAATGGACATGTGTCCCCTCAAAATGAACTACGACTCTGCCATTGAGAGAATGGAAGGAGTATACCTACAGAAGTGCGTTGGATTCTGCAGTTAAAAAAATAAAACAAAAACCAGTTGTAATACCCATTTAAATCCACTATGATTTCAATTTGATTGTAAGTTTGTAAATATCAGTAGCCTACAGGTTTGCAGTCTCAGAGCACTTGCCTGCATTTCAAATGGCTCAAAATTCTTAGTCGCAACAATTTTTTTAGTAAAACTCATGCTGAAGTTTTCATTGGCAATACATTTCCAACCAAACGGTATTCTTTCCTGTTTTGTTTTGATGACTACAATCACAGAAGGCAAGCCCGAAACTTTCATAGGACAACACTCAACTAAAAACAATTTTTTGTAGGGGGCTGCTAAAACGTATAGGCTAGGCCTAGCCTACATTGCTTATTGGTTTCACCTACATTAAAATCTTTACAATAACGTTAGTTTGGCCTAACGCTGAGTCTACACAATATGTAGACCTAGCAATGCATAAGAAGCTTGGACCTCTTCGAATAATAGAGAAATTAATTGTCTTCAAAACCATTAAATGCGGACAGATCATATTCATCAGAGAAAATACGTGGAAAATTTTTTTTGGACGAGGCCTACTAGTACTACTCACCTTTTTGTTTAGATAATTCTCAAGGTCGGACATCCGGGAATGTTGTGGTGCACGGCGACGTAACAATGCTTTCTTGACGATCTCAAACTTTAGTCAAAGGGGAAAACAAACAATCAGTTATCATTGCAGTCAATGGGAGAAAAATATTTTTTTTGTTTGTCATTTTCCAACAAATACTGGACAGAATTCATTTTTCTTTAAATATGTTGTGTACTAGATAATAGTTTCCAACATATATGAGTACCATTAATTTTCGGTGACTGGCTGAAGCGACACAAGTATTCATAAAAAAGAATATCCTATTGACTGTAATAATAGTTTCCCCTCTCAACTGCAATCGACATAATCTTCAACCGGGTGTCTTTTTATGACGTCATTTTGACGTCATTTCTCCTTATGGCTTTTTGACGTCTTTTCTTGTTACGGCAGCTTACACAGAGTGATGTACTAAAGTCGCAAATTATAACGCAAACGCCACTATGATTCTGCGCACACCATCATGTGATACATCACCTGATTAAAGTTTTTGTAAATTTCCCGCGGGATATCCTGAAACTTGTTACTTTGTTAATATCTAAATGTTTGTTTCCCGCGTCCCACGCACGTTAACAGCAATAACACTAGTGTTGGCCACAACTCCCTGGTTAGTTGTATCCATAGGCAGCAAGCTTACTATACAACTATGACTGATAGCTAATCTTAAATAGCGTTTATTATGGAGTCTGAGGTACTATTAAATGGATAGTGTGTCATTTATTTTGCATGACACCACTGAATAGGTGGAGTGATTTCATCAGGTGTCATACAAGTGCTTGGAACTTCCAAGTTGTTGAATGGAAGTAGAATGGCCTAGACTATCTGGGGTCTAAGATTAGGCTATACTTATGCTAACTAGTTTTTTTAATTTATTTTTTACTCATACTTTTTACGCTCGGTTGGCGTTCATGTCCTCTTGAAGGATTTTTGCCGACTTAACCGATTCAGATTCAGAATAATTAGCCCCTATACTTAATAATTAGTCCCCACCCCATGGTGTGGGGGTGAATGGGGGTGAGTGACATATGGTTTTGGTATTTAGGGTAGTTCGTGATTTGGGGTTCGTGATTTGGGTGAGGGGGGGGGCTGATTTGGGATTCGGGAGGGGGTGATAGAATTTGGGATTCAGAAGGGTGGGTCCGTGATAGGATTTGGGTGGGGGGTTCCGTATAATGCCAAAACTTCCTTACCTACCGTTAACAGGGTTAATTTAGCATTTGTGACTGCAGTTTAAATTCTTGCAGATCATCATAAGTTAAAGGAAATATTATGGGATATATTTTGTATTGAGAGTAGGCCTAGGCCTACAATTTTGGACAAAACGGCTGAAACACTTCAGTTTTTTGAGATCATCATATGTTATAGTGCCATGTTTCTTTAATATTTTTTCGAGAATTGTAACCCCCTATCCTCCCTTTCAAAGTTAAATGTATTCCTTTCTTAACGTAAATTTCCAGAAAAAACAGTAACAATAGCCAATATTGAATGGGAAGGGGGGAGGACAATTATTATAGTGAGTTAGGGGAGGGGGACACTGACGGCGTCAATGAAATTATTCAAATGTGCTTATGTACAACACCTCTTCACATCGAACTAAAAAAAAAAAACGACCAAAACCGCTGGTGACCCCCTATCGAAAGTACCATCATCCATGAGATATTAGATGGTACTTTTTGAAAAACATCACAAAATATCCCAAATCTATAACATTCTGGTACAAAAAGGACCCCGAACTTGACTCTTTCATCATCGCTTTCAATATTGAGAATAGTCAGTTCCGTTCTACACTAATTCACCAAGTTCAGCCTTCACCTCCAGTTGTCGTCTCGCAATTGACCACAGACCCACGTGTGTTTACATGCCGCGCGAGTGTTCATTCTGTCATTGTTCAATATTACGAGAATAATAAAAAAAAAATTACGTCATTGTTCTAAAAGCGTCTACTCTGCTATGACGTCATAAAAAGACACCCGGTTAAAGATTCTGTCGATTGTATAAAATGTTTACACGCAGCTGACAGAATCTTCAACTGTGTGTCTTTTTATGACGTCATTTCTCGTTACGGCTTTATGGCGTCATTTCTCGTTATGGCAACTTACACATAATGATGTCATACTCAAGTCGCAAATGGCTCGTCACATGACAATGATACCACTATGATTTTGCATATACCCTCATGTGACACATCACCTGACTAAAGTTTCTAAAAAAATTCGCGGGAAAACCTCAAACTTTTGACTTTGTTCAGTTGTTAATGTCTGAATGTTTGTTGCCCGGGTCCCATGCACGTAAAATGCGTAACAGTAACACTAACGTTAATAGTCACTTAGTTGTATCCATAGGCAGCTAGCTTACTTTACACTGTAACCAGCGGCGTAGCCAGGATCTTCTTATTGGGAGGGGGAAGGGGAGGGGGGGGGGAGGCGGAGAATTTAATTGAACTGACAAGATATTTAGTGGTGTAGTTGGTGTCACTTCGAACGCAAATCGCCCGACTTGTGGGCGGGTCCTGCTCAAGGGCCCCTAATGGAGTCCAGGGGCGAAGCCGCGGTAGGATCCAGGGGGCGAAGCCCTCGCAAACTTGACATTTCAAGGACAAAAAAAAGTATGTCATAACGCATAGTAAGAAGGTGTATTATACAAGTCAAAATTCAATTGAGAGCTATAATACACCATATACAAAACACAAAACCATGAAAACGCATACTGTGGAAATAGGTTTTATTGTTTGTGTTTGTATATGGTTATGTTTATCGTCATTTTTTGCAAAATATGGGTTGTCTAAAAGTAAGGTTTTCAATAATTTACTATAAACTAGTGTAAATGTTGTCAAACGTTTAAAATGAGCCTATTCTGTATCACGTATCAAGTAAAACGAGAGAATAAATGTCAAGAATAATGACTTAAATACTACTGTCTAAAAAGGAATGTCTTCAAGTCACGTCTAAAAGCTGAGAGCGATACATTGCACATTATACTGCACGGGAGTTTATTCCATTCATTTGGTACATAGGCATTAAAGCAGTGATCCCCAAATTTGTTTAAAGTTCTTGGTATTTGAAGTAGATACCTGGTGATCTTAAAGCACGAGATGGTTGGTGGGTTTTGATTAATAGGGCTAGATAATTAGGGGCTGTACCTTGCAAACAATTAAAACAGAGAACTTAAGTTTTAAAACGCACACGATATTCAACTGGCAGCCAACAAAGTTGGAATAAGATGGGTGAAATGTGATCTCTATAAGCTGTACGTGTTATGAGTCTAGCGGCAGGATTTTTGAATCAACTGTAGAAGATGAATTGATGATTTGTTGACACCAATCAAAAAAGAATTTGCATAATCAATTCTAGAAGTAACAAGGGCATGGATCAAGGTTTTTCGTTGAGTCAGCATCTAGGAAATGGCGAATTTGAGCAATTGACCTGAGATGATACATTGAACTTTGACATTTAGATATAACAAACTTTTCCATGGACATTTCAGAATCAAATATTGCACCTAATTTTTTTACCTTAGAAGAGTTAAATATGCTTATGTTATTGACATTTAATGATACACATGGCAATTTGTTGATATTGCACTTGCTACCGATTAGAAGGAATTCAGTTTTGTCATCATTTAGTTTCAAAAAGTTATTCACCATCAAAGACTTAATGTTTTTTATACAGTTTTCGAGAGCAAGTAAGTGATTATGTAAATCTGAGTTAAATGAGATGTATAAATGAGTGTCGTCTGCGTAAAAATGATGTCAATACAGTATCTCTCAATGATGTCAGCAAGCGGAGTAGTATAAAGTGAACAGAAGAGGGCCTAACACGGACCCTTGTGGGACACCTACGTGTACTCCAGTTGGATAGAGTCCGACTCAATGTCATTCACAGTGATTTGCTGGGATCTATCTTGAAGATATGACTTAAATCCAACAAAGTGCAGAATCATTGATGCCAAACCGTGTGGATAAGCGACTCAACAGGATATCGTGATTTATTGTGTCGAAAGCGGCACCAAGATTTAATAGAACGAGAGCAACCATTTTTTTTATTGTGTAACAAACTCATGATATCATTATGAACTCGAAGTAATGCTGTCTCTGTCGAGTGGAAACGGCGATATGTAGATTGAAAAGAAGCGGCAAGATTATTATCTGCGATGTATCTTGTTCAGTGGAAACTTTTTCACATATTTTTGATATGCATTAGTTGCTCTGCAAAGTTTCAAAAGTCAACCCGACCTGATAAATAACCAGGTCAAGATTATTATCTGCGATGTATTTGTTCTTTATTCTGATAATGTTGAACCTTATTGCAAGATAAAGTGGTTTTTTGCTACAGTAAGTTTGTGGTTATGATTTGCTGGAACAAATTTTTAATGAGAATGACAAGTCATGTGAAACTTAAGTTTGATACTGGGCGATAATTTTTGTATTCATTGGTATCTAAACACGATTTCTTAAGAATTGGCTTAACAGCTTAACAATGCCTTCCTTCATTATAGACAGGACAGTAGCATTCCTTATAGACACATTAACGATGTTTGAAATGAAAGAAGCTAAATCGGAAATGCACAATTTGACCATCTTTGTAGGGATTGGGTCCAGTTTACAGTATGCATTAGATGAGTGCTAATGAGTGAACATTTCTTCAAAAATGGTTGTCTCCATCAAAGAACAAAGTTTTTAAAGCTGCCAATGTTACCTACTGTGGTGTGGGAAAAATATCATTGCTGTCTACAGACCACGAACCCCTTCAATCCTGGGGTGGGTAGACACGCCAGTGCACCACAACTGGTTATCAAAGGCCGTGGACATTGAAATTCAAATTGTCGATGTTTTTATATCTGTCCGTACGTCGTAAACTGTGTTCTCGTCCGGGTCGTATTAAGCGTTTCGTGATAGCATTTGTACTATCATAACCGAATACGATGAGGCGAAATGACCCCGTCATTTGATTATTCAGTGTGTTGTCTCCATCTTTCTGCCAATATTGGAATATTCAACACAAATGCGGCTGTGGGTCATTTCCTTTAATTCATCTTCAATGTTTGAATACAATTTGTCAGTTTCGTCCTTAAAAAAATCTGCAAACTTGTCGGGAAGTTCCAGAGTTTCACAATTAGATGGGTAAACTGCTTCAGATTTTCCATTCAGTAGAGCTTTTGCAGTGTTAAACATTTTCCTTTTATCCGACTTTGATTCTTGAATTTCGTTTTTATGGTACTCTTTTCTGGCATCATCACATACAGACATAGAGAATTAACATATTTGACCTGGGTTCTATGGGCTAAGACATCAACAGGTAGGTAAACACGTTTTAGCTGCATTCCTTTCGAGTTTTCTGCGTTTCACCTTTGCTTCCCGTATCTGTGGATTATACCACTCCGTGTTTGGTTGCACAGTGACGGTTTCTACCGATAATGGGGCATGTGTATCAAGGACGGACAATGACGGTTTTTACCGATAATGGGGCATGTGTATCAAGGACGGACAATGACGGTTTTTACCGATAATGGGGCATGTGTATCAAGGACGGACAATGACGGTTTTTACCGATAATGGGGCATGTGTATCAAGGACGGACAATGACGGTTTTACCGATAATGGGGCATGTGTATCAAGGACGGACAATGACGGTTTTTACCGATAATGGGGCATGTGTATCAAGGACGGACAATGACGGTTTTTACCGATAATGGGGCATGTGTATCAAGGACGGACAATACATATGGGTTATAAATTGCAACTGCTTCTGATGTGTTAGCAAAATTACAATATTGCAAATTAAGTGTTGATATATTCTGCAAAAATGCATAATTATCAATTAATTTCAATTTCCTGAAGAAGACCACTTCCTTGATTGGTTCTGGTTTTTCTATGCAACAAGTAATGTAAATGAAATGATGGTCAGATATATAAGAAGGGGAAACGGTAGTGTCAAAAGCTATGGCTGGTGCATTTCTCGTGATAACATTGTCCAAGCAATGGCCAGAGATATGAGTTGGTTCCGATATAAGAGTTTGCAAATCAATAGATTTAAGAATGTTTCTAAATCTTTGAGTATCACATGACTCATCCTCAAGATGTAAATTAAGATCCCCACAACAAGTAGTTCCTTGGATGACGAAGACGTCTCCGTGAGAAAACCAGCCAGTTCGTCAATAAATCGGACTATTAGAATTTCCAGGATGGGCAGGAGGGCGGTATAATATCAACAACATCACAGAGGGATTGCCAGACATCAAATTACAACATATATTTTAAAATGTTGTTGTTTTGTGGCTCTTAAACTTCATGCAGATATTGGATTTCTAAAGCAAACCAACGCCACCACCACTTGTTTCAGATGGACGCGGTACACTGTGAAATGTTTATCCATTAGGAGTAAGCTGACTGACGATAGGACTATCTTGATTTTGTGCAAGTCTCTGTTATTGCCAGAAGGTCAATGTTATCATTAACTACTTTGTCATAAATTGCAGTAGTTTTATTCCTAACCGATCTCGCATTTAATAATGTGATGTTCAATTTACTACATAAAGGGAGGGGGGAGGGGGGGGGGGGTTCTAAGTCTTTGGGTAAACAAGGTTAGAATGTCTCACCCTCTTTGATAGCGGTTTTGTCGAGGGCTTCCTCCTCGTTTACCACGATAATGAAACAGGTTATATCTCTTTAAACAATCCAATACAGGGTTCGACAATAAGCTCTAGAACTTTGTCTGGTCAGATGCAAAAGCTGGCTTACACTGTACTTCAGCATTGTTACTAAGATACTTCAATTTGAAGAAAAATTTAAGTAGCGGATCAAATGCAGTAAAGCGAAACCATCGTACAAGTTACAACCACAATCAGTGCTGGAGCTAGACGACGACGAGTGAACACACAATTACAATGACGGGGTCGTCGCCCGCGTATTCGGTTATGATAGTAACATTGCTATCACGAAACGCTTAATACGACCCGGACGAGAACACAGGTACGACGTACGGACAGACGTAACATCGACAACCAAGTCAATGTCCACGGCCTTTGATAACCAGTTGTGGTGCACTGGCGTGTCTACCCAACCCAGGCTTGAACCCAGGGCCTCGTGGTCTGTAGACAGGTATGATAACCGCTACACCACAGTAGGTAGATCTGGAGCTAGAGATGTCGTGGAAAGTTATATGCAAAAAGACAGTGGTGGTATCGTATTCAAGAAAAGAAATCAAAAGAACACGAAAATGCAATAAATGAAAATTTCATGAGTTAAAATGTGGGCCGTAGACAATCCTTGACAATAATACAACTTGTACATCCACAACACAAACATGAATATCTAATAAAAAGCGAAAAATAAGCAAATATCTGGGTGATTAATTACAGGAACGGCAGATCACAACAGCGCCATACTAATCAATCAATGATTGCTATGGAGTCTGAGGTACTACTATTAAATGGATAGGGTATAATTTATTTTGCATGACAGCACTGAATAGGTGGAGTGATTTCATTAGTAATCAAGGTTATAGTGTCATACAAGAGCTTGAAACCTCCCAAGTTGTTGAAGGGAATTAAATTGGCCTAGTACTGAAGAATATCTGAGGTTAACCTACGGAACAGAGTTAATTTAGCATTTGTGACTAAAGTTTAAATCCTTGCAGATCATCTTAAATTGAACTTATGAGATACATTTTATATTAGGAGTAGGCCTAGGCTTACAATCTTAAACAAAACTGCTGGAACACTTCAGCATTTTGAAAACTTCACTAGTGTTATGTTTCTTTAAAATTTTCCCGAGAATCGTTGCCCCTCCCCCTTTCAATGTTGAATGGGTGGGGAGGGATGGACAATTATAATAGTGAGGTAGGGGAGGCTGAGACTGGCGGCGTCTATAAAATTATTAAAATAGAAATTATTATTAAGATTATTAAAACTAGAACTTCACTAGTGTTATGTTTCTTTAATATTTTTCCGAGAATTGTAAGCCCTACCCCTCCCCCTTTCAATGTTGAATGGAGAGGGGAGAGGAGGACAATTATCATAGTGAGGTAGGGAGGGACATTGGCGTCAATGGAATTATTAAGATGTCCTTATAATTCTATTAATTACAATTGAAAGAGTAGAGATTGAAGAAGCAACAGAAACAATTTCCAGCATTTCTAATTTGAATGTGAAATAATTTACAATAAAAAAGAAGCTTCATGAAAACCATCACATATTTCTACTAAGTGTTTCAACGAGTTTTGTCCAAGATTGTAGGTCCGAAAAACAATCCCTAGTAGGCCTGCCTACTGTTTCTCTCATCGTTGTAAGTTGGTACGAAAAGTGGCAGCGGTTGTTAGACTTAGGGCGTAGGACTAACTTAAAGTATAAGAGACAGCGAAGGTCACTTTAGGCTAAGGCTTGGCCATTGACATGTTGACAAGAGAATATTTTGTTTAATTGCTCCCAACTTTGGTGAGACCAAATTATAATTTTAATTTAAAAGTTACGATAAGCAAGTCCGGATAAAATCCAATCAATCTTCTTTGCATTTGTCACTGTTTCTTCGGGAAATAAATGCTTTTATAAAAATCCCCGAAACATGCCTCACATGCCAGCCTATTACTTCAACTTTAAGTCTGTATGGAAGCATATATCGGTAAATATCTAGGTCGCGTAGTAAATATAATTACAATGCGACGTAATTCCAATTACGGCGCAACGTAATTCCAATTACGACGCGACGTAATTCCAATTACGACGCGACGTAATTCCAATTACGACGCGACGTAATTCCAATTACGACGCGACGTAATTCCAATTACGACGCGACGTAATTCCAATTACGACGCGACGTAATTCCAATTACGACGCGACGTAATTCCAATTACGACGCGACGTAATTCCAATTACGACGCGACGTAATTCCGAGGTTTTGACCGTCATATGCTTCCATAAGTCTTGCGAGTTCAGCCAGAGAAAGGGCTACTCATTTTTTTTTCTCGAGGTTCCATTTTACGGGGCAGAAAGCTGGGAAGTTGTAAATTTCAGGAATAGTAGAGAATAGATAGGTCTTGACTATTCATATCCAAACTTCACGAGATTTGCTTCAGAAACAGTTTCATGGGAATTATTTTACCATGGACCTATACCAGAATTTAAGTAAATTGGTGAGGGTGTACAACACCTCTTCACTTCAGCTTAAAACAAAGTGGCCAAAACCTCTGGTGACCCCTTATCGAAAGTACCCTCATCCGAGAGATATTAGATGGTACTTTTGAAAGCATCACAAAATATCCCAAATTTATAACATTCTGGTACAAAAAGGACCTCGAACTTGACTCTTTCATCATAGGTTTTATTAAGGAGAATAATTAGTTCCGTTCTACCCTAATTCACATCCCGTAGTCGTCTCGCAGCTGACTACATACCCACGTGTGTTACAAGTCCGCGCGAGTTTTCATTCTGTCATTGTTGAGTATTACGAGAATGTAAACAAAAGAAACTACCCTGCTATGACGTCATAAAAGACACCCGGTTGGAGATTCTGTTAGCATTGACTTGGTTGTCGATGTTATTTATGTCTGTCCGTACGTCGTACCTGTGTTCTCGTCTGGGTCGTATTAAGCGTTTCGTGATAGCATTTGTACTATCATAACCGAATACGCAGGCGACGACCCCGTCATTGTAATTGTGTGTTCAACTCTCTCTCTCTCTCTCTCTCTCTCTCTCTAATGCTCATGTCCTCGTGTGGCAGCGACGTTCGTTACTCGCTGAAAGTGGCTTGACGGCAAAATGGTCCTTGTGTGGCTTGATCGAAAACGATTTTTTTACAATTTCTTACAATTTCTTGACTTTTTATCTGAGTGAATACAAAAAATAACAATTTTTACTAATATTTGCA
>JAIGNY010000344.1:270000-300093 GCA_020152595.1 Chiridota heheva | reverse complement strand
TTTTAATGCTTAATCATTATGTTATTAAGCCTCTTTAAAATGTAACAACTTAATTATAACAAAACCTTGCAACATCATATTTAAAATTGACTTTTTAAGGGACATACAGTATTGTCAGAAATAACCGTACCAATGTCGCACTTAGCGTGGATTATTTACCGCGATTAATGCCCTTACCGCCGCCTTTGTATTCGTGTCTTTTATGTACCGACGGCACTTGGCCCAACTCTGTGTTAAGCGCGTCTGATAATCCCATTTTAATCTGCTCCTCCCTCTTTGAGGTAAGCGCGGTAATAGTGTTAAAATAGTCAACGTCTCATTGCGCTAAGCTTGTTAGCGCATACGTAACTGCACATGTATGATCCGAATCTGTGTACATGCATCACTGCACTTTAAGCACCAATTTCTTTTATAGTTTAATTTGAGCGATACTTTTTGTGTTCTTTTGCGGAATAAAGAAAATTTATCCTGCCGTGAAACCTGCGTGCAGCGTAGATTTCTCAGATACTTTGAGAATGTAATTTATTATACAAGAGTCTAACGTTACTATTTCGCCGGACTTCATTTTCTTAATTTCATCAAAGTTTGAACGTAGTACAGTGTGTTAGGCTAGTTGCCATGACATAGTAAAACTGAAAGGCCTAACGTTAGGCCCAAGCATGATATTTCATAGGGAGACAACCCACAGGTTAAATTTGATCAAAAATACAGTTTGAAAAACGTAATTGCTGTTATTGAGATGTATGATTAGATAAATCATTCATTTAAAATAAATTTAAGCCCCCTTTGGAATTGCAAATGCAAGAAAAATTTACTGGGAAAGTTGTCAATTTCTGTACACAATGTAGTTTAGTAGGCCATTTGCTATAATGAAAGATCTAGCCTATCTATGGAGCTTTGATCTGTGGCGTATTTGTCAACCAAAATTACTGAAATATTTCTCACTCCTTTTTTTTTTTAATGGAAACGATTTGTTTTGTTGCTAATATCATTTTTGTATACCCAATTACAATGTTGCATTGCATTTTGCTTTTCTATTTCGAACTCAAAAGAAGTTTTTGCTATAACCAATTTTCTTATTGTTTTTCCCTTACAGGTATGTATCCATGTAAGTGAAATGTTATGTTCATATTGTTCAACTGCAACTTACAAGGGAGACCGGAAACTGTTGAGCTATTGAATTTGAAAAAAATGATAAAGACATAAAAAGTGTATAGAATTTGAAAACTTGCTCATTACTAAGAAAGTTGTGAATACATGACACTTTTTTTCTTATTGCCATGATCTAGTCAATGTATGTTCATAAATTAAATCTGAAGTAATCCTTCTGCATTTAAATAAAATAAATGAACTATAACCATTGCATGTACTTGTAAGTTAAAGAACATTTTATAATATTCCGGAAATTAAAATATTTCATGAAATTATGTGATTTGAAGGTAAACTAAATTACGCCTATAATGCATGGTTTTTGTGTTTCAGTTGCAAATGAGAAACAAATTTCTTTTGGCATTAAACTTCAGTAAATTTTATTTTTTCGTTAACCCCAAAACAAGGGGTTGATAATTTTTTGTGGAACAGGATTGTTCGATTTCAGGAAATTGTTGGAAGCCTGATCTGCTGTCTAAGTTTAAAGCCTCAAAATATATTCACATGCCGAGATTATAAATTAAGAAATAATAGCTGTTGCTACTGTACATGGTCAGTCCCAATTTCCTTCTTGATGACCATGTGGAGGAGGGGCAGATAAGTAATGGATCTGACCATGGGACCCCTACCCTCCACACAACATTTTGGCTAGCTGCATGCTCTGCATATACCATTGGGCAAACAGACTTGTTCAAATTGGTGCTTGCATATTGATTTCTGGTACTGTCAATGTTGATAATTTTCAGTACTACAAATAAAGACATCAAAATCAGCTCATCCACAAAAGTATTTGTAAAAAAAACCGTATTGGGCAAGATAGTACAGTAATATTGTAACTACTGAAGATGGGTGCAACAAAGGTATGTGGATGCAAGAAGGTACAGTAATATCATAAATACTGTGTATGGATGCAACTTGCAAGAACGTTAAAAAATATTATAAATAAATGGATGCATGGATAACCCGGCCCTGGTCCTTCCAACCTTTCTGCAAACAGATTTTCTTTTTCAAAAGATGTGAAGAGCCCAAAGGGTCACTTGAATAGCCTATGAATAGTATTACACTATACTATATACAGTAAGATACCTTGGATTATAGGAGGGGCCAAGCTCATCCTTCACTTCATATAGCATTATTTAGCATATACCTATATGCATTTACTATACCACTTTCAACATACAGATTTTCCCCAAAGGCTACTATGGCCCCTGGTTGGACGCAGTAGTAGTGGTCCCTGGTTGGTCGCAGTAGTAGTCATGGAGGTTAAAAACCTGACCAATATATTGTAGCACTGCTTGGTCCTTCATTAGCAATTCATTACTTCATCATTAAAGTACTGCAGGAAGGAGATTTCCCCCAAGGAGGGAAATTCATGGAGATAACTAATCATTGTACTTCGTGGTCAGTCCCATTTGTTCTTAACGAATATTAGTTTATTTGTTCTTAGCAACTTACTGCTGCAATCCCATTGTCAACTGTACTGAGGGATGTGTAACATAACCACCATACTGAGGAATGTGTATCATAACCACCGTACTGATGGATGTGTATCATAACCACCGCACTGAGGGATATGTATCATAACCACCATACTGAGGGATGTGTATTATAACCACCGTACTGACGGCTGTGTATCATAACCACCGTACTCTGGGATGTGTATCATAACCACATTACTGAAGGATGTGTATCATAACCATCGTACTGAGGGATGTGTATCATAACCACAGTACTGCGAAATGTGTATCATAACAACATTACTGAGGGATGTGTATCATAACCACCATACTGAGGGATGTGCATCATAACCACATTACTGAGGGATGTGTATCATAACCACCGTACTCTGGGATGTGTATCATAACCACCGTGCTGAGGGATGTATCATAACCACCGTACTGAGGGATGTGTATCATAACCATTGTACTGAGGAATGTGTATCATAATTACAATACTGAGGGATGTGTATCATAACCACCGTACTGAGGGATGTGTATCATAACCACCGTACTGAGGGATGTGTATCATAGCCACCGTACTGAGGGATGTGTATCATAACCACCGTACTCTGGGATGTGTATCATAACCACATTACTGAGGGATGTGTATCATAACCACCGTACTAAGGAATGTGTATCATAACCACCGTACTGAGGGATGTGTATCATAACCACAGTACTGCGAAATGTGTATCATAACTACCGTACTGAGGGATGTGTATTATAACCACCATACTGAGGGATGTGTGTCATAACCACAGCTATTAAAAATTGTCAAGTTTTTTAAAACAATTTTCAGTATGAGTTTAACATTTATTGCATTCTAAAGCAGAGGTATTTATGAACGGGAATATAGTTTCCTGATAAAAACATTACATAATGTTAAATGTTAGTCAATCTAAAGCAATAATCGTTCATATATAATCTCTTTTGGCACAAATGACTTTATTGTTAAAGGGGACAAAGTCTGACTTCATCCTTATTTCATATGATAGGATTAAAAATAATTAATAAGTTTCATAAGTCCCGAAGCAGTTTGATACATTTTTTTGGTAATTATTAAAAACTTTAATGCTACTGCTTAATAGTACCATGGGAGCTGCCATTTTGATTTCAAAACTGCAGATTATGATGTCATCAGCCCGGCAGGATTTTGAAATGCTTTGCCGCATTTCTTTATAATCTATTTCAAGTTTTCTATGAACAAGTGTTTTTATTCTGTAAGGGTCAAGGAAATTTTTGTGTATACATGAAATTATCAAAACATGCTGTT
Organism: Chiridota heheva; assembly: GCA_020152595.1. Classification (NCBI taxonomy): domain Eukaryota; kingdom Metazoa; phylum Echinodermata; class Holothuroidea; order Apodida; family Chiridotidae; genus Chiridota; species Chiridota heheva. The sequence goes on along the minus strand of JAIGNY010000344.1, from coordinate 296,172 downwards.
AATAAAACTTTGTGGCGCATCATTTTGAAATAATCACATTTATAAAGAATTATTTGTCCCTATTGTAGAAATTATGTCACCATGCACAATATTTAAATACAGAATTGAACAAAATAGCAGCCATAATTAGGCCTACTAGTACTAGGCCTAAGGAGTTACTATTAAAATAATTATTCATTTTCATGCAGAAAAAAAAGCTCTTTCAAGTTTTCACTTTTTTGTAGATTCTTGTTAACTTAGACTGACAAAGCAATTAATTTTGTAAATTCTTGTTGACTTAGACTGACAAAGCAATTAATTTTGTAAATTCTTGTTGACTTAGACTGACAAAGCAATTGATAAGCATCCATACTGGCCTAGGACTTTTTAATGAATCTTGTCTAATCTGCAAAACTGACAAAGACTTAGAAGTTTGGAAGCTGTGGAAAAATATAAGATAAATCTTCCTTAACATTTGGCCTAGCAGTAACATTAGAACTATAACCGTGGAAAATATCAAACAAAATATTTCATCATTAATATTCAACAAAACCCTTGTACCAATACAGCAAAGCTTAGAAATATTAATTCCTATGTCTTAATTCTAAAGGCATAACAAAAAAACAACATTACACATTGATTAAACCATGTAGCCTAACGTAAGGCTTTTTATTGTGATAGGATAGCTAAACTCAATAAAAAAAAACATCGCCAGAAACAGTTTTTGTTTTCCCAAAATGCTCACTTAACGTCCAAAAACTATACAATATTTTTACTCAATCGAAGGATTGATCTAATTTTCACATCAAAATTTTCTTCCGCAATGGATTTAATATGTATTTTTATTGAAAATTCCTTCAGAAAAAATGCAATGCAAATGAAGACATTACCTCATTTTGCCTCATTTTGTAAGTGAACATTGCAAGTATGACTTAAGTTCTATGGCATGTAGCCTATTGTGTACATTGATTCTGAACCTTGCGATGCTCTGACTGAATTCAAACAAAAATATATCCCAGACTTCAACGTGAAAATGTGTGCAAACAAAAAAATATTTTACAAAAGTTTTTAATTCCTCTAAGCCTCGCGTTATATATTTTGCTGAAGTAAAAGTCTGCCAGACCAAATCCAATAAGCAGATTAATCTAACGTAGGAGGCTCCCTACAAAGCACAGGTACTTCGATCCTGATTGACATAATGCATACAATGCGTTATCGATTTTTAGCAGATTGTATTTAAAAGCAGCTACCTACCCTTAAACCACACTGTATATTGTCATTACTTCCATCATTTGTTTTATGTACAGTGTACTCATTAAAAATATATATCATGTACAAAACTTCTTACCAGTTCTCAATAGGTGAGAAAAAAAAATGATAGGCCTATTGGCCTTTTCACCCCAGTTTACCCTACACTTCAAAATATGTCACTTGGTAAGATTTAGATACTGATAATTCTCTTACAGTATAAGACGCTCACATGGTAGCCATGCAGACTTCAAAAAGTGTTAAATTCTGAGTACAACTTTCTTTGAATATTAGTAAGATCCCTTTTGGTTTCCAAGTTCTTGCTTAAAGGGTTTTATCCTTAACTGTAATTTATTACTGGACACAAACTCAAAATATCTAAGTAATTCTTTCTAAAATCGTTGCGATGACGTCATAAAAAGCAGCACTTTAATTGGTTTGCAGCGAATTGTTGGGCTGTAATGTCGGTAGAAAATCCATCGTTTGTACATCTCATCAGAAAAAAAGAACAAATACTGTGGCTTATAAACGAAGAAGGGAGTCTCCAGCAAATGAGAGTTGAGTCAAAAAATGTAATTAAGAATAGCGAGTGGTCAAAAAAAAGAGGAATTTTTATATACGGTTCGAAAGTCGCGTTAGAGAGTGACCTACCGTTGTATGTATGCATGTATATATATATATATATATATATATATATATATATATATATATATATATATATATATATATATATATATATATATATATATATATATATATATATATATATAAGGTGCATTCAACATAATTGATTAGTAAATCCACGTGTTGATCCATAAAAGTAAAAACAAAATACAGGAAGATGATGATGTCTATTGAATCAACTTTATTTTAAAATCACAAAATTTTCTGACACGCCTGTGTCCTTCTTCAGTGTAAATTACAATACTCATGATAACTTTGAACATGCGTGTGTGCTGTGAATGCGTGTGTGCTGTGCGTGGTAGTAAGCGTACTATCTGGGACCGTCGTGTGGAGCGAGGAAAGAGATCATGAAAGAATGCGTTGAAAATCAATTGTGATGTCATGTAGTTTATTTCAATGCGGTGTAATTGTTTAGAAATGACTTGTCTTTGTTAAGACCATGAGTCTTGGTCTTGTATTTTACGATGTGTTGTAATTCCGCGAGTCTTCTGTCTTTTGTATTCCTAAAATTTCCTTTCAATAAGCAGATTTTGATGTCATTTATGTTGTGTCCAGGAGTGTTGAAGTGTAAAGGTATAGGAAGTCCCTTGTCGTGTCTGATGGAATGTGTATGGTTGTTAAAGCGATACCTGAATTTACCTCCTGTTTCGCCTATGTAATGAGCCTCAGGGCATTTTTGGCAGTATAGAAGGTAAATGACGTTTGCCGAGTCGCAAGTAAAGTTTATGTTCAAAGTTATCATGAGTATTGTAATTCACACTGAAGAAGGACACAGGCGTGTCCAAAAATTTTGTGATTTTAAAATAAAGTTGATTCAATAGACATCATCATCTTCCTGTATTTTGTTTATATATATATATATATATATATATATATATATATATATATATATATATATATATATATATATATATATATATACATATATATACATATATATAGAGAGAGAGAGATATATAGATATATATAGATATATATATATATATATATATATATATATAGATATATATAGATAGATAGATATTTATATATATATATATATATATATATATATATATATATATATATATGTGTGTATATATATATATATATATATATATATATATATATATATATATATATATATATATATATATATATATATATATATATATATATATATATATATATATATATATATATATATATATATATATATATATATATATATATATATATATATATATATATATATATATATATATATATATATATGTGTGTGTGTATAGTAAGTTTATAGCCTAGGTTGCCATAACGCCAGGAACACCTGTGCTATAGCCTACATTAGAAATGGCTCTGCTTAAAACCAGGAACACTTCGACTGGCCCTCATAAAGAGCAGAACTGGTTGAAGTAAGAGTTATCTTTTTTTTTAACTCCCCAAACCACAAAACTGTGATCTGTTTAACACTCCATACAAGCTTGTTTATTAAACAATGTGCTTGATTTTCATCCAAGAAAAAAGAGTTTTCATTAAGGGCAGCAGCATCTCCCAAAAAGTATGATATGTCCTTTAAAGCAAAGTTATTCCTGTGGAATAATGCGTAAATTTCTAGTCTGAAATTTGCACAACATGTTTTTAAGCAGTGTCCATACTAATGAGGCAGTCTAGCCTAAGCCTAAAAAAAAAAAAATTCCAAAAGTAATTTAAAGCAACGTTAGTTTAACTTCTGGAATATAAACTTACACAAAAAGTTTTTGGAAAACGGGTCGTAAAATCTATAGGTGTAGTCAAAACAAAAATATCATGTTTGTTGCCGAATGATGAGCTTACCTTGAAGTTGAAGAATGACAAAAGGAATCTCAATTTCTCACGCAACTATCATAGCCTGCAGTACTGTAACTTAAGCATCATGTCTAAAGAAAAATATCGTATTTTTGCAACCACAATTATTCGAACTTGGTATATATCTTTTTAAAATAAATATCTTACCTGTAATTTATAATAAGCCTACTCTCTTCACTGTTAACGTTTCTGTCTGACTCCTGCTTCACACAATTACTAGAATACTCACGATAACATTGGCATACGCTTGAATAGGCCGCACCTAGCAGTGGGCGCGGGCCACAATATATGGCATTACGTAATTGGTAATTGGTTCGGAACAGCTGATCCTTTTGTGATGTAAACAAGAAATCGGACTGAATTTCTCTCTCAGATTGATAAAGAAATACATTAATATTATAGTGGTATTACCGAAAACTGGCGTACTTGGCTAGTTATAAATTCTGGCGTAAATCTTCAGCGTGGAAATCTGCCTACTGTGGTGTAGCGGTTATCCTACCTGTCTACAGACCACGAGGCCCCGCGTTCAATCCTGGGGTGGGTAGACACGCCAGTGCACCACAACTGGTTATCAAAGGCCGTGGACATTGACTTGGTTGTCGATGTTATGTCTGTCCGTACGTCGTACCTGTGTTCTCGTCCGGGTCGTATTAAGCGTTTCGTGATAGCATTTGTACTATCATAACCGAATACGCAGGCGACGACCCCATCATTGTAATTGTGTGTTCAACTCTCTCTCTCAGCGTGGAAAAAAAAAACTTTCCACTGAGATTTTTGTTGTTGTTGTTGTTGCTTGCTGAGCTGTGTTGCGCTTCGGTTGCACACTCCAAGAGCTTTGCCTATATTGCTGAATTACATCATTTTTGAGGTCTTTAATTGATATGAGTTTTTAACAGGAGAAAGTGGATACTATAGTGACTTTGGTGGAACAGGTTTTCTAGTGATCAGGATTTGTTATAGCTCGATTTATTTGGACACTTTTTTATAATTTTTATGCATTATTTGAGTCTATGCTGGTCACAATTTGAGACTAAAAGCCAAAAAAATCAACATTGAACTTGCAACACTTCATTAAACTTGGTCTTCACTCATGGCGCAAATCCTTTTCTCTGGAAGTGCACTTATACTTTTGTTAGGGATTTTAACAATGCCTAATCTCAGATATTCAAAGGAGCAACTTTTGCAGCTTAAAAGTAATCCTACCCAGAGGCTTGAGAGGGGTGTGTATCACACAATCAAAAGCCTCGGAATTTGCACCGAAACCAACAAAGCGTGGAAACGTGCTTTTACCTAGCAACAGTTTCCCATACCTTCTTTTGTCACTCAAAGAACAGAGGCTGCCACTTTGACCTGTGCATCTAGAGGAACTAATCTGTCTAATCTTAAGCATATTCCAGAGTTTGTAAGTACTGATGGAGATCTTAAATTCTGCCTGTGGAATGGACAATTGATTAGGAAGAAAAGCTACATACATCTGTGATTGTATTATTGAGCATGACATTGATGCCACGATAATAACTGAGTCATGGCTTCGCGATGATGATGGGGTTGTTGTAAGCGAATGTACACCCCCTGGTTACTCATTTCTTAATATGCCACAATCAACTGGTCGGTCTGGAGGTGGATAAGCTGTGATCTCCAAGAATTCACTCAACTTATCCCTTAGAGCCAAACAACTTTCAGTTTCATTTGAATCTGCTTGGATCACAAACAATACTAGGGACTTAAATCTTGTTGTAATTTACAGACCACCCCCTTCCTGGCTAATGGCTTTAAAACAACTAAATTTTTATCTGAACTGAATAGCTTTTTGTATGGTGTAGCTATTTTGCCTGGTAAATTACTGATAGTGGGTGATTTTAATTTCCACTAAAATAACCAAGCTATGTCGGATGTTAAACAATATGCTGAAATTATTTCATCTTCACATTTATACCAACATGTGACTTTATCAACTCATAAAAATGGTCATATTTTGGATCATGTTATAACCAATGAGGACAGTGATTTGATTAGCCATTGTGATGTTTTCGAGAATTTAATATCTGATCACCACATGGTTTGTTTTTCTCTGAACACACCAAAAGCTCTTCCATGCAGGACTACATCTATTGTCAGGAATTATAAAGATATTGATAACGACTTGTTTTCACTTGCATTAGAGAGGAGTTTGAACCGTTCCAAAAACCAAGTGCCCAAATGAACTTCTTCGTTGACATAACACAATTGTTACTAAAGTTTTGGATGAATTTGCGCCCAAAGTGACACGCACTCGCCTTATTAGGAGGCGTATGCCTTGGTACAATAAAACAATCCATCAAGTCCGCCAGGAGAAGCGACGGGCAGAACATAAATGGAGGAAGACTCGCTCTGAAGCTGATCGCCAAGCATTCGTCTCTGCTAATAAACTTCTAGTTTCCAAAATCATACATTCAAAGCAGTTACATTACGCTAGCAAACTTAACAATGCCGACAACAAAACTGTCTTTTAGATCGCGAACTCCCTTTTAAACAATTAAATCAATTTCCTTCCCAATCACATTGAGCCTCATAAGTTGAGTAACTGCTTTGCTGATTTCTATTCAGACAAGGTTGAAGATATTTGTTTAGATATGAATAATTTCAACGTGACACTAGACCCTCATGCACTTGATGATCCACCTTACGATTGTTCAACTTTTTCTAAATTTAACCAAATGACTCAAATGGACGTCCATAAACTTATTTTACTCATGTCTAATGCATCATGCTCACTTGACCCTCAACCTACTTGGTTATTGAAGAAACACATAGCTCATTATCTACCAACCTTAACCAGTATTGTCAACGCTTCACTTGATACAGAAGTCTTTCCTGATGATGCATATTTTGCTGTCATCAAACCTTTGCTTAAAAAGCCAACTTTAGATAAGGAGGATCTAAAGAATTATCGGCCAGTTAGCAATTTGGCGTTTAATGCAAAGGTAATTGAAAAATGTGTGGCCACTTAATTCATCAACCACCTCAATGACAATAATCTGATGAATCCTCTACAATCAGCATACCGTGCTAAACATAGCACGGAGACAGCTTTCTTAAAAATTCAGAACGACATTTTACGAGAAGTGGATTTAAAAAGAGTTGTTTTAACGGTCCTTTTGGACCTTACCTCTGCATTTGATACTGTATACCATGCTACCCTACTTATTCGTCTTGAGAAACGCTTTAAAGTAAGGGGAGTTGCACTTAGGTGGTTCTCGTCCTACCTTAAAGGATGGAAGAGCTCTGTGAGTGTCTCTAATGAGTTATCAAAACCAAAAACACATAACTATGTACTCCCTCAAGTTCCATATTGGGGCCCTTGCTGTTCCCGGTTTACACTGCACCACTGAGTGATTATCGCAAAACAACATGGGGTGAGTTATCATATGTATGCTAACGATTCACAATTATATGTCTCCTGCAACCCTCGCAACACCAGCGACGTAGAAAATGCTATGACAACGTTATCATCCTGTATTGCTAAAATGAGGATATGGATGAAAGTCAATTATTTGAAATTGAATGATACTAAAACTGATTTTTTTATAACTGGTTCACCTCATCTTCTTAGAATACTACCTAAGTTGGAGATCACTGTGGGGTCAAGCAGTATCAGACCATCCAAATTAATCCGTAACCTTGGTGTCACTTTCAGTTCTTCGCTTTCCTTATCCAGCCATGTTGACGCTCTACGTCGGTCAATAATTTACCACATCAGAAACCTCTGGCGTATTCGAAGATTTATCGACACAAATACATGTCACCACCTAGTTCGTGCTTTAATCACATCCAGGTTGGACTACTGCAACTCACTCTTTACTGTTATGTCTTGTAGAGACTTGACACGATTGCAGCGTCTCTAGAACAGAGCAGCGCGTCTGATATTCAGTGTTGGTAGACAAACTGATCCAGGTCCATTGATCAGCAAGCTACACTGGTTAGCAATATCAAAACGGGTCACCTACAAAACTCTTTATCTACAAAATCCTGAATGGTGAGGCGCCTTGGTATTTAAAGGATATGATCAAGATAAGGAAACCCACACGTGAACTCAGATCGAGTATTGACTCCACCCGACTTCACATACCCATATCCAATTCTGCCATAGACGACAACAGATTTGAAATAATGTACAAGTTTTGAAAAATGAAAAATAAAACATTTTTTTTTTTTTAAAGGTTTGTATATATTCCTGTATATTGGTATTTTGACCATTAACTTTAAGTTTTTACCACTATATAGCAAATTAAAGTGCTTGATGGTACTAAATTAAACAAACGTGTGTGATTCAAACTACCAAAAAATAAGACTGGAACAATGGCACTTCAAACGAGCACATGAAAAGAAGTTTTGCTTCCATTTTCATCTTTAATTACATTATTTTTAAAGGTTTTGAGCTCGCCCATTTAATCCCTCCCCGATTAAAGAACAACTGCGACAATTGGCCCACTGCCCTGTGGTTCCGATGCCACTGCACATATAGGCAGAGAGGACACTTCGAATTATTCTAAATAGATTGTATAATGTAAAAAAAAAAAAAAAGGAGGCAACCTTTTGTCAAATGAGTAGTTGTTGACAGTGGTGATCGAATACAATACTTGACGTTTTTAGGCACCCTCTAGTCCAACTGGACCTTACCTTTGTCAGGTTCCTAGACCCCACGACAGCTGGCAGATCCGCCCCTCCCAAATTAAAAACCCGACTATGCCCTTGACAATAATACATTTATTCTCATGCCTAAAATTGTACAATTAGTGGTTGTATTTGATGCTATCTATTAATTTGTTTTCTGGGTGGTTTTCATCATAATTTTCAAAGTTTCTGTACATAATTTCCTTTAAAGGAAATGAAGATTTACTCAGCATAATATCTTTCACTGTCCCATTGTTTTGATAATGTAGATGACAGGCAGGTGATAAAAGGCTAGAAGACATAACTGAAGCACTGCAGTAATCTGTACAACAAGAAGGCTGGTATGGCTGTATGGTACTCAGGTGTATTTCCCTTGTAAGTCACCTGCAATGCAATTTCATATGATTATGAAGTTTATCCCAATTAATAGAATGCCAATCATTTTACAATACCAACAAAAAAGCAAATTATTAGTTCAGACAAAAGCATTGCAATTAAATGTGGTAACGCATATACTAATACAGTACAAGTGTTTACTCTCCGTTTAATGCATTGAAATGGTTTATGAAAAGTATTGTTTGTTTTGTTGATGATCTTAAGAAACTGCAATTAAATTAGAAAGTGAATTAAAAATTGAATGAAGCAGTGTAATGTGAATTAAGGAATGGTTAATAATATTTAGCTTGATGCTATTCTACTACCCCCGACGTCTATGTCGGCGTCGGCGTTGGTTAAAGTTTTGGTTAAAGTTTTTATAACTTAGGTTATGAATGATGTACATTCATGTGACTTGGCATAGAGGTAGAGGACATGGGTACTGATCAAATGAGCATGATTGGAGGGTTCTGCGTGCAAACTAATTAGCTTATTTGCATAACGATGAAAAATTGTCAGGTTAAACTTTTTGGTTAAAGTTTTCATAACTTATGAAGAGTACACATTCATATGACTTGGCATAGGGGTAGAAGACATGAGCATTGTTCAAATGAACATGATTGGATGGGTTGTATGTGCAAAACAATTAGCATATTTGCATAACAATGAAAAAATTGTTAGTTAAAGTATTGGTTGAAAGTTTTTGGTTTAAGCTTTCATAATTTTGAATGGTATACATTCATATGACTTGGCATATGGACAGAGGACATAGGTACTGTGCAAATGAGCAGGATTGGGTCTGTGTGTGCATATTAATTAGCTTATTTGTATAGCAATGAATATTTGTATCTATGATTGATTACAGTTTTCATAACTTAAGTTATGAATGGTGTACAGTACATTCATGTGACTTGGCATATTGGTAGAGGACATGGGTACTTATCAAATGAGCATGATTGGAGGGTTGTGTGTCCAAACTAATAAGCATATTTGCATAACAGTGAAAAAATTGTCAGGATAAAGTATTGGTGAAAGTTTTCGGTTAAAGTTTTCATAAGTTATGAATGATGTACATTCATATGACTTGGCAAAATGGGTTGAGGACATGGATACTGATCAAATGATCATGATTGAAGGGTTTTGTGCGCAAACTAATTAGAATATTTGCATAACAATGAAAACAATTGTCAGGTTAAAGTTTTGGTTAAAGTTTTGGTTAAAGTTTTCATAACTTATGTTATAAATGGTGTACATTCATGTAACTTGGCATAGGGGTACTGTTAAAGTGAGCATGATTAGGGGTTGTGTGTGCATACTAATAAGCATAAACATGCATAGTGTGGTGAAAATGAAGTTTTGACAACTGATAATTGTTGATTTGATTAATTGTACATTGAGTAAACCTTGGGTAAACCATGGTTGATGCTACAACATCATTGATGTCCAGTCAGCTTTCCAATTATTTATCATTATTTTCTGAGGGTATTTAACAAATCCAAAAACAGTTTTTGAGTCTTTACCATATCCCAATCAGTCAGGGTATCTTTCCATGGTGAAACTATTTGTGTTTAAATATGCACTTTTTTGCCAAAAGTAGAATATTCCCAAGTAATCAAACTAGCAAATATTACACTAAAAAAAAGGATAAAGGATATCAAAAACTTTCATTTGTAGTTACTTGATTATTTTATTAGGCAAATGAAATTATGATGATAACTAATGATTAATACTTACATATAATATAAATATTGAATGTTGTCGTAATTTCACAATAATCATACTGTAATATGAAAATATAAAACATTGACAGATATTTACTTAGTTGGTTACACCTTAAATTTATTACTCAAAATGTGTATGCAATTATACACTCTCATATGTTTGTATTCTTTTGCAAATATCAGCTGAAACTTATCGTTTTCATAAACACTTAAAACAATTGCTAACATCCTTTTCAATCATGTTCAAGTCACATAGTGGAAAAGAGATTTTTCCCCCTCAAAATCTGAAAAGTGATTTCTGTAGAATTAAAAGCTGTTTTAAACATCAATTTGGCAAATGTTTGCAATTGCAAGGTTCTCTCATCCCCCCTCCCCCCCCCCCCCTCCCACACACACACTTTTTGATTTTTGGCATTCACATCAAAAGTCAAGATTGGGTCCCCATCATTGAATCCATTATACGGTCTCTTCCAATTTTTAATGATGATGCTATACTTCTTTCATATAAGATATAGATTTTTAAGTTTTTAACAAAGTTTTATTGCTGCTATTCAAGAAACATGCCGCAAAAGTTACTTCCACACCATCAGAATTTTAAGTGTTGTATTTCATTTAAAGTACATCTTCTCCTACTCAAGTTGTTTCCCCCTTTTTTTCCATTTGAAGCATGTGGGTATAAACACTTGTGCAAACAAAAATATTAACTTCTCTAGAGCGCCTACCTCCGCCCCTGTTGCAATTCCAACATGCCTAGAATGATTTCATAGAGTTCATTTGATCCTATACTCAATATAATCTACTTCAGAAATCCTAGGCCCACCAATATTTATCCTCTAGTTTTGATCTGTAATGATCATTTGCATTCTGAACATGCGTCAAAATTATCTTCTGACTAGATTTCTTTCAAGGCCATACCATTGTTTTCAATTTTCTTTAGGTGATGCATTCATTGTTTGAGTTCCTTTTTTTAAAGACTCATATCCATCATTCTCCATTCATGACAGAAACCAATTGTTTAATTTTCTTTGAATCCAGATACCACTTGATATAAATCTCTTTTAAGTCCAGCAAAATGATTGTTTGGATCTTAATTCAGAGCACAAATTTATTGTTCAGCACATTTCATTGGAAAGTTTCAACTTAGTCTTGACAACTTAGTCTTGACAGATCTCATCTTAAAATATCCCCACCCCTCCATTACTGCCCATCCCGTCCTCCGATATGTTCCAAACTTTAATCACTTTCTGAAGCAGTAACGAAACCACACACCAAATTTCATCAAAATCCAATCGTTAATTCCTGAGATATCTTGATGACAGATAAACGGTGGCTAAAACATAACCTCCGCCCAACTTTGTTGGCGGAGGTAATAAAGATTCCTATTTGAGTTTTAGCCCATTTAAACCAGGCTCCTATACTAAAGCAATTTTAAGTGCATGAATTTAACTTCTAATGAATGTTTTAAATATGTTTCATCATTGTGCCCATATTTTGACATATAAGAAACACATGCATATTTGATATTGTTATTTTCCCCCAAATGAAAGAAAGCCTATTTGGCTTCATTATGCCAATAAACTGTAATCAAATCTCCTTTGTCCTGAGTTGCCCCCATTTTGGCACAAAATGTCTTATCGAGTGTGCAGATTAGAAACAATCAAAACAATATTTTCATTGTACCTGTTGTCGAAACTTTTATTATCACAACCGTAGCTAAAATTTCTGCATTCATTTGAGTGCATTTCTCCACAGCTTGGCAATTCCTACAAGCCTAACATATTTTCCCGAAACTCAATACAACCTAAGCCCACCAAGTTTCATGTAGAAAGAATCTCTTCTTCACTTTTAATCTGTATTAACGACTTGCATTCTGAATAATTTAGGATCATCTATCATCTGTTTGATTTCTTTCAAAGTCAAATAATCTGTTTTCCATTTTTTCAGGCTAAGCATTCATTGTTTGAGTTCTTTTTAAGCAAGATTCAGATTCCAACATTTTCCATGCATGGCAGAAACCAATTGTTTTAATTTTCTTTGATACCAGAAACCACTTGATTGGATTTTCTTTACTGAGTCCAGAAAATGGATTGTTTGGAATTAATTGGATTGTTTGGATTTCATTTCATCACATGAATTTCAAAGTTCAACACACTCCATTGGAAAGTTAAACTAAATCTTGACAGATATTATGGATCCAAAAAATTCCTGTGATGGGAACCAAATATAGTACAATACTTTTTGCATGCGAGTAAGATCCCTTGACCACTGTACATCATATTGGATCCCAATATCCATCCAATCTGCCTCAGAAATCCTAGGCCCATCAAGAGTCCCCAAAACATCTCTTTCTCACTGTTGGTCTGTATTGATCATTTGCATGCATGAATGATAAGTAAATAATGTATTGTTTCTATGTTATCTCATCCAAATATTAAATACAATGCAAGTGGATTTTATACATGGTAGACTATATCAATCCAAAGTGCTTGTGTGAATAGGCCAAGGCCTAAGCTATTTTAATTTCGGTTATTCAAAATTTCCCTAGTAATATAGGGCAGAGACTCTTTAACCAAGCTTAATTCGCTTGTTAGTTATATGACTCGCCCCTACTCCCCCCGGCAATGTCAGTCAAATGTGATTCATTGACACATAAAACAGTAACTCACAACCATATGTGTGTTGTTGTACCAAATTGTCAGTTACCAGAGTGACTCTGTTATGAGTCAATTTACTTCAGACCCATTTACTTTGTACAGAGACGAGTAATTGGGGTAAGTCATTTTAAAAGAGATTTCAGTCACCTACAGTAAGAGACTGAGTGTTGGTCACCCACCTTGGTGCAACGACTAACCTTGTCCGGGTGAGTCACACCAGGTGAGTCACAGCGGGTGAGTCACAGCGGGTGAGTCATCCCGGATGAGTCATCTCGGGTGAGTCACACCGGGTGAGTCACACCAGGTGAGTCACACCAGGTGAGTCACATTTTTAAGCGCATAAGTAAGAAGCCCAACTTCATCGAGATGTTTTTCATGAACCATTTAATTACTACATAACCCCAACCTTGTAATAGAAAACATAAATAGAAAAACTTTCCTCATTTCCCCCCACAAAACGAAATCTGAACTCACTACAATTTTCAGTTAGGTCTAGGCCTAATGTTATAGGCTATGCTTTTTAAACACGCAGTCTTACTCTAGTTCCTTACCCCCTTGAACCAGGACCTGTAGTTTGACAGCCAGCCCAACAAATTTACAGAAATGTAAAAATGGGAAGAAAATTCCGCTTCACACTCCCCCCATTCCCCTCGCCCTCACACCCACGACCATATGTGACCCCTGAATTAATCAGGGAAGGTAGTATTAGGCTTATCACCTGCTCCCTATAGTAATATACTATTACCACATGTAGTAATATACTATTACCACACACACACATTCCAAACCCTTTAGCTACGCTCATGCGTATAGGCTTTATATAGGGCTTCTTTTTAAGAGAACATAAGCTGATAAGCATATTTGGTTCCTTCCACAAACTTTTTGAAGGGGAAATCCCCTCCCCCCTCCCCTGATCGCCGCCTATGCCGGCCTATGCAGGGTGTATGCTATGCTTCCTGAAATGACTCTGCAAAAAATCACCACATGTCGGGAGAGGAGGATCTTCTAGAGGCGAATGAATGCAGGAATGTGTAAGACCTAAAGCCTGTTTAGCTAAGACCATGAGTGGACGGGACGGGGAGCCTGGGAGGCCACCCAATTGAAAAATTGGAAATCGAAATCAATGAATGCATTCGGGCAAAAAAAGGCGGAATTTGCTCAGAATTTTAAAAAGCAAGGAATAGGTCATCAACCCTTATTCAAAATCCCAGATCGGGCCGCATCTGGATAAGTAAAGTTTGATATGACAGATATCAGGATATACACTTAATTAGATACTCATTTGATATACATATAATAAAGTTTATATAAAGGTATACTAATTCCTATAAAGCTATGTCTGCCCAATTCTACATATGGTCAGATCTGGCAGTCTGGGATCAATATCAAATCCAGATCTCCATGGAAAATTTGATGTAAATCCCAGATCTGTCCAGACACGGATCATATCGGATTTATATCTGGTTTTTTTTTTTTTTGGGGGGGGGGGAGGGGCATTTTTTGTTTTTTGTGAGGGATAATGATTTAGTGTTAGTTTATTTAAATAGTCTTTTAGTCTATGAAATTTTGGACCGGACGCAGTTACGTCTACGTTTAGCATCCTTCTTTACAAATCAAATAACCGCGTCATGATGGTGTCGACATTCGTTTCAGCAGTTCAGTTACACAATTCAAAATTAACTTTTGATGCAAATATTTGGAAAATGGTAGATAATCATCCAAAAAAAGGTTATCAGCAGTATTTCAAAATCTGCAAAAAATTCATAACACCGCTTGTTCTAAATCAAATTAATTCTCTTAAACTCTTAAAAGTTTATGGACGTCGTATACAGCAATTTCTATATTGGTTTGAAAAACTTTGCTGAGAATTTGCTACACGACTTTAAAGAATTATGATAAGTAATTTCTGTGATGTAATACATCACAAAATTTGCATAAAATATACAGATTGATGCCTGAGATTTTCAAACGCTGTATAGAATGACCAATGCTTAACCGATTGTAAAACGATTTGCCACTATGATGGTCTTTAAATAGATCTGAAAGCAATTTAGCTAATGTTATCTCTACACGTTCATACCATGTTACTTTAGCTAAAGTAACATATCATTGTTCATACAACCTTTAATAAAGACGGATTCTCCTCTCACGAAAAATGCTTGACATGTCACCAATAATTGGGATACATAAAACTTACGTCACTTCCGCAGCAGTTATTGGTTGGCTTACAAAACATGCCTAGGTCTACCTATGGCAACAATTGTTTTTCCTTCCCATGCAACCTACTTTGGCTATAACCAACCTTCTCCCTTTTTGTTGGAAATCTAATTTCCAACGACATAATAAGTGCATAGTCCATGCATGGAAAAAACGATTTCATATTAATTTGCATTTAAATTCAATGTTTCTGCCACAATTTTTTGCAGAATGGGAGGGGAGAGGAAAGAGGGAGGGAGAAGGGGGAGGAAAGGAAGAGGGGGGGGCGCCAGGTCTTTTATAAAACAATATAACAATTTAGGAGGGCCCTTTAGAAAGAAAAAAAAGAGACTTCTTGGGAAACCATGGATTTCCGAGCCCTTAATTTTTACATTACAGGTACTTTGTGTTCGCGATTGGCAAGAAAACGAAGGTCATACTGTTTATAACATTAGTACGGTCAGTCTTACTAGCGAAGCTTGGAAAGTGACAAAGAGGGAGGAACAATTGAAAGGTTAGATGCATTTCAGTTTAGGTGTTTAAAGGTTTAAGACGATCGTCCAAGAATACCTTGGGCAGAATTGGAGAGCAATGACGACAGGATCATGGAATTAGTGACGAGGAGACGAAATTGGATCGGGCATGTGATGAGACAAGAGGTGACGAGTCATGCAATTGGAGTGAGCACCAGAGGGAAAGAGGAAAGTTGGAAGACCGAAGATAACACGGAGGAGGACGGTGACATAAGAGAGGGATAGATATGCGTGGAGAAGTTGGCCATAGGTACGGAAAGCTGCAAAATATCGTGAAGGTTGGGGAGCAGTTGTCTTGGCCTTATGTGCTACAGGGTACAGAGAGATTTAAGGTTAAGGTGACGTTCGCCATGTCTGTGGGACCCACTCCTATCCTGTATGGTCTGATGGTTACGGCCATAGAGTCATGCACAGTCGGATCGTACGCTTTTCTTATCTATCAATCAGCAGACCGCAAGCTTTATCAAGTCGAACACGATCTGCAGCAAGGCCAACCGATTTAAGACGGGTTCAAATCATACCCATGAAGCCTGGAAGGTCCTAATAATTTTGCGGATATAACATTTGTCGACTGCCTGGTCATCGTCTGCCATGATAATCAATAATAAAACCTGCGACCGACAATAGAAACATACGTTTATTTTCTTGTGATCAGTTAATTGAAATAATTTTACCTAGCGCCATCGTCAGATCGCCCATTAGTTAGACACGGATTATAAGCCCTTTTACAATTGTAATTACTACGGCATATAGACTTAGTTCACATTGGTTGATTTTGTTCCTCATCCTCTCCTTAAGTAAAAATAAACATAGTTTTCTTAGTTTGCCAAATTAGAAACCAACATACAGGAAATAATTTAGGATAGTCCGGGGACTTCGTTCCCTTTGCCCCTTTATCAGAGACTCTAAACACCACATGTGCACAGAGCTTTATTTAAGTCTATAAGAGGCCAAAAATTACCATAGAAATGTTATATTTAACCTACCCTGTAACCTCCTGTCTTTCAGGTCCTGTGGGGAGTAAATCGAAACATCGATATATCTCGAAAACCAAATCATCTGAAATCGTTGCTCAAGCAATTATGTCCCATTCAGTTGATCACTTTGATATCACTCATCAAATTGAATGCGTTAAATTAGGCTGGCAATTGTTTTCATATCGAATTCGAAAACAAATAGTATGCACCAAATCATCACACAGGGGCGTAACGTAAGGAGGTGTTACCGTGTTACACCCCCTAGAACTGTTTATCTTCGCACAATTCCAATTGTGACTACTTCGTCGGGCAGAGATGTAAAATATCGGATGCACTATTAAACCAGAAATACAACCCAACTATCTTCCAACACGGCATCGTGATGCTGCCATCATCATACTTGTGCACCTAGTCCCTAGTCGGGCAGAGATTTAGAATGTCGGATGTACTGTTTAAATCAGAGATACATCTCAACCATGCCCGAATCGTCTAGATACCAGACTGCCAGAATTATATCCTCCCGACTCGGCATCATGATGCTGACAACATCCTATTTGGGCACCTAGCTGCCTAGCTGCATAGTCGGGCAGAAATTTGAAATGTTAAATGTACTGTCTAAATCAGAGATATATCTCAATCATGCCCGAATCGTCTAGAATTATTTCCACTCGACTCAGTATGATTCTGATTGGGCTCGGTGCGGCAACTGCAGGGATGTATATGAAAGATGCCCACCCACACACGTTTAAAATCCAGAGCCCCGATCATCATGGGCCATTTTGGGGCA
This sequence comes from Chiridota heheva, assembly GCA_020152595.1. Classification (NCBI taxonomy): domain Eukaryota; kingdom Metazoa; phylum Echinodermata; class Holothuroidea; order Apodida; family Chiridotidae; genus Chiridota; species Chiridota heheva. The sequence continues at coordinate 278,541 of JAIGNY010000344.1, read as the reverse complement.
TCAAAAACTAGAAATCGTCAACAATCTTCCAGGGCTTCTGCGTCCATGAACCCTATAGTTTTGTCAATTTCTCCTCAGCCTGTTTAGAAATGGTAACCCAAAATGCTTATCTGAGTAGATCTTAACATTATAGACACATAGAATTTAAAATGTTCTTCTTTTCATCAATAACATTTGAATCTTTATGTTGATTTTAAGCCAGGAAGCCAACAATTTTGGCCGAATTTCCTTAATTTCTATGGGAAATTTCTCCTCTGCCCGACATTGTTCTGAAATGGTAACCCAAATGCTTCTCTAAGTAGATTTTAGGATTATAATTTAAATGTTCTTATTTTCATCAATTGCATTTGGGATTTTTGTGTTTAAGTTGATTTTAAGCTTATCTGAGTAAATTTGAACATGATAATTTGAAAATATCTTCTTAAATTTTTCGAATTTTTGTCAGTTGTGTTGATTTTTCAAGCATTTTGGGCATCAAAGATAAGAAATCTTCAGAACTTTCGGGGCTCGCTTACTGCATGGACCCATTCCAAGAAGCCCTTAAGCGGGACTTCTTCCCCTGGAGCTATATCCTTGCTTCGTACCAGCTGACCAGGACCCTAAGATTTGTCATTTACATTTTGGAAGTTTTTCTTAATTTTAAGCCATTTTGGGGCATCAAAACCCAGAAATCTTCAGACCAAGGCTTCACCATGAACGCCTGCACAATTTTCCCCAATTTCCAGAAGTAATTTCCTCTGCCTGTTCAGATGTCAGAAGTGGTAACCCTGTAATCAGATAATGCATCTGAATTCAATGAATTTAAGATATTTTTCTTATCATCACTTAAACTTTCCCAATTTTGTCAGTTTGTGTTGGTGTTCTCATTCACACAAGCGCAAGATTGTCCTCATTAAAGATTATCCTTATTAATTCGATCTACGAAAAAACTGCTAACAATGGCAGCTACACTCTCTGACAAAAGTAAATGACACAAAACCGCTGTATAATTCCTCATTATTGCCATTTTTGCAGCCAACATCCAAAAAGGCGGGGGTGGATCTTCCTCAATTGTCTCCGTTTGTGTTGATTTTCAGTCCTTTTGGCATGTTTGGGCATCAAAAACAAACAATCTTTAGAGCTTCCGGGGGCCTTTCCCCCTGGACCCCGTCCAAAAGAGCCCTCTTGGATCCCTACCCTTGCTTTGCCTATGATTTTTCATTTACATTTTGGAACTCGGGTTTTGTGTTTATTTAAAGCCATTTTTGGGGTATCAAAAACAAGAAATCTTCAGACGAAGGATTTTTCCATGAACGTCTGCACAATTTTGCCCAATTTTCAGAAAACAATTATCTTCTGCCTGTTTAGAAGTGATAACATATAGGTATTAACATGAGAATTTGAAATTGTCTTCTTTTCGTGCACTTAAATTGTTTCAGTTTGTGTTGATTTTCAGCCATTCTGGTGGAACAAAAACAAGACATTTCCACAGCTTCTGGGGCTTTGCCGCTTGGATCCTTATCAAGGTTTCGCTCTTGTACGACGCCAGGAGCCCTTAAACAAACGGTAAATGTTGTTTCGTAGTTCCGTATTTGATATTTCAGTAGAATAATATTTCCCCAACTAGCAAAAATGTCTGCCGATGATATTGGTTTGAAAGAGGGATGGGAGGGGGCGTGGTGGGACATGTTTCACTGTGGGACAAGGGAATTTTGGCACACCCCCGAAAAAAAAAAAAAAAAAAAAAAAAAAGCTTATAAGAAGCACATAGAAGTAAACTGGCATGAACCGTATGGGAAATTGCTTAAAATTAGTGTTCCGAATCTAGGAACCGGAAGAGAAGGGGTCCAGCCGGCGGGCGAAGCCTCCAGAAGCGCCGCTTTGATAAAAGTTCCCAAAAATAAGAGAAATTTCCTGAAAATTGAAGAAAACTGCCCAAATATTGAAGAAAATATCCCGAAAATGAAGAAAATTCCACGAAAAGGAAGCAAATTTCACGAAAATGAAGAAAATTTCAGGAAAACGTAAAACATTTCCCGAAAACGAAGGAAATTTCACGAAAAATTAACTAAGAAAACTTTGAAGAAAATTTCCGCAAAATAAAGGAAATTCCTAAAAAATGAAGAAAACTGCCCAAATACTAAAGAAAATATCACAAAAATTTTCGCAAAATGAAGAAAGTTCCAAAAATTGGAGAAACTTTGAAGAAAATATCCCGAAAATGAAGGAAATTTCATGAAAATGGAAGCAAATTTGATGAAAACGAAGGAAATTTCCCGAAAAATGGAGGAGATTTCCCACAATGTTGAGGAGATTTCCCTACAATTGCAGATTTTCCGATGAAAATAAATTCGTACCACGTACATTAAGGGAGGGCTTAGAATTGTGTCAACTCTATTCGCATGCTATACGGTCGAAGCAAAGAGCTTCCACACATTCTTTGGTCGAAGGTCGCGAAGCCCTTGTGGAGACCCAGGGTTTCGCAGGAAGCCCTACGTTTTTCACGGTTTTAATAGCAGAAAAGGGCTTTCAAATGTGTCACATCTATGGGGCGAAGCGCACGTAGAGGCGCTGTGGCGAAATCCCAGGAATCCTGCATTTCTCGCGATTTTCAAAGCTGCTAGCAAATTGCTTAATATTGTGTCAAATCCAGGGTCGACGTCCCTGGCGCCGAGAAGACAAAGCCCCAGGAAGCTATCAGCGTTTTTTTGCACGATTTTGGTAGCAGAAAATAGCTCAAAACCGTGTCAATTCTGAACTAAAGTTAGTTAAAAGGAATATTATTTTGGAACGAATGTTCAAATGCAGGATCCCATTGACTTCAATATGTGTCTTTAGTTGGGATCTAGGAATAATGATGTAAGAATAAAGCTTTGAGAAAAGGTGTATAACGTTGACAATCAAAAAAATATATAAGAGTATATTTTCATAACTTTTTGCGCCTCTGTGAGCATTCGGCGCCTTCTCGAAAAGCTTCTACCAGCATGTATTCAATAAAATTGTTTGCCCTCATCAGTTTATGGCAGGAGCAGATATTACAAATTTTTGACGAGCTATCGTCATGCATCGGTTTTTGTCCGAGCGCGAAATATAGGGGCCCGCTCGAGAGCCAATGGTGGGGAAAATGGCGGAAAATTGGGTTTTATAGAAAAATGGGTCTTTTGTAAGGAAAATTCATGCGCTTTTGGACTATACAAATGGAATATTACTTGCTTAATACTAGTATGTAGGAAGAACTTATTGATCAACACGCAAATGTTCCCAGAACCTAATATTGTTTTTCCTCAGGAAGATTTTGGCGCCCCCTAAGAAAGCTTCGCTGGAGGCTCTTCCCCCTGGCTCCTGCCACCACGCCACTGGGGGGCCCGGGAGGTCTCTTTCCAATTGTTCTATATTGTGTGATTTTAAACACATGTGTATCGTTCATATATCAGTCAGATCAGTTAGGCAAGTGCAAATTTTCCTCGGGGAAATTTCTTATACCTCCTGCGATTGAAGTCTAGTTACGCCCTTGTCCACACAGTGTGTAATTTGTACTAATGTTGTCCATAGTTTGATGTCATTCCAGCAGAACAAACATTTGCATTTAAAGAGCACCGTTTGGCATGATGACATTGCACATGGTACCGCGCGTAATGGTATAATTTTAAATATCACAGTAAAAAAGTACAGGAGAGATCATACTGAACAGGTCGAAGTTCCAAATCTTCTTTCTTCAGTTCTTTTCATTTTATGAAGGCATGTAACTTAAATAAAAATCTTCAAATTATTCAGAAAAAAATGGTCGAAGTTCTTGGACATTTTGTAAATTGCATCACTGTGTTTGATGGCATACTGTTCAATTGCAGTATGACATAAATTTATCTTGGAAATTTATCAGAAAGCTAGTATTGATAAGACATTTTAATGTATAATAATAACATCGTTTATCTTTATGTATTACCCTTTCTTGTTAATATATTCCTCCATATAAATTAGTAATAAATAGGGTCCTCTACCTACTGTGGTGTAGCGGTTATCATACCTGTCTACAGACCACGAGGCCCTGGGTTCAAGCCTGGGTTGGGTAGACACGCCAGTGCACCACAACTGGGTTATCAAAGGCCGTGGACATTGACTTGGTTGTCGATGTTATGTCTGTCTGTACGTCGTACCTGTGTTCTCGTCCGGGTCGTATTAAGCGTTTCGTGATAGCATTGTTACTATCATACTCGAATACACAAGCGACGACCCCGTCATTGTAATTGTGTGTTCACTCGTTGTCGTCGTCGTCCTGTGGACACGTATATATTGATATTTGCACATTCAAACATTTGATAGCATTTCGGACAGAATTTTCAGACCTAACATTTTGTTTTTTATTGAATATGTCAGTTCGGTTCGTACCCGCCGATCGGGGGACTCAGTAGTCCCCCGATCGAGAGACTCAAGCATGCGCACTGAGCTTACAATGATATGTGAAAGCCGCCATTTTTATTAAGAATTTATAATCATAGACCTTATCAGTCGTTTCATTGAAGGTTTGTTACAAAGTCTACTTTGTTCATATTCAATTTTGCGAAAGTAAAACTAGCTTCGTTACTATCACGCAGACATTGCTAAATAATTTTAACAAATCCCCAAGTTATTTCTCATAAATTCAGAAAACCTTGTTAAAGCGCGACTGCCTAACGGTTAAACATAATAAAATTTATCACTTTTCTTCAAATTTCTCAAAAACCGCACATTGAATTTTAAAAGCGCACGGTAAAAAGATAAATCATATGCCATTATTTTAAATCGTGAAGACAAATTTGAAGCCTTCGCAGTAGTTGAGTTCCCCGCGCTCGAAATGTGTCTGATTTTATGTCATTCCTATACAAACTTTGAATTTGGATAGATGCATTGTGGGATACTTCTGTAAAGGATTTCCTGATTGGGAGAACAAAAATGTTCTTCCGATCGAGAGCACGAACCAAACATGTATGTTGTATGTTGAAAAAGCTACTACCTTTGCCATATGCATTTAGGTCCTCTTTTAACTCCTCTCGCTTAAAATAGGTCCAGATTGTATTGAGTGTAGAACATGATAATAAATAACAAATCTTTTTATTTGTATGTAAGTTGGTCCCAAGAATTTTAGAGCCCATGTCTGCAAATTCCTACATCTCAAATTATCGCGCTCTGTTTTAAGGGACGAACACCGTTTGGAAGTGGGTCCCATAAACCATGAAAACAATATTCAGAAAATTGTCGAAATTACTTTTTTACATACAAGTGTTTACTTTTAAATCTTTACCACACTTCACAACAATGCGTACAATCCGGGCTGTCAAATTTTCTCGAAGGCCCCCGAGTCTGAATTTTTCGGACTTTGTAAAGAACTTCCACAAAATGGCAATTTATAAATGCTGGTTTTACTCGATTTTTAGAAAGACTTTCTTTTCTTCTCCCTCGTTTTTGTTTTCTTCTTTTCGCTTTATACTTTATTTTCATTTCATTTTTTATCATTTTCCAAAATAATTAAAAACAATTATCATAATAGACCAAAAGGCCTACCGGGAGATTGCCCTTCATGCCGGTGGGCCAGTTCGCCGCAGACTGATGCCAGATAGACGTTTTTGACCGTCGCTCCTCTCTCCATCCACAACGGTTTATTGCCGTTTGCCCCTCCATGTTTCACGCTCCACCACAAAATAATTGAACTACAAGAACACCCTAAAAAGGACTGTCGTGGCATTTCATTTTCTTGTAGGAGTAGTAATAAAGAAAGCAGTGACGTGTCTTAAGGCGGCATGGCTTCGCCCCCTAAAAAGTCGTAGCCCATCCCCTCTAAAAAACAATTAAACTTTTGCGAAATTTTCATGAATTTGAAGGAAACTTTCGTCAATTTTCGGGAAATCTTCTTCATTTTTTGGAAAATTTCCTTTATTTTCGTCAAATCAAAGAACTTAAAACTCTTTGGTAAAATCTTTTTCAATTTGCGGGAAATTTTCTTCAATTTCCAGGAAAATTCTTCACTTTCCAGCAAAACACTGTCAATTCGAGAAATTCTCAGGAAGTGTTGCCAAAATCGAACAAGTGTGTGGAAGCTCTTTGATTGTACCTACGCTAAATTTGACAGCTTGCAAGATTACAGTGTGCAGGTGTGTACGAGATGGACGCTAAAAATTTCCTAACCTGTTGAGCTCGTTAAGTTCCAGAACTTGACCGCATCCGGTATACTCAACATTTTGACTGTATCTATACGCTATAGCCACTACATGGCTGCTATACAAATACTGCAAGTATTGCCTAGCATGCCATGTAGTGCCTACCGAATGAGGCGTTTATCTCACTACATCCGGTGAGGCTAGTTCATTTCAAATTTCAAATAATATTATTCTCCTTTACTATCTGTTTATTACTCTTTCAAAAATATTTCGGTGTAATAAATATTTTCTATTATGTTTCTGAAACAGTAAAATTGTCTAAATAATCCCAATCTTGATATCACTTTTTAGACATATTGGATTGGCGCCGGAAGTTGTTGTCTACATTCCTCAACGTTGCCAATCCACATGACTTTTGCGTATAAAAACAACGTCATAAATATCTTAATTAGCATTACTGAAATTGATTGTAGCAAAGTAACCATCAAAATACAACTTTCAATAAATAGCACTTAATTTGAAGTCCATATTCTCTTCATTTAGTCAAATTAAAGATATAGTTATGTAGTGTCGTATCAAACTTCTCCATATCAAAGAATATTAGTGAAGGATTGAAAAACAATAAGTTTACATGTGGAAATCAATAATTTTTCTGTTTCTGATGTCATATACAAACATAAAAATTTGCATAATTGATAATTACAAGGCCTTGAAATTTAAATATTGCTAAAATGATTAATTTGAAAAAGATTTTGATGAAACGTTATGCCATTTTCATGGTTTATTGCTTATGGAACGTGAGAATAATGATGCAGAAAGGTAAACTAGACTACATAAAGCAGGAAATGAAAAGGATGGATATCATTATACTAGGTCTCTCAGAAGTTAGATGGAAGGATGCTGGGTCTTTAACATCAGACGGTTACACCCTGGTGTATTCTAGAGGAGATCATCACCAAAAAGGAGTCAGTGTCATTTTCGATTCTGCAACTGCGAGATGTATGAAATGGTTCTGGCCAATATCTCTGATCGTGTTATAGTGGTGAAAATACAAGGTACACCATTTAATATTGGCATTATTCAGTTATATGCTCCAACAGCTGAATTTGAAACAACAGAAATCGAAAAATTCCATGAAGAAGTATAAAAAAGGCCAAACAACAACTCAAATCACAGGATATAATGATTGTGATGGGCGATTTCAGTGTCAAAGTTGAAAAGTGCAAAATGGAAGATATTGTCGGACCATTCGGACTAAGAGAAATAAATGACCGTGGAGAAAGACTGGTTGAATGGTGCAGAGAACATGATTTCATAATTGCCAACACTTGGTTCGAAAACCACCCAACTGCCCAAGAAGACGTTGGACCCGGAAGAGCCCAGAAGACAAGAGTCAGAAATCAGATTGATTTCATACTGATTCAAAAACGGTTTCGAAATTCGGCCAAACAGCTAAGTCAATGCCCGGTGCTGATTGTGACAGTGACCATATTCCTGTCAAATGTAAAATCCAAGTAAAACTTAGATCACTTTTGAAACCTAAAAAAAGGAACCTAAATTACAAATCAACCTGCTAAAAATTGATCCAGACACAAAAGAGCGATTCTCAGTTTTAGTGAAGAACAAATTCCAAGTTTGGAAAGCCTCACTGAGGCTGATAAAATGCGGCAAAAATGAAAGATTCAGTTACAGAAGCAATGGTGAACAGATTGCAAAACACGCAAAGAAGGATCACAAAACGTGGATAACCCAAGAAATCCGGGACTTAATGGAAACAAGACGGTTAGCAAAGGATGATGATGATGGAATATATCATGAAATAAACAGAGTAGTAAAGAAAAAATGCAATGAAGCCAAAGAAACCTGGATCAATCAACAGTGCAAAGAAATTGAGAATACACGTAACATAAACAGTAAATACATGCATGAAAAAGTCAGAGACTAATAGGAAAAGGTACCTGTACACAGACAGGTTGCAATAAATCAAAAGGTGGTACCATCCTCATGGACAAAGAAGACATCCTACACCGATGGTCAGAATACATCGAATAACTTTTGATGATAACAGAGGAGAAAAACCTACTATTAAAAAGAACATGGAGGGCCCACTAATACTAAAGGAGAAAGTGCAAAGAGCTATCAGTAACATGAGACATGGCCAAGCATCAGAATCTGACAAAATGCCAATTGAAGTTTTTGTGGCTCTTGATGATGTAGGCATTAAAACTATAACTGGGCTTTTAAATATGATATATGATGCAGGAGAGATACCACCAGATATGAGCAAATCTATCTTCATAACCTTACCCAAGAAACCAGGTGCAACAGAATGTGAACTACACAGGACCATTAGCTTGATGAGCCATATCACCAAGGTCTTGCTTCGTGTTTTAATGTCCAGGATGAGAATTAGTATCCGGCCAGAAATTTC
>JAIGNY010000344.1:140000-265000 GCA_020152595.1 Chiridota heheva | reverse complement strand
CAATAATAATAATAATAATAATAATAATAATAATAATAATAATAATAATAATAATAATAATAATAATAATAATAATAATGATAATAATAATAATAATAATAATAATTATTATTATTATCACTATCATAATTATTATTATCATTATCATTATTATTATTATTATTATTATTATCATTATCATTAGCATTATTATTATCATCATCATCATCATCATCATCATCATCATCATCATCATCATTATTATTATTATTATTATTATTATTATTATTATTATTATTATTATTATCACTATTTTTTTTTTGGGGGGGAGGGGAGGCTAGAACTTGGGCGACTTCAACAACAACAATAACGATGATGATGACGATGATAATAATAATAATAACAACAACAACAACAACAATAACGATGACGATGATGATGACGATAATAATAATAATAATAATAATAATAATAATAATAATAATAATAATAATAATAATAATAATAATAATAATAATAATTTAATTTAATTTGGTTTATGTTGAAACATACGTAATTCAATAACACACTAAGAATTTAAAGTCTGAAGTGTATTCCTTTTGCAAAATCATACCTTATACAGTATTTCTGAAATAATATGCAACTTTATGCATCAACACCTTAGAAACTATTTCAAGTTTTTAAAGTTCACTTTCAGTTTCTTATAAAGACAACTTGGAAGTTCTTTTAGGCCTGTTAAGGTTTGTACTTTGTAGATTTTTTCTTGCATTTCTGTTACATGGGGTGTGTCCCTAGTTTTTTCTGTGAAGGGGAGCACATCATTATTATCTATTTTGCTCCTGGTGTCAAAAGTACATTAATGTGGGATCCATCTGCAGCTATAAGGTTTCACCATGAAATTGTTGAAAATAATTAATGTTATTTAAGCACACAAACCTAGAACACCAGATATCTTTTTGGATAAATTCTAACTCATATCAGGCTGTAATATTTATCCTTACCTTGTTTCGGGCTATTACTTTGTATTCACTTGTTGCCGACTATGCATATTCAAGCCTTATAGTTATTCAAATTGCCATATCCGTGTTGAAATGCAGAAAAAAACAATTGTGATGTTATAACTTAATTAAGACTATAACAAAGAGCATATTGTAAAGTATCGTTCATTTGTTTTTATAGCGATAGTTTGGAGGAGGGTTGACAATCTTAAGGGGTGATGAAAATAGTAGGAAGTTGGTACAAAGAATAATTACTAAATGTTGTTTTCTATTTTTTTAATTAAGCATTTTAAAAAGTGAATTGAGATGCAAAATCATAAAACGAATGAATCATTTTGTGGTACTGTTTGAGAAATCTTATGCAGGGTTCACATGAGCCATCAAATTTAAGCCAGGAAAACACCAACTTTGCCGCACAATTGCACTTAAAACTGAGGTACTTCACTGAACACAGACCATTTTTTAAGTCCTGAAGTTTTTTTCTGCAAGAAGGTAAACCAGTATAATCACTGCTCCGCACATTTTTTGTAGATATGAGAGCAAGAATCTATACCACCCTGGATTTTTTTTCATTTGATACGATTAGATTTTTAGGTTCTGTACATTTAATGATTATTTTGGAAGCAGTATCATATCATGCAGTGTTTGTGTTTATATTTAGATAATTTTTAGGTTCTGTACATTTAATGATTATTTTGGAAGCAGTATCATATCATGAAGTGTTTGTATTTAGATAATTTTTAGGTTCTGTACATTTAATGATTATTTTGGAAGCAGTATCATATCATGCAGTGTTTGTGTGAGTGGAGGATTTCTTTTGCATTTTTAGAAAGTTAATAATGGAAAGTCAAAACGAATTTCATTTGTTGAAGAAATAACGAAATTCTCTGATAAAAGGAAAACCATACTCTGGTTGTGTTGATCACATATTTATTTTCAGTAAGTAATTGAACCTAGTTTAGGGCGTGGTACATGCAATGATGCTAGTGCCACAGAGGAAACCACCCCTTGCCCTTTACTACATGTGGCAGTTTGGGTAAGAAAGAGCCTTTCATTGCATGTGTGCGAGAAGTATTCTTTCTTGATTTGTTCCTCTTTTTTTAAGTATTGAAACTAAAGGACTTGATAAGTTAATATTCCCCCATTTGTGAAATCTAATATCTTTTTCATTTGAATAATGGACATTTTTGTCATAAAATGTCTTACTGCTCTTTAAATTAGCACTTACCGCTATCTTGTCCTTGTGTACGTACTTTTTCTCACAATGTTATGACTTCAGTGATGTCAAAGAAATGCCCTCTTCTTGAGTTTTCTCCCTTGGTATTTATTTAGATATTAGTTGACAAAGGAGTTGAGTTGTCGGTCTAAGGTGTACATGTATAGTAACAGACTTAGGAGATGCCAATTAATGTTGGTAGTGCATGGTTTCAAGCATTGCTATATGGCAAATACTTAAAACATCAACTTCCCTAACTCAAGCACTTCGACACTGTGGTAGTGTATATGTGGTGTGTGTTAGTGTATATGTGTGTTTTTTTTTTATCATGGTGTATGCAGGGAGTTGGCATTAGAGCCAACTCCCTCCCTGGTGTATGTTTTTGATTATTGAGCACTTTTTATACCTGGCCTTGTGCCACGTAACCTTGTGTGCAACAAGACTTTTCATACCTTGTGCCACGTAAACTTGTGTGCAACGAGAGCGACAAGACATATAATTCTTTTCTCTCATATTTTTTCGCTCCGTTTTTAATTCACTTTGCACCAATTTTTGTTTTATATCTTCATATTTCGGATTTTTCTCTGTGGATGGGTTTCTGTTCTCAGTGAGATCGTTTCTATAATATTTTCCCTTTCGTTCTGACCAGACTTTCGCCTTTCGTTACTAGTACAGCGGTTCTAATATAGTAGTTCCGCGACTTTGTTTCTAGCTGCCTTGGGTTTCTCGGCCTTTAGTTTTTTCCTTTCATTATGACGAGGCGCTTGTGTAGTCACCCTCCCTCCCCTCCCCTCCCCGTGATCCACCTGCTACCTCCATTGCCCATTCTTCAACCCCCATTCCCAAAAATCTTAATTATACATGCCACTAACAAGCAAGAAAACTTTTAAAAAGTCTCTCCCTTCCTCATACGTAAAGCGCTCTACGGCCTTGTCGGTACCCTCTCCAAGGTCTCTACCCTCAGATCCGGCGATCTCCTGGTGCACTGCACCAGGGACACTCAAGCCACCGCCCTCCTCTCCACCAAAACCCTAGCCAACACTGGTATTAACATCACAGTTATCCCCCATCGTTCCCTGAACTCTAGCAAAGGCGTCATATGCACCAGAGATCTTGCCTACTTATCCGATGATGACCTCTAGAAAGAAGTGGCAAGCCAACACTTTATTGAAGCCCGTCGTCTTGTTCTTAAAAGAGACGGGAGCTGAAACACCCACCAATACCATCTTCCTTACTTTCGCCACACCAACTCTCCCATCCCCTCCCGCATCATTGCCAGCTACCTAAGAATTCCAGTCGCCCCTTACATTCCCAAACCTTTACGTTGTTTTAATTGCCAGAGGTATGGCCACAGAAAAAACTCCTGCCACAGCCAAGCGTGCTGTGGTAACTGCGGAGCCCCAGACCATGACAACATCTCCTGCACCAACACCTCACTCTGCATAAATTGTGATGGTAATCACCCAGCCAACCATCCTTTCTTCTTAAAAGACTGCCCCACCTGGCTTCAGGAAAAACAAATCACTAAACTTAAAACCCTTAATCCCAACATAACTTACCCAGAGGCCAGGAAGCAACTCCTCGCTTCCCATCACACCAAGCCTTCCTACTCGAACGTAGTCTCCTCTAACACCAATACCGCCGCCCCCCTCTCCCCCCCAATCAACCAATCAACAAACAGCCTACCACCCAAACCCACATGCATGACACTGAAGAGAATATGGATTGTTCGATTACCGAACATACTTCTCGTCCAATTTTCAAAAACAACTTATCGTTAAGTTGGACCAGGTAAATTCTCCATGTATCTTGGACAGGGTCATATCAAACTTACTGAATGTGTTCTGTAATGGGTTAACCATGGCGGACAGGTTCCTTAACCATCGTGGACATGTTCCTAACCATTTCAAACAGGATCCTTAACCATCTGGAACTGTGGATGCACAAGTAGTGCTTTAACCTTATAAGATTGGGTGTGGTCTGTAATGGGGTGTGACCTGTAACCCCTTCATTGCAGGTTAACTCCCGAGCAATGCTGGTGCTTATTTACTGCTAAGTTGACTAAAGCACTGTAAGTGGTATAAAGTATCATAGTGGATCATTATTTCACCGAATAGTTGTAAATTAACCAGAGAAAACTGACAAGAGAAGAAACACCAAAAAAGAAACATGTAATAGGGTGTCTGTAAATTTATGAAATTTTAATGCCACAATATAAATTTTCCTGTAAATGACATCCTAATTATTTGACGCATTTCTTTTCCTCAAACTATGACCAGCCATAAGTATTACTGAAATGCAAAGACTATTTACTACAAAATGTTAAACTCATTCTAACATGTTTTTGAACTCTTCACCTTGACAGTCTAAGTAATGTTCAAAGGTCAAAAACACAGTCAGTCAGTTACTATCCTTCAAACAATTAAGCTTTCTGGGTTTATTGATTGACAGCTTGTTTTAACCAATTAACGCACGAATTTGCCTAGCAACAAAATCTGCATAACTATGTGGGGGCACACATCCTACGCGGTACTGGTACAGTACAGCTAGCTAACGGCGCACGCTTATGTAGTCAATGCAACTTGCTGTAAAAAACAAATTTCTGCACACAGTGACAATTTCTGACTAGGTGACGGCAAAATGGTGAATAAAATTGCGCTTACGCCCACTGCGGGCTTTGTAAATCTGAATGCTGTCACCAAGAACAGGTAGCAAACTGAATTTTGTTTATCCTATTTGCTAAAAACTCTAAAAATGTGGAGAGGTGCCATAAATGAATTAAAGCTTGTGGTATGCCTCGCGAACATCTATCTAAATGTCAACGCACTGGTAATGCACAATTGCGGATTTTAGGTTCGTTTGCCACACATAGTTACTATGTTGCTATGGTGGGCGTGGCCTATTTGGAAACCTGGAAAGGTTAATTGCTGGTGGTTATGACCAATAGGTTTACAAAATAAAAAGTAGATTCCACCGATTGCACTAATTTGCATATTGAGCTGTCAATTTTTGTAAATATGTTATTTGTTTTTTATTTTATCAGAAATATAATAATTTTTGAATTTGTAGCCTCTAGTTGTTACTACACTTTACATTGTGTATTGAAACAAAATAGATTTTGTGAAATGGCCAAGATGCCACTGCTGATAAAAGTTACTCCAAACATAATCTGAAAGCTGATTTACAATTTTCTAAATGTAATCTTGATTGCTTTATATTGCTACAAATCCTATGAATTGATAATTTATTGGGAAAGAACAAGTATCAAAATCAGCAAAAAAAATCTTGATTCTATTTGATAATATTTATGAATGCAAAGATTTCTTTGAAACATTTTTATAGAGACATTAGAAACACCGGACTCAGATTTTGAAGAGCTGACTGGAGCTATGGCTGATAAACCAAGGTGGCGTATCAGAATGTCTTTGATCTCGACCGCGGTTGATGAATGATGATATGACTCGCTCATATATCTGCATGTGTGGATTTGATTTCAGTCAAAACTTTATATGGTAATGCTGGCGGGCACCAAGTAGTGAAATTTTCTGGCAATATGAAATTCACTTTCAATATGCTTGTAACATAAACTCTTTACTGCTTTTATTTCTTTTTCTTGTATAGAAGAATAAGGGTACCACTAGATCCATAATAATAATAATATTTACCAGTATTTTTTTGCACATTGGAACCTCAATTCACCACTGCATTCCCTGGTTTACAGTTATTTTCCTTCTTTCCATGCACATGCGGCCTCAAGCAGCTTCTTGTGCCAATCACTATTTGAATCCTAATATTAAATGGCTTTCATTATGGTGTTGGCCAATAATGAAAACTATCACATTTTTTCAGGACCCAGTATGCTTTCTCCTACCATCCTTCTTCCTCAAAGAGTTCAACATAAATTCATACTATGTTATCTCCACATGTGAGTGTTAGTTATGCTCGAACATGAGCCCTTGATCTTCCATCCTGCAGAGGTAGATACATTACGTCCACGGAGCAAATGATACCATCAACCTTCCACAGTGATGACAAAAATCAAAGACCTGTGCTGCGCAGTAGAAGCATCACAAGCAGACTTGTAGATGACCCTTCCATAGTGACGTCACAAATCAAAGACCTGTGTTGCACAATAGAAGCATCACAAGCAGCCTTGTAGATGACCCTTCCATAGTGACAACACAAATCAAAGACCTGTGCTGCACAATAGGAGCATCACAAGCAGACTTGTAGATGACCCTTCCATAGTGACAACACAAATCAAAGACCTGTGCTGCACAATAGGAGCATCACAAGCAGACTTGTAGATGACCCTTCCATAGTGCCGCCACAAATCAAAGACCTGTGCTGCACAATAGAGCATCACAAGCAGACTTGTAGATGACCCTTCCATAGTGACAACACAAATTAAAGACCTGTGCTGCACAATAGAAGCATCACAAGCAGACTTGTAGATGACGTCATGGACCCATAAATCCTGGTGACACTGTTGTCAGACTGGATTGAGTCAGACCAAGTGGAACCTCCTGCAAATGCTCCTCATACTGGGAGTAATCTTCCTCCTCTTCATCCTACAATAATCAAATAAAAGACAAATGGATACATTACCCACGTAAACATCCTTGTTTTCAGTAGTCAGATACTTCTATCTTGTTTGATAAAAATACAAGAAAGTCAGCTGTAAATAAACTCCTTTGATATCTTGGTCTGTTGTTTCGGGATGCTTGAAGTCCTTACATTGGTTGTCAATATCATTAAAGGTCTAGAATTTTATTTCGGTTGCTATGCTTGTCTTTTAAATGTATAACTGGATTAGCTCAAACCTACTTAACAAGTTTTTTTCATGTAAAACAAAGCAATTATTTACTCAGATCAACTCATTCTTGCACATTTGAAATACTAAAACTTACAGAAAAATCTTTGGGGATCGTGCATTTTCTGTGGCTTGGCCAAACGAATGGATTAGATTGCCGGCAGAGATAAAATGTATAACATCTTTACCCCTTTTCAAAAAGAAACTTAAAACTCACCTTTTTCAATTAGCATTTAAATGATTACTCTGCTTGACTTTATTTTGTTTGTAAAGTGCCACTACATGTAATTATAGTTAGTACTGTTGTAAAATTGTACCACTTTTTAGGCCCAAAGTTTCTACCTAATCAGCGCCCATGCGCGCGGGTTGCGTACATTGTTTTATTCAAACTGCATTGTGTGATATCAAGGACGTATAAACATCTTTGGTTCTATACTACAGTTCCAGAGATTCCCCTCTTCAGGAGAACAATTATTTTCCCCCGTAAAGGGGAAAACCTATGTAAATTATGTCACTTCTGGATTTTCATTTACAAGTGCTTTGACCTACGGTTTTTTAATTAGCTTATATGCGGTCATTGTATGTGCGAAGTGACCAGGCTGCCTTGTGTGCATACCTGCTTGTGCAATGGACATTCTCTTTCTTGTTCGGTACTGGATGGTGTTTGCATTACTTCGATAATCCCCAGCGAAAACAAGCCAGAATTTGTAAGTTTGTCATTAAATATCTCTTAATGGATGTAGGTTTAATGTATATTTAAATATCTCTTGGTGAATGTCCATTTGGGAACCGGATAATTTGTAGATTAATAAGTATAGATTTTTAACATGCAAAAATAAAATTGACCTACTTATAAAATTTCTACAACACATACAAGTTCTGTGCCATAGCGTTACGCTGTTTCTTTAGAGGCATCATGTGTAATTTCTAAAATGGCATCTGAGATTTTCCCCTCTTCGGGGAAAAATAATTTTCTCCTGAAGAGGAGTCTCCTGAACTGTACTAGCCCCGCAATAACCACCATAAAAACATCATGAGCGTCAGACACAAAATAAGCAATGTAACAAGTATTTTAAGTCTTCAAATTAATCAAATGAATTATGTTATCAGTCAAAATTTTTTAGGATAGGTGCTTATTAGAGCAGGGGCACTTAATACTTCGAATATGGTACTTTAAGTATTACAAATGATAAATTGGAAAAAATGGTGACCCACATCCACCCTCTCCCCCCCACCACAAATTCTAGAACTTCATCTATTTACTTGTTGTAACCCCAAACTGTCAGCCATAATATTTGGAGACAGTGTATATGTGCCCCTCATTAGTTTTCAGTGTAGGTGCCCTTTTGTACAAACTTTTCTTAACACTCTGCATATATTAGATGTATATTATTTGTTGGTCGCTAACAGGAATTAAGCTTTTCCAGATTTACAAAACTCTTACAGGACAGTGATTCTGGAAAATTATACATTCAACCAATGATGTTTAAAACAGTATTTCCTAAGATAATTTTGCAATTTTTCTTTTAGCTAATGCTTCTGTACATAAGTTTGAAGATCATATACACAGTGTAAGCAAAGACTGTTCTGTTCCATTAGTTGTTGTGCTCCTTACAGTTCCAAACAGTCAGACCCGACCTGATATTTAAGCAGGAAGGGTCAAGACTTTTTCTCTTTATTTTCTTTATTCCGAAAATCACAAGCAATTAGGATCAAATTTCCCTTATGGCTCTATTGTACTACTTCTCCTGTTGGTACTGGGTTGTTGTGGAAGTTGGTGTTGTATCATATTACCAATAGATGAAAAGTCCTTATTGTGTGGTTGAGTGGTTATTTTAATTAAGATAAGTAGTCTCATTATTTGCTATATTTAGTCTGTGGTTATGATTTGCTCGTACAAATTTGAAGGAGAAGGAGAAGTCATGCCATGATATGCAAACAATTTTAATAACTTCAAGTCCAGTTCCTGTAAAAAAATAATCCTTGAAAGTTAAAGACTGCCCGTTACCTGTTTCTGCTTGTCTCGTTCCATCACTTTCACTCCTTCCCATTCTCTGTACAAGGGGTGGATAAGTTTAGCAGACCTGCAGGAGAGCAAATTAATTACATTTTCAGAACTTTCAATAAGGTTAGTAGGTATTTCATTTTCAAAACTTCCTGTAATAAATCGCTATTTATGGATCAGTAAATCACAGTACACACTATTCCATAATGAATGATAGGAAAGATGACTTGCATAAAACCCACTAAATGGACCTGAAAAATAACATATTGGTACAAATGGACTGACAAACTAACCTTTCCGATTAAGGAAATAAGCCACACCCACCTTAGCAATGTAGTAACTAGCTGGGGCAAACAAACCTCAAATCGACAATAATGCATGACCAATGCATTGCATTGACATTTGATGTTCATATGGCCTGTCGCAGGTTTTGATCAATTTATGGCACTTCGGATCTTTAGAGAGTTTTTAGCAAAAGGAATAAACAAAATTCAGTTCACTAACCTTTCTGGGTGACAGTAATCACATTTACAAAACCCACAGTGGGCCCATAATGCAATTTTTGTGAACAATTTTGCTGTCACTCAGTCTGTGTGCGCAGAAATTTGTTTTGTACAGTATATTGTATTAACTCCATGAGCGCGCGCTGTAAGCTAGCTGTACTGTACCAGCACCATGTAGGATGTTTGCCTCACTTAGTTACGCAGAATTTGTTGCTAGGTAAATTCATGCGGTGATTGGTTGAAAAAGCTGTCAATCATCTACTACGGACAGGCTATTTGTGATTGCTTATACACATGAAAATGTGCATATATATATCTACTATTACTTACAGTACCCTAATTTGTATTCCCCAATCATTATTTAAAGATCTTTGGACAGGTAAAGAGGTAATGGGAGTTAAGTTGCCTTCAAAATGAAACTAGCAAAACTTCCCATCAAAATTGTTTAAAGAAATATAATTTGACAAGTTTTGTCATTTTTAGGTGTTAATATACAAATTATTTTGAAAATTTGTTATGTAAGAAGTTTATGCCTCTCTGTAAGTATATACTTTGTTATCTAATAATATACCAACAATGCTTGCAGCTGATTTATTACACCTGCCTTTCTGTAAGTATATACTTTATCTAATAATGTACCACTAATGCTTACAGCTGATTCATCACACCTGCCTCTCTGTAAGTAAACACTTTATCTAATAATGTACCACCAATGCTTGCAGCTGATTCATTACACCTGGCTCTCTGTAAGTAAATACTTTGTTATCTAATAATGTACCACCAATGCTTGCAGCTGATTCATTACACCTGGCTCTCTGTAAGTAGATACTTTGTTATCTAATAATGTACCACCAATGCTTACAGCTGATTCATTACATCTCCCCTCTCTGTAAGTAAATACTTTGTTATCTAATAATGTACCACCAATGCTTGCAGCTGATTCATTACACCTGCCTCTCTGTAAGTAAATACTTTGTTATCTAATAATGTACCACTAATGCTTGCAGCTGATTCATTACACCTGCCTCTCTGTAAGTAAGTACTTTGTTATCTAATAAGTGCCACAGCTGATTCATTACACCTGCCTCTCTGTAAGTAAATACTATGTTATCTAATAATGTACCACAGCTGATTCATTACACCTAAAGCAACATCTAGGCGGAGAAGGCGTTCTCAACATCATCAAAAATAACAACAAAGATAAAAGTCACAAATTGTAATTTAAAATATTTTAATAACTACAAACTATTCTATTTGGATTTTCATGCCCGTTTTGGTAAACATTAAAATATTTTTCATTTTACCAGTCCATATACCTTTAAAAGTGTCCAAACTCTTGTCCTATTTTTATTGTTGTCAAAATAATCCTCTCTTGAAGTCAGTGTTCCCCACACCACAAGGATAAAATGATGATGCATATGTGAAAAGATTGACATCATAGTTTCTTTCTTCATTGACAAACCTTACTTTCACAGAAACTGCAAACTAATACTTTCATTCCTTGCCACTTGCCATTTTTCTAACGTCAGTATAATTTAACTTCAATGATGAAAGGTATCTTTGGATAAAAGCAATGATGGCACATACCTGGGGAGCAAGTAAGGATCAAAAGGGAAAAATGTGTCCAAGGGGTTTGCAATATCTGCCTTGGAGAAACTGTTAGCTTTGATGATGGAAACGTTGCGAGCGTTCCTCTCCATGATGGTGTAACAAAAGGCAATCTGGTACTTCCTGTGCATCAAAACAAGATGAGAAATGGTTGTACAGGACCTGATGGCATGTAGAGTCGACGTGAGCTTAAATAATTCAAAATATTGAATGAACAAATTAATACAGCAAAAATGTTTGGCCTTATTGCCCAATAATTTGTGACATAGACAGATGAACACATCTTTAATTGTTTATGTAAAGCCTTGTTTTTCAATCAAATATATTTTACAGACCTCCGTGGCGTAGTGGTTAGTGCTTTGTCCTCTCACCCGCACATCCCGGGTTCATATCCCGGTGGGTCTGCAACCAGTGAGCTCACAACTGGTTATGAAGGCCGTGGCTGTCTTAATATAATGTCCAGCACTGGATGCTTTTGGGATGTTAAACCTTGCTATGCTATGCTATTTTGGTTCCCCCCCCTCCCCCTCTTCTCCTCCTCTACTAAGGTAACAGGCAACAGCAAAGAAGAGATATACCATCTAACTGGTTTGAAAAACCTCCTAATTATGTGAGACCCATACTGGAACATTAATGTAACTTAAAAACCTTCATGCAAATAGTTCTCCTTATTCCCTTCAATTTCATTATAGCTTCCTGTGTAAATTTCACGATAGAGCTAGTCAAAACTTGCAAGCGTTCTTAAATGTATAATATTGAAAACAGACAGTTCTTACAGTGCAGAAATGAAAATGCCCTAAAAGATGTTCAACGAAAAAAACTGTGACATTCAAGATGAATAACATGAACGTCTCTTTTCTCTTGGTTGTGTTTCTATTTGTGCCGTACACATAGTTGAAGGAAACTGACAAATATTCCAACAACCAAATTATGACACAAGTCTTATGTTACATGTATAGTAGGTAGGTAGGTTGGCTACAGAAAAAATCCTTCTGATCAGGCTTATTATTATAACTATTTCAACATCAATAAAGTGCACATATATATGTAAAAAAACATAAGCTACAGTATGGCGCTGCACAATAGCCAAAAAACACAAACAAAAAAAACAAAAAAATCACGTACCTTGAAACTTAATTGACTAAAACCCACAGAATAATTCCTAAAAGAGTCTAACAAAAATAAGATAGATAAATAAGGTATCAAACAAAAGTAAAAGACAAATATTGTAAAAGCAACAATTACGAACTAACTCCTGAAAAAAACTAGAACCGTAAATGACTAAAAACCAACAGATTAAATCCTAAAAAAAGTTAAGTGAAAATAAAATAGATGGAAGGATAAATCAATAAACACAAGAGCTTAAAAAAAAAGAAATACATATAAGATTAAATATGGATAAAAAGGCTGTTAATAGAAACTTAGTAGTACAAACGTTTAAAAAAAAAGGTGAGTAAATCAATTTATGATGGATTACTGGTAATGTCCGTAGTACTTTTGATGTAATACGTATCAGTTACATCCATCCAAATATCTTTAATGATAGGAATATTCACGTGAATTTTTAATTTCACACATACAGTATGGTAGAGGACTGTTCAATAAGCCACATCATTCCATCAGAAGAAAATCACATTTCTTACATTAGTAACTGGTTGACAATACTCAGATAATATTTTTGTTGTAACCAAAAAACCCTTCCACTTTAATGACTACACCAGAGTTAAATATCATTCATGATGAATAACTCTGGCTATAAAATTTCAGTCTAATGCACCCAAACTCACCAGAGTCTTTATAACTCACTGATAAAAACATCCTTTTCAAAATCTAAATGAAACCTCAGCTCTACATTACATGCATGACTTAGTTCTGCAGTAACCAAATCCACAATACCTTGATCTTCACAAAAAGTTCCATTGTGTGCATATAGATGATTGGGAGTGTAATAACTGATACATAAAATCACTGAACTATCTGTGGTGGGTTTCTTAATTGCTTCCAATAGAGTCTAAAAGTTATACCGCCAAAATGGAGGTTCTTGCGGGTGAAAAGACTGAAAATTTGTAGCAAGGATTGGGTGTAATAATTGTTGTAATCTTAGTTGATTAATTGTATATTAATGTTATGTAACTTATCTTCGGTTCTAAAACTAATTAAAGGCTTACGGCATTTGCAACAAAACCATCAAAATATTATCTAATAGCTACATAATCAACCAAAGGGAGCTGTTGTGAAACTGCCCCCACCCCCCCCCTCTTCCCCTAAAGGGTTGTCAACTTGTGCATGTACTGTATAGAGCTGGGTAATAGCTTTTCAGTACTGTGATTATTAAGCTTACCATACTTATACAATTTCCTTACAGTGAAAGCTGGGAGTCAAGGTAGAATTCCATAGTAAGACTTTAATCCCCTTATACCAGGTGGCCATCCTGCCTTAGCTGAAAGCAGGATTTGATAAAGGACTTTTATAAAGTGTAATTGATCAGATAGTAGAAGGTTGTGGAGATTGAAAAACTCAGGCAGACAGTAAGAAGGAACTAGAGAGAGAGACGGTTGTAAGATAGAAGCATAAGTGATGTGAGATAACTTGAAATAGATTTTTGAGTGGAAATTGTAACATTGTCAGGTGTGCTTTCTAGAGACCTTTGTGTACAACAGACTTTAGCACAGAAACTTATGCACACAAGAAATACAAAATATAAGTTTTTGGTATATATCAAACTGAATTATCAATAAAAAACTGCAACAAATGGCAAGATTTGACAAGATTTGAGGAGCACTGCTCTTAGGGAACAATAGTCTAGTACGTGTATGATGGGGGCCATTATTTGTTTCATGTTTACAATACAGACAAATCAAAATTTCTAAATATGTCCATCGAGCCTCAAAATTTCTTTGTGGTGCCTCCTGAGTATCATTAATTCAGAACTACTTACCCATTTTTAATTGTAATTGCCTATAATTTTGCACACAACATTGTGAATTGTTTTCAAAGGACAAAAAAAAACGAAATTATGAATTGATTTTTAAGGACAAAAACAGTTAAGTGGTTTTACCTTGCTATGGTAGCGAAGATGTTCACCACAGATGGCAGGCAGTACATCAGAGGGTTCAGTCGACATGAGATGATTCTTTCTAGATTTAAGCCCATCATATACTGAAGGCCTTTACGGCTGGTTAGCAGTTCCTTGTATCTGTATATTATAGTGTAGAAGGTGGCCTATGAGGAGTGAGAAAAACTTAAGTTAAAACTATACAAGTGTTTCAGTTAGTACATGTACTCATACAGTACTTAATGCATTAATTTCAAATTGTTCACTATAATTTCCTCCAATATAGGACCAAAATTCTCTAAAAGCTGTAAAACCAACAAATTGTGACATTCAAGATGAATAACACGAAGGTCTCTTCTTTCTTGGTTGTGTTTCTATTTGTGCCGTACACATAGTTGAAGGAAACTGACAAATATTCCAACAACCAAATTATGACACAGAAGCATCTTGTAAGGAAGGTGCACGTAAGACGACAATCAGGATAAAATCACAAAAAGAAAGTCTAATAAGGATTACTTGTAATATTCATGAAACTTGATATAATGCATGTCAGTTTACCTAAAATAACTATTCTTTAGATTTGATAAATCTATCAAAGTTTAATTTTAATTTTACAGTAATCATAAACATCAACCACAGATTCTAAAGTTGAAAGGTATCAAAAAAATCAGCAGACACTAAATACACACAGAACTAACGGTTCAGGCACAGACTTACTAACCTTTAAAAATACAGACTGGCTGACTGATACTTTTTTTGCATTTTTAGAGGTAAAGCCAAGCTGACTGATACTCTTACATATTTCTAGAGATAAAGCCTGACTGACTGATACTCTTACACATTTCTAGAGATAAAGCCTGACTGACTGCTACTCTTATTATGCATTTCTAGAGATAAAACCTGGCTGACTGATACTCTTACACATTTCTAGAGATAAAGCCAAGCTGGCTGATACTCTTACGCATTTCTAGAGATAAAGCCAGGCTGACTGATACTCTTACACATTTCTAGAGTTTAAGCCTGACTGACTGCTACTCTTATTATGCATTTCTATAAAGCCTGGCTGACTGCTACTCTGAAACATTTCTAGAGATAAAGCCAAGCTGACTGATACTCTTGCGCATATCTAGAGATAAAGCCAAGCTGGCTGATACTCTTACACATTTCTAGAGATAAAGTCTGGCTGACTGATACTCTTAATGAATTTCTAGAGATAAAACCTGGCTGACTGATACTCTTACACATTTCTAGAGATAAAGCCTGACTGACTGCTACTCTTATAATGCATTTCTAGAAATAAAACCTGGTTGACTGATACTCTTACACATTTCTAGAGATAAAGCCTGACTGACTGATACTCTTACACATTTCTAGAGATAAAGCCTGACTGACTGATACTCTTATTATGCATTTCTAGAGATAAGACCTGGCTGACTGCCACTCTGAAACATTTCTAGAGATAAAGCCTGGCTGACTGATACTCTTACGCATTTCTAGAGATAAAGCCAAGCTGGCTGATACTCTTATGCATTTCTAGAGATAAAGCCAGGCTGACTGATACTCTTACACATTTCTAGAGATAAAGCCAGGCTGACTGATAACACATTTCTAGCCTGACTGACTGCTACTCTTATTATGCATTTCTAGAGATAAAACCTGGCTGACTGCTACTCTGAAACATTTTTAGAGATAAAGCCTGGCTGACTGATACCAAGCTGGCTGATACTCTTACGCATTTCTAGAGATAAAGCCAGGCTGACTGATACTCTTACACATTTCTAGAGTTTAAGCCTGACTGACTGCTACTCTTATTATGCATTTCTAGAGATAAAGCCAAGCCTAGAGATAAAACCTGGCTGACTGATACTCTTACACATTTCTAGAGATAAAGCCTGACTGACTGAAATAAAACCTTATAATGCATTTCTAGAAATAAAACCTGGCTGACTGATACTCTTACACATTTCTAGAGATAAAGCCTGACTAGAGATGATACTCTTACACATTTCTAGAGATAAAGCCCAAGCTGACTGATTTCTAGAGATAAAGCTGATAAACCTGGCTGACTGCTGGCTGATGATACTCTATGATAAAGCAAGCTGGCTTCTAGAGATAAAGCCAGGCTGACCTGGCTGACCTGACTGACTGCTACTCTGAAACATTTCTAGAGATAAAGCCTGACTGATACTGATACTCTTACATTTCTAGAGTTTAAGCCTGATTTCTAGATTTCTAGAGATAAAGCCAAAACATTTCTAGGCTGATACTCTTGCACTATCTACGCATTTCTAGAGATAAAGCCAGGCTGACTGATACTCTTACACATTTCTAGAGATAAAGCCTGACTGACTACTACTCTTATTATGCATTTCTAGAGATAAAACCTGGCTGACTGCTACTCTGAAACATTTTTAGGATAAAGCCTGGCTGACTGATACTCTTACGCATTTCTACAGATAAAGCCAAGCTGGCTGATACTCTTACGCATTTCTAGAGATAAAGCCAGGCTGACTGATACTCTTACACATTTCTAGAGATAAAGCCTGACTGACTGCTACTCTTATTATGCATTTCTAGAGATAAAACCTGGCTGACTGCTACTCTGAAACATTTTTAGGATAAAGCCTGGCTGACTGATACTCTTACGCATTTCTACATAAAGCCAAGCTGGCTGATACTCTTACGCATTTCTAGAGATAAAGCCAGGCTGACTGATACTCTTACACATTTCTAGAGTTTAAGCCTGACTGACTGCTACTCTTATTATGCATTTCTAGAGATAAAGCCTGGCTGACTGCTACTCTGAAACATTTCTAGAGATAAAGCCTGGCTGACTGATACTCTTGCGCATATCTAGAGATAAAGCCAAGCTGGCTGATACTCTTACACATTTCTAGAAATAAAGTCTGGCTGACTGATACTCTTAATGAATTTCTAGAGATAAAACCTGGCTGACTGATACTCTTACACATTTCTAGAGATAAAGCCTGACTGACTGCTACTCTTATAATGCATTTCTAGAAATAAAACCTGGCTGACTGATACTCTTACACATTTCTAGAGATAAAGCCTGACTGACTGATACTCTTACACATTTCTAGAGATAAAGCCTGACTGACTGATACTCTTATTATGCATTTCTAGAGATAAGACCTGGCTGACTGCCACTCTGAAACATTTCTAGAGATAAAGCCTGGCTGACTGATACTCTTACGCATTTCTACAGATAAAGCCAAGCTGGCTGATACTCTTACGCATTTCTAGAGATAAAGCCAGGCTGACTGATACTCTTATTATGCATTTCTAGAGATAAAACCTGGCTGACTGCTACTCTGAAACATTTTTAGGATAAAGCCTGGCTGACTGATACTCTTACGCATTTCTACAGATAAAGCCAAGCTGGCTGATACTCTTACGCATTTCTAGAGATAAAGCCAGGCTGACTGATACTCTTACACATTTCTAGAGTTTAGCCTGACTGACTGCTACTCTTATTATGCATTTCTAGAGATAAAACCTGGCTGACTGCTACTCTAAAACATTTCTAGAGATAAAGCCTGGCTGACTGATACTCTTACACATTTCTACAGATAAAGCCAAGCTGGCTGATACTCTTACGCATTTCTAGGGATAAAGCCAGGCTGACTGATACTCTTACACATTTCTAGAGTTTAAGCCTGACTGACTGCTACTCTTATTATGCATTTCTAGAGATAAAGCCTGGCTGACTGCTACTCTGAAACATTTCTAGGGATAAAGCCTGGCTGACTGATACTCTTGCACATATCTAGAGATAAAGCCAAGCTGGCTGATACTCTTACACATTTCTAGAGATAAAGTCTGGCTGACTGATACTCTTAATGAATTTCTAGAGATAAAACCTGGCTGACTGATACTCTTACACATTTCTAGAGATAAAGCCTGACTGACTGCTACTCTTATAATGCATTTCTAGAAATAAAACCTGGCTGACTGATACTCTTACACATTTCTAGAGATAAAGCCTGACTGACTGATACTCTTACACATTTCTAGAGATAAAGCCTGACTGACTGATACTCTTATTATGCATTTCTAGAGATAAGACCTGGCTGACTGCCACTCTGAAACATTTCTAGAGATAAAGCCTGGCTGACTGATACTCTTACGCATTTCTAGAGATAAAGCCAAGCTGGCTGATACTCTTACGCATTTCTAGAGATAAAGCCAGGCTGACTGATACTCTTACACATTTCTAGAGATAAAGCCTGACTGACTACTACTCTTATTATGCATTTCTAGAGATAAAACCTGGCTGACTGCTACTCTGAAACATTTTTAGGATAAAGCCTGGCTGACTGATACTCTTACGCATTTCTACAGATAAAGCCAAGCTGGCTGATACTCTTACGCATTTCTAGAGATAAAGCCAGGCTGACTGATACTCTTACACATTTCTAGAGATAAAGCCTGACTGACTGCTACTCTTATTATGCATTTCTAGAGATAAAACCTGGCTGACTGCTACTCTGAAACATTTTTAGGATAAAGCCTGGCTGACTGATACTCTTACGCATTTCTACAGATAAAGCCAAGCTGGCTGATACTCTTACGCATTTCTAGAGATAAAGCCAGGCTGACTGATACTCTTACACATTTCTAGAGTTTAAGCCTGACTGACTGCTACTCTTATTATGCATTTCTAGAGATAAAGCCTGGCTGACTGCTACTCTGAAACATTTCTAGAGATAAAGCCTGGCTGACTGATACTCTTGCGCATATCTAGAGATAAAGCCAAGCTGGCTGATACTCTTACACATTTCTAGAGATAAAGTCTGGCTGACTGATACTCTTAATGAATTTCTAGAGATAAAACCTGGCTGACTGATACTCTTACACATTTCTAGAGATAAAGCCTGACTGACTGCTACTCTTATAATGCATTTCTAGAAATAAAACCTGGCTGACTGATACTCTTACGCATTTCTAGAGATAAAGCCTGACTGACTGATACTCTTACACATTTCTAGAGATAAAGCCTGACTGACTGATACTCTTATTATGCATTTCTAGAGATAAGACCTGGCTGACTGCCACTCTGAAACATTTCTAGAGATAAAGCCTGGCTGACTGATACTCTTACGCATTTCTACAGATAAAGCCAAGCTGGCTGATACTCTTACGCATTTCTAGAGATAAAGCCAGGCTGACTGATACTCTTATTATGCATTTCTAGAGATAAAACCTGGCTGACTGCTACTCTGAAACATTTTTAGGATAAAGCCTGGCTGACTGATACTCTTACGCATTTCTACAGATAAAGCCAAGCTGGCTGATACTCTTACGCATTTCTAGAGATAAAGCCAGGCTGACTGATACTCTTACACATTTCTAGAGTTTAAGCCTGACTGACTGCTACTCTTATTATGCATTTCTAGAGATAAAACCTGGCTGACTGCTACTCTAAAACATTTCTAGAGATAAAGCCTGGCTGACTGATACTCTTACACATTTCTACAGATAAAGCCAAGCTGGCTGATACTCTTACGCATTTCTAGGGATAAAGCCAGGCTGACTGATACTCTTACACATTTCTAGAGTTTAAGCCTGACTGACTGCTACTCTTATTATGCATTTCTAGAGATAAAGCCTGGCTGACTGCTACTCTGAAACATTTCTAGGGATAAAGCCTGGCTGACTGATACTCTTGCACATATCTAGAGATAAAGCCAAGCTGGCTGATACTCTTACACATTTCTAGAGATAAAGTCTGGCTGACTGATACTCTTAATAAATTTCTAGAGATAAAACCTGGCTGACTGATACTCTTACACATTTCTAGAGATAAAGCCAAGCTGGCTGATCCTCTTACACATTTCTAGAGATAAAGCCTGACTGATACCCTTACGCATTTCTAGAGATAAAAGCCAGGCTGGCTGATACTCTTACACATTTCTAGAGATAAAGCCTGACTGATACTCTTACACATTTCTAGAGATAAAGCCAAGCTGGCTGATACTCTTACGCATTTCTAGAGATAAAGCCAGGCTGACTGATACTCTTACACATTTCTAGAGATAAAGCCTGACTGACTACTACTCTTATTATGCATTTCTAGAGATAAAACCTGGCTGACTGCTACTCTGAAACATTTTTAGGATAAAGCCTGGCTGACTGATACTCTTACGCATTTCTACAGATAAAGCCAAGCTGGCTGATACTCTTACGCATTTCTAGAGATAAAGCCAGGCTGACTGATACTCTTACACATTTCTAGAGATAAAGCCTGACTGACTGCTACTCTTATTATGCATTTCTAGAGATAAAACCTGGCTGACTGCTACTCTGAAACATTTTAGGATAAAGCCTGGCTGACTGATACTCTTACGCATTTCTACATAAAGCCAAGCTGGCTGATACTCTTACGCATTTCTAGAGATAAAGCCAGGCTGACTGATACTCTTACACATTTCTAGAGTTTAAGCCTGACTGACTGCTACTCTTATTATGCATTTCTAGAGATAAAGCCTGGCTGACTGCTACTCTGAAACATTTCTAGAGATAAAGCCTGGCTGACTGATACTCTTGCGCATATCTAGAGATAAAGCCAAGCTGGCTGATACTCTTACACATTTCTAGAGATAAAGTCTGGCTGACTGATACTCTTAATGAATTTCTAGAGATAAAACCTGGCTGACTGATACTCTTACACATTTCTAGAGATAAAGCCTGACTGACTGCTACTCTTATAATGCATTTCTAGAAATAAAACCTGGCTGACTGATACTCTTACACATTTCTAGAGATAAAGCCTGACTGACTGATACTCTTACACATTTCTAGAGATAAAGCCTGACTGACTGATACTCTTATTATGCATTTCTAGAGATAAGACCTGGCTGACTGCCACTCTGAAACATTTCTAGAGATAAAGCCTGGCTGACTGATACTCTTACGCATTTCTACAGATAAAGCCAAGCTGGCTGATACTCTTACGCATTTCTAGAGATAAAGCCAGGCTGACTGATACTCTTATTATGCATTTCTAGAGATAAAACCTGGCTGACTGCTACTCTGAAACATTTTTAGGATAAAGCCTGGCTGACTGATACTCTTACGCATTTCTACAGATAAAGCCAAGCTGGCTGATACTCTTACGCATTTCTAGAGATAAAGCCAGGCTGACTGATACTCTTACACATTTCTAGAGTTTAAGCCTGACTGACTGCTACTCTTATTATGCATTTCTAGAGATAAAACCTGGCTGACTGCTACTCTAAAACATTTCTAGAGATAAAGCCTGGCTGACTGATACTCTTACACATTTCTACAGATAAAGCCAAGCTGGCTGATACTCTTACGCATTTCTAGGGATAAAGCCAGGCTGACTGATACTCTTACACATTTCTAGAGTTTAAGCCTGACTGACTGCTACTCTTATTATGCATTTCTAGAGATAAAGCCTGGCTGACTGCTACTCTGAAACATTTCTAGGGATAAAGCCTGGCTGACTGATACTCTTGCACATATCTAGAGATAAAGCCAAGCTGGCTGATACTCTTACACATTTCTAGAGATAAAGTCTGGCTGACTGATACTCTTAATAAATTTCTAGAGATAAAACCTGGCTGACTGATACTCTTACACATTTCTAGAGATAAAGCCAAGCTGGCTGATCCTCTTACACATTTCTAGAGATAAAGCCTGACTGATACTCTTACACATTTCTAGAGATAAAGCCAAGCTGGCTGATCCTCTTACACATTTCTAGAGATAAAGCCTGACTGATACTCTTACACATTTCTAGAGATAAAGCCTGACTGATACTCTTACACATTTCTAGAGATAAAGCCAAGCTGGCTGATACTCTTACGCATTTCTAGAGATAAAGCCAGGCTGACTGATACTCTTACACATTTCTAGAGATAAAGCCAAGCTGGCTGATCCTCTTACACATTTCTAGAGATAAAGCCTGACTGATACCCTTACGCATTTCTAGAAATAAAACCTGGCTGACTGATACTCTTACGCATTTCTAGAGATAAAGCCAGGCTGACTGATACTCTTACACATTTCTAGAGATAAAGCCAAGCTGGCTGATACTCTTACACATTTCTAGAGATAAAGCCTGACTGATACCCACTAGAAATAAAACCTGGCTGACTGATACTCTTACATTTCTAGAGATAAAGCCAGGCTGACTGATACTCTTACGCATTTCTATAAAGCCAGGCTTCTAGAGATAAAGCCAAGCTGGCTGATCCTCTTACACATTTCTAGAGATAAAGCCTGACTGATACCCTTACACATTTCTAGAGATAAAGCCAAGCTGGCTGATACTCTTACGCATTTCTAGAGATAAAGCCAGGCTGACTGATACTCTTACACATTTCTAGAGATAAAAGCCAGGCTGACTGATACTCTTACACATTTCTAGAGATAAAGCCTGGCTGACTGCTACTCTGAAACATTTCTAGAGATAAAGCCAGGCTGACTGATACTCTTACACATTTCTAGAGATAAAGCCAGGCTGACTGATACTCTTACACATTTCTAGAGATAAAGCCTGACTGACTGATACTCTTATTATGCATTTCTAGAGATAAGACCTGGCTGACTGCCACTCTGAAACATTTCTAGAGATAAAGCCAAGCTGGCTGATACTCTTACACATTTCTAGAGATAAAGCCAAGCTGGCTGATACTCTTACACATTTCTAGAGATAAAAGCCAGGCTGACTGATACTCTTACACATTTCTAGAGATAAAGCCAGGCTGACTGATACTCTTACACATTTCTAGAGATAAAGCCTGACTGATACCCTTACGCATTTCTAGAGATAAAAGCCAGGCTGGCTGATACTCTTACAGTATGCATTTCTCGAGATAAAGCCTGGCTGACTGATACTCTTATGCATTTCTAGAAGAAGAGCCAAGCTGACTGATACTCTTAAACATTTCTAGAGATAAAGCCTGGCTGACTGGTACTCTTAAACATTTCTAGAGATAAAGCTTGGCTGACTAATACTCTTACGCATTTCTAGAGATAAAGCCTGGCTGACTGTTACTCTTACATATTTTTAGAGATAAAGCCTGGCTGACTGATACTCTTACGCATTTCTAGAGATAAAGCCTGGCTGACTGATACTCTTACGCATTTCTAGAGATAAAGCCTGGCTGACTGATACTCTTATGCATTTCTAGAGATAAAGCCTGGCTGACTGATACTCTTGCGCATTTCTAGAGATAAAGCCTGGCTGAATATACCTGACAAAGTGAATAGAAAGGCCCATGCACAGCAGAATCCTTGATGCTCTCCTCTTGGTTGTGTATGTAGGCATGAATCCACTTTGTCATCAGATCCAAGCATGCCGTCACTGTACTGAAAAAGTGAACAGAGATGAATAAATAAGTTATTTCTTGAATATAAAGTGACAGGCACAACTTTTGTTTAAATTCTGGCATTTACTGAATTACTCTGCAAAAAAAAAAAGAAGGAATTTTTGAAACTCACCCCAATGGAATGAACTTTGCTCTTGAAAGGAAACTTGCCATGTACGACGCTGATGTTTTCCTGAGGGTCATTGCAGTGCCTGGGTTTGAGAATTTCTTCCACAGGAAGTCAAGGAAATTATCTGCAAATAACTAAAGAAA
This sequence comes from Chiridota heheva, assembly GCA_020152595.1. Lineage (NCBI taxonomy): Eukaryota > Metazoa > Echinodermata > Holothuroidea > Apodida > Chiridotidae > Chiridota > Chiridota heheva. The sequence goes on along the minus strand of JAIGNY010000344.1, from coordinate 241,191 downwards.
AAAACAAACAATGTTAATGAGAAGATAATGCTCACATTCAAGGTACGCATTAAGGATTAGTTCAGTGATCATGTAAGTTGATATCCATATGAAAAGAGGAAATAAAATGGTGAAGAAAGCATTCCAAATTTGTATCAATTAAGGAGATATTTAAGTTTAAAATTCTTTATCTTCGGTGTAGAAACAACTAATATCAAGACTAGTTGTGACATCACAATGTCTTTTATATGTTCTATCATATTTTTTTCTACAATTTTTCTGGAGAAAATTTGAGGAAAAGTAATTCTTATAGTAACAAAAGTGAAATAAATTTACTTCAAAATACATCAATTGTTTAGACTGAGGATGAGGGCGCCAGTATCCTACAGTAGACTTATTACACCAGTCATCTCTACACAGGTGAGACAGAACTTTAAACTTAAATATCTCCATAACAGAATAAGATATTGAAGTACTTTCTTAATTCACTATTTTGTTTCTTTGAGTTCTGCTGTCATATGAGATGAACTTGCTTGACCCCTGAACGAATCCTTTACAAGTTAGCCAAAAAAAAATGTATAGAACTTAACGAAGGTTTTTATTTTGTCCTCTGGAATTCTTAATGGTTCTAAAAAGTTTTACGTGGAAAAAGTCTCAGTAACCATTCTCCAATTTCACAATAAATATCTTCTGGGTCCATTTTGCTCTTATAGAGGGATTTTCGCGTGAATCTTAACTCGACTGGACTCCATTTTGCCGGGCAGCGGTGTCGTTGCGGTTCACGTGTCTTTACACAGCTCAGTCACATCACACGTACAACAAACATACTACATGCTAACCCACCAGTACCAGTTCAGCAAATTTTACTGATTGCAGTTTTTTGCTCGCTTCCGATTTTTCTTCATATTTTCCTTAAGTTATATTCTTACAGGGTATACGAAGAGTAACTTTAACGTTAACGCCATCTGATTGTTCATTATACTCAGACAAAGCCTACATACCTGATACAAAGTGCTCGCTGCAAATCCTAGTGTGTAAGGCTTACCATAGGTTAAAAGCCTGGGTTAAAAGCCGTTGCATCGTACAGCAGAAACCCACTTCAAACGTCGATCAGGATCAAATGGAAATCGAAAAAACTGTTCTTTTTATTCCCCCGCACACATCTACTAGTGCAACCAATGGCACAGCAAGATTCCAGCATAATTATCTTGCAAAAATAATCTTATATAATAACAACACGCAAACATATTTAAGTCTAATTTAATGTACAGCAGACGACAGTGGTTTGGACTGACAAAATGGCGATATAAACAAAGTCACGTGACCTCGTGACATCAGCTGAAACATCCTAATACCCAATGTTATACCTAGCAGATACTGTCAATCACGCACTCTATTTTCATATACCCTATAAATTGCTCAGTCCATACCGCCATTCATCAGCATACCAAAATTTGGTCAACTAACATCACATTCTATACTACCTGTATTGATACCGGTAAATGGAGCAATTCTACAATCTTGGACAAAACTGGTTGGAACACTTTGTGAAAATTTGTACTGATTTTATGATCATTTTATTCTTTTGTATTCAACATCCATACATCATACATAGTGGCACTTTTTAGTAGTACTTTGTTCCATATTCTACATTAAGAATTTTTGGCCCTTAAACCCCTCCAACCCGACACCCTCGATTTTCTCAAAATCAGGGGTAATCCACACCACTCAACCCGAGAGACTTCACAATTCATTGACTAGCAACCAGCTATTGTTACACCATACACAACACAGGGGTAATCTATACCTTGAAACTGACAGCATCTTCATCGTCTATTCACAGTTTACTTGTTAGCAACCAGCTACTGTTACACTGTACACAATAGACCACTCATCTGGAGCTCAAGCCATATAACTGTTGTGCAGTGAAGCAAATCAGATTAGTCCTTGGTTTAGCCTGATTATAAATATGCATTATATGCTTGGGAGGGCTTTGTGCAAAATCCATGAATGACTGATGGACCATTGCTCATAAAGATGGTTAATTCCTCATGATCATTTTCAAGTAGCATTGTTTATTCTTGGGACATCTGCATAATTTCTTTAATGTCCCTCGTGTCCCCTACCCTACCTCTAAACCCTGTTTATGAAAAACTGTTTGAATTGTCAATACCAAAATGCTCCTATATACATACATATAAATCAAATTGTGGCATCGCCCAAATCCGGTATGGGAAATAATTGGAGTATCCCTTTAATAACAAACCTTAAACAGAATAAAGCATTTGTAAACATCTGTCTGGATGTAAGTCTAAAGGGCTTCTTTATACTTAACTATTCCGACAGATTAAATATTCCATGGTTTCCTCTATCCATAACACTTCCCAATCCCCAAATTACTCAGGCTTCGAATGTGAATCTTAATTCCAAAGTAGGAAACTAACAGCTGTTCAACTAAAACATTGTGACATTTAAGATTGATTAACGTAAACGTCTCTTCTCTCTTGGCTGTGTTTCTATTTGTGCCATACACATAGTTGAAGGAAACTGACAAATATTCCAACAACCAAATTATGACACAAGTCTAATTTTGTTCTTTCTTGTTGTAGTATTTGATGAGAATATCAATTGCACTTCATAGTGTTAATGGGGGTGGGGGGGAGGGGGAAGGGGGAAAGGGGAAGGGGAAAGGGGGAAGGGGGAAAGGGGGAGGGGAAGGAGGGGAGGGGAGGGGGCAAGTACATCTAAAAACTTTCTGCCAAAAGCAGAACAGTCCAGTCACCACTTTAGGATCAAAGATTATAAAACAAAATTAAAACAAGAAGGAAAAAGGGTGTGGGAACTGTCCAACTGTAATGAGAATTATAGGTTTACCTTTCTAAAGCTGCACAGGTAAAAGATAACAAACTGAACGTGATTGGAACAATAGGTAGTAAGAATAATCTTCTCAAACACCTGCAGAAACTGCTGATAAAATTGCTGAGCAGGTTCCATCTTGAACACACCTGAAAAAAAAGAAGATTTTATTGATTGAAACATTAAAATGGTTAACTAATCTCGGAGAAATAGTATTGAGAGTGAAATGTATTACTGTCACATGATGATCTAGCTAGGCTATCAAGAAATGGTCTCTATACATCCTTACAGAATACTAGAACATCAATAATGTAGTAGCTCAACACATATTTTGGGGTGTTTACAAGCCTGTTTTTGTTGGTGGGTGAAAGAAATACTTGTTTGATGTTTATTTTTTGGAAATCCAAGCGGAAGCTTTAATATCCTTGGGATGCTAGAACATCAATGATGTAGTAGCTCAATATATGTTTTGGGTTTGGGTATAAGACTGTTTTTGTTAGTGGGGAGTTACATTGGGTAGGTGGGGTTGTTAGGAAAGGAATAAAAGTTTGATTAGCAGTGGTGCAAGAAAAGGCTGGGCCCGGAAGGGTAGGTGAACCTTACAGGTTTAGGTCTAGCCCTGAACAATGTCACTGCAATATCTTTGTTATGGGACCCAAAGTGCCAGGGCCTGGTATCGGAAGGAACTCAGGGCAAGGGGGAGGGAGCAGAAAATCAAGTTTAAGGGCACATTTTGAACAGTAATCGAGGGGCACTTTTCATTAAAATAAAAGGAGCACTCTCGTCAGTTTTTATATTGCTAATATATTAGTTAATCTGAGCAAAAAATTATCGTAATTAATGAATCACAATTAATCAAAAATAGCATCCCACAAATACACTTCCAAGTGGCAATCAGTATAACAAAATAAAAACTAAAACGATCAAACAAATTTCTTTTGACGTCCTCTTTCATATTAAGATGGACTTACTCGACCCCTGAACTAATCCTTTAAGATCACCCATCACGACCTAATTATTTTATGCTAAAGTTATCAGTCTTTCATCATCTGCACGCGAACTATAAGCTTCTTGTAAACAGGGAGTTAATTGTGCCGAGTCATGTGTGACGCGAAAGAAATCATGTGGATTTTGGAAGGACGCCTATTTAGGCTATTGAGGATAGCTTATTCAGGAAATAAGAGTTAAATTTCCAACGAAGATATTCGGTGGTATTTCCCAAGCTTACATTATTATATATGCTAAATTCACATTAGAAATGGCTCTGCTTAAAACCAGGAACATCTCAACCGGCCCTCGAATGAAGCAAGGCCGGTCGGAGTAAAAGTTATATATTTCTTTGTTTCCCAAACCACATAACTGTATACAGTTTTACCTCTCCAAGGCTCCTTCAAGATAACAACTACTCCCACTGGTGTTAGGTGGTTTTTAGAGACACACGTTTAAATATAATGGCAATCCTTTGTAATATAAGTAGTAACTGTAATCAATGCTGGCATTGTTTGTCTTTGCTGTTGGGGAAAGGTGACATGAACTATTAAGCTTAGACCTATTTATACCTCAATGTTATGATGCAAAGCTCATCTTGTGGAGTAATGTGGTTAATTTCTTGTTCAAAATTGCAGGCTAAATTTTTAAGCAGTGCCTTCACTAATGATTTGGATTGCGCCGAGCAAAATCTGATTATTTGGAGACATTTAAAGCAAATTTTGGAAAGGAAAATTCATTAAAAGTACGCACCGATATGGACTGTTATTGCATCAACATATCAATCTATTTAACACAGCAAAATATCCAACAAACGCTTAGGATATGATCAACGCTGCAAAAATTTGAATGTATCTGAGCGAGAAACTGAGTCTTCAGTTAGACATCGCTTCGGCTCAAATTCATTGAAGGAATGTTGAGCTAAAAACCACAATATATCCAATTCTGCTCTGACTTCCAGACTAAAATTAGTTTGCCATCAAGAAAATCACACAGAAGACCTCGTAAAAAAAGTTTTAGTTTACCACCCTAATCCAGTGGTGGTTTTTCTTTATCTATTTTTTCCCAAGCCAATTCATTTCAGCAATTTGCAGCGTTTCAGATCAGGTGAATCACAAAATAAATATTGAAAACTATAAGGAATTGTTCGCATTTCGGAAGAAAAGGAAGTACGGATGCTGAATGACTGATTCGTGACAAAAAAAATTGAAGAAAAAAAAATATATATATATATATATGCGATTCTTTCAAAACTGAATGTGCGAGGTTGATAAGCTAATGGTTTTTTATATTTGTTATGGTGCCTTATATGGTTTCACCCTTCGTGCCCCATGCAGTTCAAAATGTGACTGCAATTTTTCGTAACTTTTTTTTCCAAATTAATTTTCACAACTTTCCTATTGTTTTCTATCAGTACAAGTTTGGTTTAAAGGAATGCTAAGACAACAAACTTTTCAATAAAAAAGTCAAAATAAAGAAAATATCGACATAAATATGCAAATTTGCAAACTTAGGCAAAATTAGTTCAATTTTTTTGAGCTTATATTTTTTCCTGTGAATAATGAAAATGGAAGAATTTGTTCCCTCTCCCCCCTCCCCTAGCACCAGTCTCCTCTCTCCTAGCACCAGACTCCCAGGGACCATCACTCCCAGTCTCCTCTCCCCTAGCACCAGACTCCCAGAAACCCTCACTCCCAGTCTCCCCTACCCTAGCACCAAACTCACATGGACCTTCACTCCCAGTCTCCCCTCCCCTAGCACCAGACTCCCAGGGACTTTTACTCCCAGTCTCCCCTACCCTAGCACCAGATTCCCAGGGACCTTCACTCCCAGTCTCCCCTCCCCTTGTTTGTGGATGGAAAGTACAGCCCTGCTAATTCTACCATGAGAACAGCCTGAACAGTTGCCCTGGAATCAATTCTCAAAGCAAAACACCATTTGGCAAATGGTAAGCTCTTATAGCACGACTCTTTACAAAACAAAAAATGTATTCACTTTACCAGTTTCATGGCAAGATTCTTCAACAAATCTGAATAATGTACACATGAGGCAATCCAGGGCTGCAGCTATCTCTGTGACCTCGGGGTCATTTGAATCTTTGGCATTCTGGCTCGACTCCTGCACATCGTCCTATCAAGGCAGAGAATGAACACTTGAGATCAGACAAGCATTTGAATACAGCAGCATTCAGGCCTCAATGGCAATGGAGTAAGACACTGATGTAATGCAAAGGGAGGTTTTTGCTAATAATGTTATGTGAAGTGAATGAAAACAAGTGGGACCCAGGAAATGCATATTAATATACTTTTGCATATAAATGCAAATAAATACAAAATTTTAATGACAAAAAGTTTTGCCATTTTCCACTCCTTTTAAGTGATTTTTAAAGCACTTCTAAACTTTTTAAAATTTCTAACAAAGGGAAACTAAACCTTCAAAAATATCCTCAGTGACACATTAGAGTGTGACTTGCTGAAACAATCTTTAAGACTGTAACAAAGAAAGATATTAAAGCCCGTTTGATCTTTTATAAACTTTATATCTTTGCAGATCTTTTACATACTATTGAGATACCATTCTGTTCCATTCGTTGCAGGTACTATCAAAAACAAGCACCTTTTTAAGGCCTAAAAAAAGTTGGTTTGCCATTTGTTTTGGAAAATTGTGAGAAGCAGGCAGAAAATTGTATGGGAGGGGCGGGCAGATTAAAGGGTTTTGTTTTCTTCCCATTTGGACCTTTGTATATAGGATACCATCTTCATCAATAAGCAAAATGAAGATGCTAATGGGAAACGTTTGACACACAAACACCACTTTTCTCTTCGATTGGACAGGTGATTGGACACTTGATCACTTGAACAAATTGTATCACGTGGCTCGTGTTTGCCACAAAATTATCCTACACATAGGGTATTAATATGTAATATAGCAATGCAAAATTGGTTGCCACGCATTTTATGATGCATAGAGAGTTGAAAGAAAAAAAAAGGTGGGGGCAAACAAACAACTTTTTAAACCTTATCCAATGCATGCTAAAAGTTTCTCTTTAAGCCTACCCAGTACCTGACACCCAAGTTAATCCTAAAACTGAGGTAAGACAATTACCAGCCCGACTTCCTGTTCAGTGTATTGTGTTTCCACTCCAAACAATGATTGTTTATCTGCCAGTCCCATGCACACCACAGCCAAGTGGCCCAGGTTTATTTGTGTGTATAAGATTACAGAAAGCCAGTGCTGAGTAATCAAGGCACTTTTGTGATTGAAATCACTCATCCTTGTTAGGTGTCTTAGTGGGAGAAATTTGTTTGCAAACTGGTGATAAAATAGCTGTGTATTATATGCCTAAGGTGATGTATGCATAAACTGTGAATGATTGACGGACCATTTGTCCTAAGGAAAGTTTGTTGTTTGATAAGGGCTTAACAGCACCACGACAACGAAGGTCAAATTGTGCCTGAGAGGTTAAATCATTCTAGAGGTAGGAAGGAAAGGAAACGGAGAGAATGAGAGAAATTCAAGAACAAAAGGTCAGAAAGCTGTGATTGAGAGGGGAGGTGCATAGTTGAAACAAAAACAAAGTAAAGAGGGGGTGGAAGAGGAGAATTAGATATGGTTGTAGAGGGAGGCATGAAGGAAGGAGATAATCTTATCCAGAGAATTTTTCTGGAAGAACCCAGCAATTGACTTGTGGGGAGCCAAGGAAGCTCTGGGAAGGTTGTACAGGGGATAAGCAAGGAGAACGTGATGGATTGTGAAGGTGCAATGGCAATTGTTGCAGAGGGGATGGGGAGCCAATAAGGAGGTGGGTGTGACCAATTCTAAGACGGGTAATATAAATGTTGTCGATACGAGAGAGGTTGTTGATTGTGGATTTGATCGGAATTGTAGGCTGGATGACATGGAGTTTGTTATCAATTTGGGAGTTCCATGAGGTTTGCCAGCTGTCACAAACAAGGGAAGCGATAAGCGGTTTAATGTCAGAGAGGGTTTTGGGGAAAAGGGGCAGGGAGGAGGTTGAGGGCAAGCTTAGCGGCTGCATCAGCCCTGTCATTGCCTGGGATGCCAACATGGCTGGGTATCAAGAAGTAACGAATACTTTTCCTGCAGAGGGTGGGAGAAAGGAGTTTCCGGAGGAGGAGGTGGCATGTAAGATTATCCCATTTAAGATTGAGTAAAGAAGTAAGAACAGCCTTTGAGTCAGAGAAAATGGCAAAGTGGCTGAGCGGCAAGGAGAATGGCCTTAGCCTCGGCTGAAAAGATGGATGAGTTAAGTCGGGAAGTCTGCTTTTGAGGGTGATGTCTTGAATGACGGCAGCAGCAGCTGTCTTGTTGCCTTCCTTGGAGCCATAAGTATAGATGGAGGTGTAATTTGAGAGTTAATCTTTGATTTGGTTGTGAAGATTGATGAAGAGGTTAGGATGGTTTAAGTTTTAAGATGAGTGGAGAGGCCCAGGTGGACAGAAGGGAGGGGGGTGGCCCAAGGAAAAAAAGTGGGCCAGGAGAAGCCGAGGGTGGCGGGGTTGATGCCAAGATGGAAGAGGTCTGATTTAATGCGTAAGCTGAAGGGAGGGGAAAGGGTTTTAGTCCTATCAAAGAAGGTGGAGAAATTGGGGTACCTAATGAGGTTGTAAACAGGGTTCTGGGTGTTGGTGAGGACTCTAAAAGCATAGGAGAGGCTAAGTTTCTACATCTAAGTAAAAAGGGGGGTTCGTTGGCTTCAACATGAAGGCTGGTGATTGGGGAGGTCCTTTAGGCACCTAGACAAAGCCTGAGGGCTTCATTTTGAATGGTGTTGATGTGGTTGAGGTATGAGTTGTGAGCGACACAGTAGACAATATTGCCGTAGTCAAGCTTGGCACGAATGGTGAGCCTGAAAATTTTGAGGAGAGCATAGCGGTTCGCACCCCAAGTGGTGTTGGAGAGGAGTTGGAGGAGGTTGAGGGAGCTGTTGCATTTTTGTTTCAGGTTGGTGATGTGTTGCTTGTAGGTGAGCTTGGGGTCTGGAGTTAGACCCAGGAACTAAGGAAAGATATTGCTTCATGTGTGTACTTAGTTTACATTTAACACCTGAGATTAATTCTACTTAAAAACTTTCAACTCAATGTGACAATGCTTCAGCTGAAATGAGAATTTGGGTTTTCACTTAAAAATCAGAATATTTCTTGTTAATCTTATTTATGTGTATGCTATGAAGAACACATAACAGCCATCAAAATAAAGCAAAACTCAATATGCTTAACACGATTTAAAAAACTTGAATATCAATCTTGAAATGAAATTCATATTGATTGTAACCTTTCATAAAATGCAGAGCTAATTCACCAGCAATCATACACAGTAATTATTTAGTATGCACACTCAGGTTAAACTTATTACCAATGTTTTTATTCCTACCATTTCAAATAGAGTTTCAGATATTTGCTCATCCTCAGATTCCATATCATCATCTACCTCCACAAAAATCCCTGACCTTGGACAGTGAACCTTTGAAAAATAACAGAAAAAATAATAAGCTGAATCTTAACATCTACTGTTACTTGTTAAACCTTTATGTATATTTAATCTTACAGTTCATTGGACACAAACAAAGCAATACATTGTTTCCCATTACATTAAAAAGAGCAAAAATAAATATAATTCTATCATCCAAAGTGTCTGATTATCTATTTAAAGAAACCTGATTGGATAAGACAGCTCATTTGCATAATTCTACTGACTGGTCATTACTCAACTAATGAACAGTAACTAACTGTACAGTTGTATATCCATAAAATTGAGTTTCTTATTAGGGATGACTCCTACATGTACATTAATCCCTGCCCCCTCCCCTTCCATCCTAACAACCATGGATTAACCCTTCATTTCACTCAAGGCACTAAAATAAATAATAAAATAAATTTTAATGTCAGCAAACTTTGACAAAGAAAATGTCAGATTTAAATTGAGTAAAAACAAAGTCCAATATAAAATTAAATAATAAATAATAATTAAATAATGTAAAAAATCAAACATATAAAATATTAAGTAAGGCTAACTCAAGACCCGTATACTTGAACATTACTGCAGCTGGGTGCATAGATGAACAGAATTAATCCCATTATTACTTTGGTGTATTTTTTTCTAAATACATGTATTTCAACAGAAATATTCTTCCAATATAGGAAACTAAAAGAGCTCTAAAGGTTGTTTAAGATTCTTCCCACAGAGGAAACCAAAAGCTGTTCAACCAAAAAAACTGTGACATTTAAGATGAATAACATGAACGTCTCTTCTTTCTTGGTTGTGTTTCTATTTGTGCCGTACACATAGTTGAAGGAAACTGACAAATATTCCAACAACCAAATTATGACACAGAAGCATCTTGTAAGGAAGGTGCACGTAAGACGACAATCAGGACAAAATCATAAATAGAAATTATGATATCAGTCAATGATTTCCTTTGGCAGTATTCGTGAAAACTAGCCACGTCACTTCACAAAACTTGTATATTTAGATCTGAAAGTACAAAAGGCGAAACGCTGTTTCACTAATTTTGATAATTTTTATTTAATATTGATGCATGTGATATGTTTTGCATCAGTTTAGCTTACGTTTTTACTGGTTGCAACATATAGTTCAAATATTTAAAAAAGTGTTCATTAAAGTGAGGGATTATTGACGTTTTAATGTCCCATTAAAAGAAAAAGAAAGTACTCACATCTATTTCAGTTATTCTATGGACAATTATCTCAAGGAGACCTTTCCTCAACTCTGGCAGGTATGTTGATATATGGAAAAGATTTTGGATAAAATCATTCTGTAAAAAAAAAGATTTTGCATAAAATCAATTCTATAAAAAAAAGATTTTGCATAAAATCATTCTGCAAAAAAAGATTTTGCATAAAATCATTCAGTATAAAAAAAGATTTGGGATAAAAACATTCTGTAAAAAAAGATTTTGCATAAAATCATTCTGTAAAAAACAGATTTTGGATAAAATCATTCTGTAAAAAAAAAAAAAAGATTTTGCATGAAATCATTCTGTAAAAAAAAAGATTTTGGATAAAATCATTCTGTAAAAAAAAATAAGATTTTGGATAAAATCATTTTGCAAAAAAAAAGATTTTGGATAAAACCATTCTGTAAAAAAAAAACAAGAATTTTAAATTTCACTCTTTCACATTAGCATAATACATTCTAAATTTCTTTTCTTATCTAAAATGATTACACATGTAACCAATATACCTATTCAGGAGGTTAATTGCATCAAAGTTTGTTGTACCAAGTTTTGATCTTTCATTCAAGATCTTGCAACAAGAAGGTATAGATCCTTATTTGCAGCAATATGCTTAAAAATCATTACAAGATAACACAATCAGCCATTACTAGCTCTCTAAACTTGTGCTGTTTATCTATCATCTAAGAATATGAGAACATATAACTGACAAATGGGCAAATCCTATCTATTTTCATACAAATTCAGTTGTAAATCCTCCAACATGGAAGCCTGATGCGTTTGGGAATGGATCATGCATTTAGTACACATATGGTTTGGTTTGATAAGGTTTAACGGCACCGTGGCAGTCAGTCAAACGTGCCAAGAGGGTGTTAAACAATTAAGGTGCAAAGGTAATAGGAAGAGATGATTGAAAAAGGGGGAAAGGATGAAAAGAAGTGAAAATTTTAGAGGAAATAAGTTGTAGAAAAAAAGGTGGTAAGAAGGAGAGAGAGAATGTGAGATAGGAAAGGATGCCAGGGGGTGTGGGGAAATTAAATCAAATGGGAAAGGTTGCTGTTGCAGAGGAAGGTGGTAATGTTGGAGGGGGGATTGTTCTTGATGAAGTCGGAAATAGTGCTTGGTGGCAGGGGATAGGAAAGATCTGGAGTTGGCATAAATCGGACAGGATAAGATATGATTGATCGAGAGATCAGTATTGCAAGTGGGGCAGGTAGGTTTGGGAGAGCCAGAAAGGAGGTAGGAGTGGGTGAGGTAGGTGTGGCCTAGGTGAATGCGGGTGACGACCATGTCCTCTCTGCGATTGTGACTTAGTAGGGGAGGGTTGATGCCTACATTGTGATTGATAGCGTGAAGCTTATTCTTAGTCTCAAATTCCAGGAATCTTGCTACAGTAAGTCCTCCTGAGGTACTGTAGTTGTGAGGTATTTTGGCGAAAGTCTGAGTGTGGTATATCGAAAGAAGAAATTTGATTCGACAGAGAGTTATTGGCGGCTCTGTCGGCCCCTTCAATCCCGGGGATACCGATGTGGCTGGAGATCCAGAAGAAGATGAATTTTTTGCCAAAGGAGGAGAGAGTGTGCATTTTGTTTAAAATTTGTAAGATGAGGGGATTAGACCAGCGCATGTTGAGGATGCCTGTGAGGACTGATTTGGAGTCAAAGAAGATAACAAAGCAAGAGCTGAAGGAGGGTTCTGCAAAGTTTAAAGCTAGGAGGATAACCTTTGCCTCAACAGAATAGATAGAGGCTCCATCTGGTAGTCTCAAAGAAAGGGTAAGGCTGGGGTAGGTGGCAGCAGCAGCTGCTGAGGTACCTTCAAGTGTGGATCCATTGGTAAAAAGGAAGTAGTTGTGGGAGTGTCTACTGAGTTGACATTATTTGGGAGCGAAAAAAAGCTGGGTTGTAATGGGGTTTCGTACATGTAAGAGAGGCCTACTGTAGGAAGATTTTTTTTTTTTTTTTTTTGGGGTATGACCCAGGTGGGGGTAGGTGTGCCTGGCTATAGAGAAGATTTTGATGTTGGCTTTAGGGAGGTGGGAGTGTATCCGCATTCCGAAGGGAGGGGGATGTGTTAGTTAAGATTTAAGAGGTTGGTATTAAATACACAATGGAAAGAAAAGCAATCTAGGGGGTGATCCCAACAAAATTGGAGTGAAACTGCTGATTTCAAATAAGTCAGCAAACAGGACAATGGTTACCCCAGATCGGTTTTAATTTGCTACTGAATGTTTCAAAGGAGGATGGGTAGCTCATAGGCTTTAAGTAAAAGGATGTAGTAAAAAAAAGGACTGAAAACACCCTGCTTATAGCTGTGTTTTTTATCTTTGAAGATTAAAACATGTATGGTGAACCTTTTGGAATAATGATCAGTTACCTGGATTTCCTTTGGTGATGAAATAATTGGTAAATCCTCTCTTGCAGCAATTAATAAATACCTTGGCAATCTGAAACAAATAAGAGAGTAAAATGAACAAAAAATACATCTTCATACTTGAAATGGTAAAGAATTGTAACACTCCGTTCTATACAGTTAGGTACGATATCTCTTCCCTGTGCAAATTATAGTATATGCTGTACCATAGGCAGCCATTTTGGATTTATGCAAATAAGGTCCATTTCCTTAAATACATGCAAGATGGTAAAGTGAACAGAAACACATCCCTATTTACCATTTCAAATGTAAATAGGTTGTTCTAAGTGTTGTATATACTATGTAAAGGGCAGCCATTTAAGATTTAGGTAAATTAGGTATTTTTCTCTTTCTGAGACTTTCACAGGGGACCTCAATGTTGGTGGTAAAATATTATACTCTTGCAATCAAATTAAGGTTTAGCAGGGGTAGAGCCAGGATAAAATATCAGAGCCAAGCCAAACAAAATCAGGGATGATGTAATAACGTGTTTTATGAAAAGTTTTGTCATGATTAATGGAACATTTTGGGACAAGGGTGCAAAATCTTCTAATTGACCAAAATTGAAAGACACTCCCAATTAACATTGAAGGAAATTTCCTAAAAACTGAAGAAAATGATCTAAAATCAAAGAAATATTTCAAAAAAATTAAGGAAATTCCCAAAAAAGATTTCCCAAACATTGAATGAAATTTTAGGAATTTCTCTATCAAAGATGATCAAGAATGATCTCATGGTGAAAAAGTATCATTGGAAAAACCTCAGCAGGGCCTTGCCCCCTCCCTTCTTCCTCTGAATCCGTCCCTGAGGTTTATACCTACATTGGGCTAGATTTACCGACCTTTAATTCTTTTGTCTTTTGTATAATTGAAAATGTTGGGATGTCACACTTCCTATGGCCATGTCAATTAAAGATGTCTCAAGATCCAATCAGTTTAATTTTTTCTGGGCTGACATATTTGCAAAGGGATAATAGCAATGCACTAACGGTACATGCATGTAGTAATTTTTATATTGGTTAAAAGAGTAGTAAAATCTGAGCAGATCAGTTTTCAAATATTCATCATAGCACTTTGAGTTTTTGAATTATGGCTGAACAAAATTTTGATCAATTTTTGATTAATGCTAAATTTATGATTTCAAGTATTTACAGTATTCTTTGTAATTTCTTTCTAAATCCCAGTCACTGAGGATGGAAAAATCTATTCCGCAAGAAATTGACTGGGTGTATGGTAAAAACTCCCTTACCATATCTGATGTTATTTTGAAAAGCCCCCAGGGTTAATGGTACTAAATCCAAAATGTGTCACCTTCCGACAAGGGTCTGCTGATTTGGTAGAAGATTCATGCAGCTTCACCGCTTAAACCCTACTCTACCACGCGGCTATATTATCGCCATTTTGAGTGCCCCATCTTTGACTCCACCTCCCAAGCGCATTTAAAAGAAAGTGCTGGTGGAGTAAGGGTTAATCACCTCACGACACGTGTGAATTTAAAAATATATACGGCGGGTCACTGAAGCGGAACGAGCCCGACTCTGCTGCTTGGAAAACAGAGGACCCTTCAACAATCAGCCCTTGATTAAGCTTTACTCTACCACGCGGGAATATTATTGCCATTTTGGGTGCCCAATCTTTGATTCCACCTCCAAACGCATTCTCAAATAGTGCTGGTACAGTAAGGATAAACTAAACCCATTTATTAGATCAGTAAATAAACAGCTGCTGCACTTTCAAAATAACTCTAAACTATTCAAGGACAAACTTTGATCAATGGGTTAAATATTTATAACTCAAATGACAAATATTGCACATTAAATATTCATAATTTTTCAATTTTAAAACTCCTCCCATTTATGTGAGACATACCCTTATACCTGCAACTGGTGCCTAGATTAAATGAGTTCCATTTATTCCTAATAATTATAACTCAAATGACAAATATTGCACATTAAATATTCATAATTTTCAAATTGTGAAACTCCTGCCAATTATGTGAGACGTACCCTTGTATCTGCAACTGGTGCCTGGATGAACAGTTCTATTCATTCTTATTATTTTCATCAACATAAAACAATCTTCCGATACAGAAACCAAAATACATTAAATATTCATAATTTTCAAATTGTGAAACTCCTGCCAATTATGTGAGACGTACCCTTGTATCTGCAACTGGTGCCTGGATGAACAATTCTATTCATTCTTATTATTTTCATCAACATAAAACAATCTTCCGATACAGAAACCAAAATGCTCTAAGAGCTGTTAAACCAAAAAACTGACATTTAAAGGAATATTCTCACTATCTTTTTGTTGTAAATTTATATTTTTCATATTATGAATTTAGGAACCTATATACAAATTTTTAGACTATCTTCTCCATAACTTTAAAAAAAAATGAATTACAAACAGCAAATTTTTTAATTCAAAAAGGTTTTCGAACAGTCACATGACACTTTATCCCATGACATAGGAGTGACAAAATGTTGTTGTGGGAAGCCACTAATATGTACCAACTACTGTATGTGATTGATAGCATAAACATCTCCTTCTTCTTAGTTGTGTTTCTATTTGGTCATACACATAGTTAAAGGAAACTGACAAAGATTCCAACAAGCAAATGACACAGAAGTCTCATGTTTTCATACTGTAGTAGTTGAGAATGACATGTGCATTAAGTTGATACGGTATATTTGTTACAAGAAAATCATCTAAATGCCTTCAAAAAATTGATGGGAAAATATATTCCTACAAGAAATTGATTGAGGAGAATGCTTAAAACTCAAAAACCGTTTTTGTCAGAATTTGCTGTACTTACAAAAAAAAGAAATTCCCCCTTAATTTGCCTTTTCCAATCAGAATTGATACACTGTAGCACATATTCCAAAGAGATACATGTTGAAAACGAGTGTCCTAAAGTCAAGTCATTAAATGAAAGCAACGCATTACATTTTTAATCACTGCACTTTATCACGTTTACTTTCAATTTTCTTTCTTTCTTTTATCGCTCAATGCAGGGCATGAACAATGAATATCACTGGGTAGAGATTATTAAACTGTATTTATAGTAATTACAACACATTTCTGAAACCCCATAATCTATAATCCATGAGATGAGACGACTCTTTTATTCCATGAGCTATTGGTTATGATGTCCTTTTGCTTGGTTGATACAAAGAATGGTTGGTGGGGCTTTCAGCAGCAAGAGCTGATGTTTATGATGTCATTTTACTTTGTTGATACAAAGAATGGTTGGTGGGGCTTTCAGCTGCAAGAGCTGATGTTTATGATGTCATTTCACTTTGTTGATACAAAGAATGGTTGGTGAGGCTTTCAGCAGCAAGAGCTATTGTTTATGATGTCATTTTGTTTTGTTGATACAATGAATGGTTGGTGGGGCTTTCAGCAACAAGAGCTATTGTTTATGATGTCATTTTAACTTGTTGATACAATGAATACTTGGTGTGGCTTTCAGCAGCAAAAGCATTTGTTTATGATGTCATTTTGTTTTGTTGATACAATGAATGGTTGGTGTGGCTATCAGCAGCAAGAGCATTTGTTTATGATGTCATTTTGTTTTGTTGATACAAAGAATGGTTGGTGGGACTTTCAGCAACAAGGGCTATTGTTTATGATGCCATTTTGCTTTGTTGATACAATGAATGGTTGGTGGGGCTTTCAGCAACAAGAGCTATTGTTTATGATGTCATTTTAACTTGTTGATACAATGAATACTTGGTGTGGCTTTCAGCAGCAAAAGCATTTGTTTATGATGTCACTTTGTTTTGTTGATACAATGAATGGTTGGTGGGGCTATCAGCAGCAAGAGCATTTGTTTATGATGTCATTTTGTTTTGTTGATACAAAGAATGGTTGGTGGGACTTTCAGCAACAAGGGCTATTGTTTATGATGCCATTTTGCTTTGTTGATACAAAGAATGGTTGGTGGGGCTTTCAGCAACAAGAGCTATTGTTTATGATGTCATTTTACTTTGTTGATACAATGAATGGTTGGTGTGGCTTTCAGCAGCAAGAGCTGATGTTTATGATGTCATTTTGTTTTGTTGATACAATGAATGGTTGGTGGGGCTTTCAGCAACAAGAGCTATTGTTTATGATGTCATTTTATTTTGTTGATACAATAAATGGTTGGTGTGGCTTTCAGCAGCAAGGGCATTTGTTTATGATGTCATTTTGTTTTGTTGATACAATGAATGGTTGGTGGGGCTTTCAGCAACAAGAGCTATTGTTTATGATGTCATTTTGCTTTCTTGATACAATGAATGGTTGGTGTGGCTTTCAGCAGCAAGAGCATTTGTTTATGATGTCATTTTGCTTTGTTGATACAAAGAATGGTTGGTGTGGCTTTCAGCAGCAAGAGCAATTGTTTATGATGTCATTTGTTTTGTTGATACAATGGATGATTGGTGGGGCTTTCAGCAGCAAGAGCTATTGTTTATGATGTCATTTTGCTTTGTTGATACAATGAATGCCTGGTGGGGCTTTCAGCAACAAGAGCTATTGTTTATGATGTCATTTTGCTTTGTTGATACAATGAATGGTTGGTGGGGCTCTCAGCAACAAGAGCTATTGTTTATGTCATTTTGTTTTGTTGATACAATAAATGGTTGGTGGGGCTTTCAGCAACAAGAGCTATTGTTTATGATGTCATTTTGCTTTGTTGATACAATGAATGGTTGGTGGGGCTCTCAGCAACAAGAGCTATTGTTTATGATGCCATTTTGCTTTGTTGATACAATGAATGGTTGGTGGGGCTTTCAGCAGCAAGGGCATTTGTTTATGATGTCATTTTGTTTTGTTGATACAATAAATGGTTGGTGGGGCTTTCAGCAACAAGAGCTATTGTTTATGATGTCATTTTGCTTTGTTGATACAATGAATGGTTGGTGGGGCTCTCAGCAACAAGAGCTATTGTTTATGATGCCATTTTGCTTTGTTGATACAATGAATGGTTGGTGGGGCTTTCAGCAACAAGAGCTATTGTTTATGATGTCATTTTGCTTTGTTGATACAATAAATGGTTGGTGGGGCTTTCAGCAACAAGAGCTATTGTTTATGATGTCATTTTGTTTTGTTGATACAATGAATGGTTGGTGGGGCTTTCAGCAACAAGAGCTATTGTTTATGATGCCATTTTGCTTTGTTGATACAATAAATGGTTGGTGGGGCTTTCAGCAACAAGAGCTATTGTTTGTCATTTTGTTTTGTTGATACAATAAATGCCTGGTGGGGCTTTCGGCAACAAGAGCTGATGTTTATGATGCCATTTTGCTTTGTTGATACAATAAATGGTTGGTGGGGCTCTCAGCAACAAGAGCTATTATTTATGTCATTTTGCTTTGTTGATACAATAAATGGTTGGTGGGGCTTTCAGCAACAAGAGCTATTGTTTATGTCATTTTGTTTTGTTGATACAATGAATGTTTTTCAGCAGCAGTTGTGAATTAGGTTGTAATAAACCTGTGTTTTTTTACTCTTGACAATGTACATAAGCTTTTAAAGATATATGGACACATAGGAGCAACATTATTGACTGAATTGCATTAAAGTATATCAAAAACCTTGTAAATGGCAAAAAATATTAGCAAACTTAGCTAAAAATTAACCATTCCACCCATTGCGTATTTTCTTTTGCATTGATATATGCAAATTGTTATGCTAATTTGGAAGCCGTGGTATTTTCGTATGACCTTTTGTTTTATAGTTGTCTATCATAAATCTCTAAAATTCTGACCAAAACTTCGATAGTCTTCACAACAATTTTGCACTAAAATTTAAAGTTGAGTATTAGTTTTTGGTATCGCGATATGTTGTGAGAGGCATATTTTGTGTCGTGTGAAAAGAGATATCGCGATAATCGACATGTCATGACAGCACTAATTTAAAGTAACTCAGACAAAATCAGCCAAGTTTTACAACAAATGAATCACCTATAAGAGAAAGCATACTGAAGTTGTTGCTCCACATATAACGTGCATTAGAAGGTGTTATACAGTTTGAAGTCTTTATTTACTTGCAAATGACTGTTTTAAGGGGATGAGAATAAACCAAACATTTGAACAACATTCCTTTCAATTTCCAATTTGGGACAAAATAACAGCTAGGATTTCTACAAATCTATAATTCATTTTGAATACTAAGATAAATTTGATACAAATACTGTGGCTAAAAAGAAACAAATATTGTAGAATCATTGTCTAAAAAACTTATTCTGAGGGCCCATCCATAAGTGTTTACATAATAATCCCAGAGGCATATTAAAAACTTGTCCAGAAACACCTCAGCACAGAAACCACAACTTATCTACTAATTATCATCCTACCTAAGTACATTTTATTCTTTCTCTTGAAGTCCTGCAGGCACTAATTAGAGAAAAGTATAAGTAAATCAAATGGTTGGCTTGGCCCACAAAATAAGATCTACAAACCACAATTCACTAAAAGGACCGTGTAGCTGTGTACAGCCAGCAATTAAGTTTCCTTACATTCACTGTGATTATTCAAGAATTGGTGTTAATGAAAGAGTCCAGGAGAGTAAGACTTAGTGGAGACAGGGGTTTGAAATATAATCTCCCGACTTGTTCCATTTGTCAATCGATACTTGTGGTTGGAAAGTAATAGGCCTGTTGCATTGTCATGAATGCATCAAACACTTGGTAATCTTACAAGAAGTTTCTGCACTAGTTTAATCTCTAATATTGTATCTCCACTGAATTTATCTTTTGAATGCATATAACTTACACTGGTATGATCTGAAGCAGCGATTGTATTGCTCCATGAACTATAGGATACATTTCGACGGCAGACAATGTTGCTTTGGAAGTCTCATCTGTAGAATAATAGAATTTGAACGTGTCAATCAAGAATCCTTCCGTGTTTCCACATGTACCATCATTACCCAACAATGGGCTCACAAATGTACTTATTTTCATGTTCCTGGATAACATCTTTTCCCCTAACTACTTTGCAGTTGGATAACGGATAATTGAGATCCTAGCTTTGAAACAAGACAATAGCCACATCTGCAAGGAAAACTTCCGGAGTACATGAATTCTCACCAAAGGGACACAAGGGAGAAGTGTAAGTTCATGAACCCTACTCAAGCTCATCTTTTAAATTGAAATAAACTAGAATGATAAATACCGTCATGGTTCGCATGCCCATGCAAATTGACACTCATATCATATAACCCAGTTAATGTCCCACACGGCATCCATCCTATAGCCAACATGGCATCCCACCCTATGTCCCACATGGATCCCATCCCATGTCCCAAATGGCAACCCACCCCATGTCCCACATGACATCCCATCCCTTGCCCTACACATAGCACTCCACCATATCTACCACATGGCATTCCTCCATATGTCCTACATGGCATTCCATCATATGTCCCTCATGGCATTCCGCCATGTCCCACATGGTATCCCACCCTATGACCCACATGGCATCCCACCCTATGACCCCACATGGATCCCATCCTATGTCCCACATTAATCCAACCATATGTCCCACATGGCATCCCTCCCTATCTTCCAAATGGCATCCCTCCCTATGTCCCAAATGGCATACCTCTCTATGTCCCCCATGTAATCCCACCTTATGTCCCGCATCAGTGTGTTCCCACCTGATGTCCCACATTGGATCCCACCATATGTTCCACATGGTATCCCACCCAATGTCCCAATGACATCCTACTTTATATCCCACATGGCATCACATCCCATGTCCTCGTACCCAATGTCCCACATAGCCTCATACCCTATCTCACACATGGCATCCCAACCTACAGTATGTCACATTCTGTGTTACTTGTGGTACCCACCCCATGTCCCACATGGCTCCCCATGTCCCACATGACATACCTGAAAGTATAGAAAGTCTGTCAGTCCATATAATAACTTACATGCAATAAATCTTCACAATGTACCCTTTATTTTTCAGACTTTTGGATTAATCCACTTCCATACAACCCTTTTATACAACACTACACTTCTAATAGAGTAATCTCTATATTGCATAACCATTAGAGGAATCTCTCTAATCCCAGGTACCCTAGTGTAAACACGGCTCACCTGATAGACTAACTGGCGTTTCTTTATTTAATTTTTGGATGCTTAGGTTGCGTACCAGCATCTTCAGGACTTTGGCAACATATACAGGATGGGCAGAGGTCAGATTGATAAGGAAAGTGACGTAAGCTTGTCGCAATGCTTGGTCATTCACCAACCAATTAATCGTCTACAGAGAAGAAACAAACAATTCATGATGAGTATAACCTATTCAGTTCTGGTAAAAGCAAGTTATGGAAGTCTCTTGAACTGAGAAAAGTACCTGATTAAATTGCCGCTCGATTCAGCTCTAAAAAAAGGGATTAAACCCAAATTGTGTGTGTGTGTGTGTGTGTGTGGGGGAAGGGGGAGTCACCTCAACAACTCACATTACAAATATAATTATAGAAAAATCCACCTACAAATATGATTCTACAATTGTTTTAAATGTGATTTTGTAAATTTAATCAGCAGGTATACTTAAATTAGAGATTTGGGTATATCAAAACACTATAGCTTACGAAAATTTACCCCTGAATATGTAACTTGTATATTTTGGCATCAAACATGTACCTGCCCGCCTTTTGAGAGAAAAGTCAAACTTAGTACCGTGACCCTTGACATTTGTATGAGTCTCTACAGCAAGGGTTCTTAATTATTTTTTTAAAGGGCCATCATTTCACAACAGCCTCAGGCCATGGGCCAATTGCATGACAAAACCAGCATCAAGTGACAAACAAAACCAGTCAAAACAATCCCTGAATACAAACAAACTGATAGCGCATGCGATAAGAATGTATGCCAGATGTCGGCGTTTCTCCTATCAACCTTCCTTTTGAAAATGATAACTGAGGCATTGATCAACAAAATGTATTAATAAATTGTTTGCATGTAAAGTGATTTTTTATACCCCATTTGCCCCTCAAAGTATGCAGATTTTACCCCTTTGTCAGTCTAGGTCCCAAGACAGTCAAGTAAAAATAAGTTGTAAAAAAGGTTGTGTCCACAGGCAATCTATATGCCCTTATTTGCTAACAACTTCTAATTCATAGTTAGGATTTCAATTTTCTGTCATATACAAAGAAAAGAAATTTGTCGGATACTTGTAAAACAGATAAATTAAGCCTCGAAATGCATCATCTCATGGTGTGATGCTAGCCATCGTGTACTTGATAAGTGATCATGCAGTACAATTGTTGCTGATTTGCATATAACCTACAATGGGAAAATCTTACAGTTCAGATCCCACCCACTTGGTACTCAACATATGTTTTTTTTAAAACATTCCCATGGCCAGGCCTTGGTTCCTTTTAAAATTTTTTTATAATAATAGCTCAACCAAACAAATCCTCATACATCATGCATAGAGGCCAAGCTCTGTTATTTTTCAAGTTCAATAATCATTTTTGCTATGCTTTTACTTTAAATAGGCCCTATTTGTGCATCGCGGTGGCATTTTCTATTATACTGAAGCCCCCAAAGGTTCCCGCCTTACATGGTATTCGCCTTCTTCAATGCGCTATAAAACTGCATGAATTACGGGAGTGTAATAAGGCAGAAATGAAATTCCTGCTAATGAAAAGTAGTGTCCCACTCCCCACCAAATTCTGATTTTCTTCATAAAAATTGAAAAACAACTCATAAATAAAAGTGTATTAACTGCAATCTCTGTATGGATCAGGATTTAAAATTAAACTGAAATACATTATATTCCATACATAAACCAAACCCGACCTTGTTTCAGCAAGGAGCTATGAAAATGTTTTCTTTTTACAACACATGCCACACACCCAAGTAAAAGCAATTCTTCGGCACTCTGCAGGTAAGTTTAACATCGATATGAAACATTTAACAATATTAATCAATATTTTTGGTCATTCAGAATCATTCAAAATGGCAAAACACATCTGTATTTGAACATTCTCTTTGTTCTTTCCACTTATGAAACGATATACAGAGCGGAATACAGAGATAATATCATTAATTTATGCATACCTACAGGCTATCACCTAACAGGTCCGCAAAACTCGCTCCACTTTGAACCAATGAAATCAATAGAGCTTGTACCCCTAAGCGAATAACATGTGGTATGGGTCAATTACATACATACAACACATGATTGGAACGGAAGATTCCATCGCTCGTAGGCTACTACTATGATTAAACATAATTACAGGAGAACGGAAGAAATTTTTCAAAACAAAATGCATGAAATCTTTTGTTCTTTTAGAATCTAAACAATTTTGACTGGGACTGTTGTTCAGAGGTTTATTATACACATGAAAATGAGATGA
Source organism: Chiridota heheva (assembly GCA_020152595.1). Taxonomy (NCBI): domain Eukaryota; kingdom Metazoa; phylum Echinodermata; class Holothuroidea; order Apodida; family Chiridotidae; genus Chiridota; species Chiridota heheva. The sequence goes on along the minus strand of JAIGNY010000344.1, from coordinate 217,878 downwards.
GGGAAAGGAATACAAACTTTTTTAGGGAATGAATACAAACTTTTTGAGGGAATGAATACAAACTTTTTAAGGGAATGAATGGTTGTTTTCACTCGCGACCTCATTGTAAAATGTGAATCATACCAAGCTGGTGATAGCATGGGGATATATTTGTCGGATTTATAATGGATTCCCAAGTATTTTAAAAGACAAAAGGACTCAGGAGAGATTCGACATGACTTCAAATAAAGGGATTATAAAGGAATGAATTTGTCGTGGTCAGGGAAATATTAGCCTAAAAAGACGCAAATGCATACCATCATCAAACCTATTATCTGCAGGTATTATGACTATTTATTTCCAAACATTCTCAATCATATTTATTTATTGATTCTGCATAAATATCAAATATTTTCCCAAATATATCAAAAGATACTACAAAAAAACATGTTGACACACAGAATGAACTTTCTTTTAATTGATATAAAACAAATTTTTTCAATTTTTTGTAGTATTTTGCTTATTTTCGGTACTTCCGGTTTTTCATAAATTATGAATCAGACCGAAACCGCGTTTTCCAGAAACCGGTTTTAGTTACAAAACCGGTACAACGTGCAAGCTTAATAGAATGTCCCACCCCCTATAACCCAGACAAGGTGCATCATTGCACGACCTGCGTCACGCAAGTGGTGTATTTTGATGCACCCTTCAGTAACACAAATGACTAACATTTGGTTCTCAAAATGAATGTACCTGCGTCAGAAAAGTGACGCCCATTTCAGTGTAATTGACGCACACCACAGTCACGAAAGTGACGGACATCACATTGATGCACATATTGACACACCAAAAAGAAATAATACAATTTTAGATTTAATGGAAGGAACAAACGACATCAGCTCAGTATTCAAGAATCTCTTTCACTGGGGTCTAAAAATGCACCAGAATTAAAGTTCATCTTGTAAGTATTGGTCATTTTATTGATAAAGGATCAATTAAAACTACTGGTTTCAATTGATTTAGTAGTGATACAAACAATACTAGAAAATTTGGACCATCAATGAGTCTGTTAATAATCAAAACCACTCATATTTCTGGTGTTGCATTCCAGTTTTTCATACAGCAACTTTGCTGAATAAAGCCATGCTTTGTGCCAACTTGCAAATTTGTATGAGTCTTAGAGATACATTTTGTGTCAAAACCTTCAAAACATTCAACTAATAGGTGCATTAATTATCACCGAAAAGGGCCACATTTCAACTTTTGGTGAAACCACACCGTATGATCAAATATTGCTGCGAATCGTAAAAATGGGCCCACCCCACAAGCTTTAGAGACCCATCACTCAAAAAGTGAAGGTCCAAGGGATTAAGAATCCATTGTTATATTCCAAGTACTGTCGGCATTAGGCAACATAAATAAATGATTGATCATTTGACCTTTATGCACTTGTCAATTGTGTGACTCACCCCTACACCCCCAGACAAGGTGAGTCGTTGCACCAAAGTGGGTGGACAAAACATGTACATTGATGCACCCCTCAGTCACTTAGGTAAGTACAATTTTTTTTGAAATGACTTTACCCCAAATGAATCGCCTCTGTACAAAGTCAATGGGTCTAAAGTGAATTGACCCACCCCAGAGTCACTCTGGTGACTGACAATTTGGCACAATGACACACATGTGAGTCACTATTTTATATGTCAATGACTCACCTTTGATTGACATTGCCGGGGGTAGTAGGGGTGAGTCATATAACTGACAAGTGCATTTCATATCATGAGATGGAACAGAATATACAGGATATGCCTTGCCACAGTTTGCACCTGACTAAAACTAACTACCCACAACCTATAAAATAAAAATAAAAGTGCAATGCAGAACTTGCAAAAGGTTGTATATCAATTCAGCCCAAGAATCAAAACAGAAATTCAAAATGCATTTGCAATTCAGGTGCAATGTTGCATGTTACTCCTTGGCTTCATGTTATTTCATCTTGTGTGGTGGCAATTTGGTATAACAGGCCAATTATGCAGATTGAAATAAATCAAACATTATTATTCATTTTTTTAATAACATTATTCTCACACAATGACTTACCAGGACAGCATTTATCAGAGCATGATAAGAATTATTCAACTGGGACACAACACACTGTAACTGCTGAATTATTGAAAGCAAGGTTGTACGCTGAAAATAAAGAACAAAATAATCACTGACATGAAAACGTTGCACTTGATAATTGCAATGCTCTACACAATTAATATCAGTATCGTATCTTATTGAATCTTATCGTATCTTATCATATCTTATCTCGTATCTTATCTCGTATCGTATCTTATCGTATTTATAATATCGTATCTTATCAAATCTTATGCTATCTTATAGTATCTTACCATATCTTATAGTATCTTACCATATCTTATCATATCTTATCATATCTTATCATATCTTATCTCGTATCTTATCTCGTATCTTATCATATCTTATCTCGTATCTTATCGTATCGTATCTTGTCGTATCTTATAATATTGTATCTTATTAAATCTGATAATATCTTATAGTATCTTACCATATCTTATAAAATCTTACCATATCTTATAGTATCTTACCATATCTTATTGTATCTTATCATATCTTATCGTATCTTATTATATCTTATCATATCTTATCTCGTATCTTATCTTGTATCTTATTGTATCTTATCTCGTATCTTATCTCTTATCTGTTGGATTGTAAGGATGCAGTATCTTATCTCGTTGTCAATACGAGAAAGGTATCTTATCGTATCGTATCTTATCGTATCTTTTAATATCATATCTTATCAAATCTTATAATATCTTACCATATCTTATAGTGTCTTACCATATCTTATAGTATCTTACCTTATATTATCATATCTTATAATATCGTATCTTATCAAATCTTATAATATCTTATAGTACCTTACCATATCTTATCGTATCTTATCATATCTTATCGTATCTTATCATATCTTATCTCGTATCTTATCTCGTATCTTATCTCGTATCTTATCATATCTTATCTCGTATCTTATCTAGTATCTTATCATATCTTATCTCGTATCGTATCTTATCGTATCTTTTAATATCGTATCTTATCAAATCTGATATCTTTATCTTACCATATCTTATAGTATCTTACCATATCTTATCGTATCTTATCATATCTTATCGTATCTTAGGATAAAATTCATGCACATTACGCCCAATCCTCGCTACAAATTGTCAGTCTTTTCACCCGCAAGAACCTCCATTTCAGCAGGTATGACTTTTAGACTCTGCTAGAAGCAATTAAGAATCGCACCACAGATAGTTCAGTGATTTTGCACATTAGTATTTACACTCCCAATCATCTATATGCACTCAATGGAAATGATTTTGAAGGGACAGGTATTGTATTTTTGGTTACTACAGGGCCAAGTCATGCGTGTAATGTGGAGCTGAGGATTAATTTGAACTTTTAAAAGGATGTTTTTATCAGAGAGTTATAAACACTCTGGTGAGTTTGGATGCATTAGACTAAAAATTTACAGCCAAAAGTTATTCAACATGCACAAATGTCAAAGATAAATATACAAAACTTGCAAGCAACTACAACAAACACAATTCTAGGATACATGTACATTAACCCTTGTCAGATTGCATTTTTATTCATGATTGATGCCAAAAACCAATTGTTACTATTTTCTTTCATGCCAAAACCTAATTTTGACCGGAGCAGAATTTTTTATTTCCTTTAAAATTTTCTTTTAATGTACACATTCCATTAGAATTGAACATTCCCACTAGCTATAATAAAGTCACAACAAAATACCCTCCTAAAACATCTGATCCCCATCCCATTATACTAAAAGTGGTAGGGTGTGCAGCCCATTAACTGAAAAACATACCTGCAGTATGACAGATTTTGGTAACTGAAGTATGAAATTATACAATTCAAATACCCGCAGTATGAAATAAGTCAATTTTGATACCCGCAGTATGAGTATTTAACAAAAATAAAAAATATTGTAAAAATGGACCAGCAGTATAAAATAAACACAGTAAAGCTCTTTTTTTGGGACCTGCACTACGAAAATGATGAAAAATACAAGTCTTTTTTTTACTAAAAACATATATATATTTTTTAGTACAATTTTAATATAAAAAAAAAAGACCTGCAATACGAAAATGTTGCAAAAAAAGGCACCTGCTCAAGCGGCACATATACCTCACATATGGAAGTGACCGTGCTCCCCACTCACCTTTCCTCCAGGTCCCCATTCTCCCTTAATTTTCTGTCTTTCCTCTATTATAATAACTGAAAATCAATCACTTCCCTCATCAAGTAATACCAAAGCCACACACCAAATTTGACCAAAAATCAAATTATTTTTCCTGCTGATATTGTGATGTCAAAAAACAAAGAAAAAAATTAAGCAAAAACATAAACTTCTGCACAACTTCATTTGCGGAGTTAAAAAATTACTTCAATTGGTTGATATGGTCAATTTTTAAGTGATATGTCACTTAAAAAATGGTTGAACGAATGGGATTTGGCATTTTAAAACTGACTATTTTTTCTATGTACCTTGACCTACACCTTTTTAATATCCATGTTTCCTTGTTTAGTTTCCTTTTTTAACTTTACTTTTGTGAAGTTTCCTTTACAAAAACTTTATAATAAGAACATTAAAGGAATGTACAACAGCTTAATTATACATACATGTGATGAGCAATGTGTGGTGCAATAGACAAAGATGTGATGCAAAAGGTACAAGTTTGTTTGTTTATATGATCCACCTTTATGGGCAGGACTCCATTATGGAGTATTAACGACAAGCTCTTTTAGCAGTTGCTGGCTACAGCAATGACCAGAAAATATTACCTCTGTAACTGGACTTCTGATCATCACCAGCAGCCTCAGATATTCCCTGTCCTTTCCCTAGAAAAAGAAACAAAACAACTCTTTTAGTTAAAATAAATGTCTCCTACAAAGCAGGTAGCTTTACATCCTGTATAGATGGAGGAGGGGGTGCTTTACATTCCATATCGGGGAGGGGGCACTTCATACTAAAAGTGGTAGCGGGCGTGCAGCCAAAAATCATACCCGCAGTATCACATTTGTTTTGGTACCTGCAGTATGAAGTTATACAATTTTGATACCTGCAGTATCAAAAAAGTCAATTTGGATACCTGCAGTATTGAGTAGTCAATGAAAATATTGTAAAAATTAATGGACAAGCAGTAAATATAAACAGAGTAAAGCAGGATTTTTCAGGACCTACACTATAAAAATGATGAAGGAAATAAAACACCTGCACTATGCAAATGATGCAAAAGGGCACCTGCTCGGATGGCACATATATATATACCTTACATATGGAAGTGCACCACCTCCCCACCCTACTGGGTTTACATGTGAGTTGCATTTCACCTTAGACACATTACTGTAGTTATCCAATTAGGAGATGAGAATGATGGTAATTTTAATACTATAGTTCCCTAATATCACTAAATGTAAAAGGTAACCTACCCAACACAAGGGAAGCAAGATGATTTTGAAATAAAAATGATTTAAAATGTAATTCACCACCTGCACATGGACAACTGTCCCCTCCTACAGACAATGTGTATAGATTGTTTGACCTGAACCCATCAAATTTTCACATACTCATTCATACACTTCATTACAAACTCTTTCAATGCATCATTCTGCCCTCCCTTCCTACAGTACTTACAATCCTTCACCATACTTTCCCACACACTCATTGCCACTCTGTCTGAACTTTTTCTTTTCTTCAGTACTGAATTCATACAATAACTACAAACATTTAAAATGTGGTCCTGTTATCTTTCCCTGTTCTATCCTATGTTGTCATGACTTGTCCTTCTCCTTAAAGGAATATTCCCATGGATTTCCATTTTGAAATATGATAGAGAAAGTTTATACAAACAAAGTTGTGAAAAACAATGTTAATATCTTCTTCCGTTTAGAAGTTATAACAATTTAAAGCGTAGAAAAATGTTCTTACAAACACCTCGTACAGTGTATGTCCTTCAGCTTGGTGATGTCATCAAGGCAATTTCAACAGTTCTTATGTATTTCTTATAACTTTAATCCATCTTTTTTAACATTATTAAACAGCATTTTCTGTTTATTATAGAGAATATATAAAATACAAGAAAGCATTTTGTTTTTTCTTGGTCTACATCACATTTTCAATGAGGAAAAATCCAAATCATTTTTAAAGAAATACAAAAGACATTTTGTTAAAATTGTCTCTATGACATCACAGATGTTGCCAATCAGTCACTTTTGTCAAAATTCAAAAATACTTCTTAATGGTCTAAGATATTAACATAGTTTTTTTTACCACTTTGTTTCTCAAATTTTTCTTATCATATATGATGAAAAAATGAAAATCCATGGGAATATTCCTTTAAAAGTTTGTTCCAGCAAATAATAGCCACAAACTTAATGCAGCAAATAATGAGATCATTTATCAAATAGCCACTCAACCGCGCAAGAAGGACTTCATCCATTGCTAATTTGATGCTCAACACCAACTTCCACAACAACCCAAAACCAATTGGAGAAGGTATGGTGATCACTGGTGATCAGCAGAATTGATTATGCTTCTGGTTTACTGAGTGGTTTGTCAGGTGGCCTGTTAAACAAACTTCAACTTGTTCAGAATACTGCTGCAAGACTTATCTCTGGCATAAGTATAAGATCTCATATTACTCCTATAATTTCCCATTTGCATTGGCTCAGAGTACAGTCACGAATTAGGTTTAGGCTTTATGTTCATCTTTTCAAAATTCTACATGGTCTTGCACCAATTTATCTGTCTGAATTAATTCATCTGTATGTCCCAGATCCCAGACTTAGGTCTGCCTCTAATGGCCCACTGATAAGGAGAGACAGTATGGCAGCAAACAAGTAAGTCGTTACAACTTTGCTGTCACTGGATCATCTCTCTGGAATGAGCTGCCTGTCCACATCAGATCTGCAAGTGACATTATCAATTTCAAGAAGCAATTGAAAACACACCTTTTTAACCAATAATGTAAAGCGCTTAGTTTTGTTCTCAATATAAGCGCTATATAAGCATCTACATAATAATAATAATAATAATATTACAGTAGAGCCATTAATAAGAGAAATTTGATCTTAATTGCTTGTGGTTTTCAGAATAAAGAAAATAAAGAGGAACAGTCAGACCTAACCTGCTTATCTATCAAGTTGGGTCTGACTGTTTGAAACTTTAAGGAGCGTAATAACTAATGGTGTTTTTTTATAACTTGAAATACGCAACACAAAAGAGTGTTTGTACAAGTAAAATTAACAATTTGACTTGTTACTCTCAGCAGGGAGTTGTTATTTGGAAACAACTCCCTGCTCTCAGTCACTCACTGTTTTAATCAAATTGTATCAGGGAGTTGTTATTTGGAATAACAACTCCCTGATTGCATATTATACTGTACAAGATCATCATTTATTATACTATACAAAATCATCATAAATTATATACAAGATCATCATATATTATACTGTACAAATGCATAAATCATACTGTACATGATCATCATATTATACTGTACAAGATCATCATAAATTATACTGTACAAGATCATCATATATTATACTGTACAAGATCATCATATATTATACTGTACAAGATCATCATCAATTTTACTCTACAAGATCATCATAAAACTTAACGTGCCAATGTTGGACAAATATAAATTTCCACACAGTATACTGTATTTTACAGTATACAGTAGCTACCACTATGGCAAAAATCAGGAATTCAAATTACTTCAAAAATATGGGCCATACACATGTAGTACTAGTACTGCAGTCCCCCTTTTATTTGCAAATACAAATTTGATTATGTACAGTACAAGAACATGACAACTCTGGTATGAGAATGACTATGAAAATGAGGAAAATAACAAAGATGTCAGCCAACACTATAGAGCAGAAATTATTTCTGTGAATGTCAACACAAAAACACAATCAACAGTTCTTTAATTATCCCCAATATCAAACGACTTGATGACCATATACTCTCCTCCACATCCCTAGCCTCATAAATGGTTGCTATGCATTAAATGATATCCAATTTTAATCTTGAGTGTTTTATAATAATAATCTTAAAGTGGTCCATGAGGTGTCTTTTAAGCTGTCAGTAAACAAACTCCATGATTAATGCAATACATGGAAGATTGCACTATATTATTTGTGATGCATTTACTGTTAATTTGTTTTCACCATCTGGAAAAGGAGAAAGTGTTAATTTCCTGAATATTTGTTTTTCTTTCAACTTGTCTCGAACATTAATTTAGTTCATGACGGAAAACTTGTTGAATGCTCTTTAAAAGCTTGATGAGGTATGTCTCAGTATTGAACTTGTCATGTACAATGACTTTCATCACACTGCTATAAGAGTTTCTGCGCAATGGACAAGAGGAAACTTTAGGGGATGCAGTAAGCAGCCTGCAGTTGATTCTTAACCAAAAGGTATTTTCCTTTCAGTTTATCTTAATATTGATCTAGATTTTTTCTTCCATGTTTCTGTTCTGTCAAACCAGATGTGTTGCCAATGGAAGAGAGACCATGTTTGAACCTTTTTAGAGGGGTGCTCAGACCCCTAGCTTGATTTAAAAAGGGGCAGGGTGCTAGATTTGTTGAGGAGCACATTAATACACGTGCAAAACGCTGCATCTTTTCGGTGTGGAGTCCTGGGTCACCCTTAAGGCTCAATTCCCTAGTGAAGAAGCTTTGGGATTTTAGCTATAATCATACATCTGAGAATGAAGCTATTCTGACTGATAAGGAACAGTCTATCATTCTGGATTCTGTATCTGTGTAAAGTATTTCATTTATAAGGCTAATTCAGATTATTAAGTAAAAAACAAAATTAAATCTAAAAATGAAATAAAATCTATAAAAAAATAAATTACATTTTTCTCTCATGAGGGACAGGACGAACCCCCAGGGGGCAGGGCGAACCTACAGAGGGGCAGGGCGGGCCACCCCAGCAAAGCTAGGGGTCTGGGTGCTCCATACCCTGTCCCTATTTCCTTCCATCCTCATTTTACTTTGATAATTGCTTCTGATCATACTGATTACAGTTTCTACATGTTGAAGATGCACATACACTTACGCACATACTGTATTTGATTGATTCCTCTTTAATCTATGTTAGAAGTGCCTACTGTACACATTCATTGCTGCATGACACTTGAAGGATTATTCTCACCCCTCAGAAGAAGCCTAACTAGGAACCTGCTCCAGAGAAACAACTGTGAATCACACTTCTTCATACAATGGGATACTCTATCTTCTGACTGATTTATGTTCAGGATTAGTGCTGTTACGACATGGCTCTATTATGTATCGATTATCATGGAGAAAATTAAAGCGATATATCGCGATTACTTTTCAAGGAAACTTACTCATGACAAATAGTTAAATATCACAGACGTTACTCCTTTTATAACGAATGTAAGAAAAAATGATTTGGAGATCTAGCAGACAACATGACATATTTTACATGTACTGTATGTCGTGGGAAAAGAGATATCGCAATATCTAGATAATCGACATGTCCTGACAGCACTATTCAAAACGTGTCTTTGTTTTTCATTTACTATTCAGGCAAAGCATTTATTTTTTAGACTTCCTTTAAGACAAGATTTACAATCCATCATTTCCTTGCATGCCAAAAGCTGATTCATTTAATTTTGTTCAATGCCAGATGCCAATTAATTAATTTTATTAGAGATCAGAAAATTCATTTGTTTGGATTTCAATTGCAAGCACGGAGCCAATTCCATGGTATTATTTAAAGTCTCAACAAATATCCCTCTACCAGCATTCTTACCCTTAAATTTTTTCTTCCCTAATTCTATCTACCATATATATTCTTTGCATAATATTAATTCTATAAAAAATGTAATATCTATTTTTGGTATCTAAAAATTTTCGTGCTGCGGCAGTATAAATAAATAGTCCTCTGATTAAATAACCCTTTCTCCAAATACTGTACATGTTAATCAGAAATTTGACATTTTGTTCATGAAGTTATATAACTCACTCAAGTTCTGTGTATAAGTGGCAATTAAAAAGATTCTAAAGATGATTAGGAGCACTGACACAGAAACCAGATTTAGATATGATCTAGAATACACAAGTATACAGTTGAAGGAATTATGTGCCAGGTGTGCAGCATTCAAAGATAGTCCAGTGGTAAAGAAAACAAATGTTGAACCACTAGACATCAGTGATGTTGTAGCTCAACCAATGGTCATATGAAGGAGATTAATAGTACAGTATTGGAATATTAGTTGGCTGCCATAACTAATATTTGGGCATGTTCAATTTGATATTTTGCAAATTGTAAATGTAAGTTGCTGTCTTTTTTTTTTTTTTGTTGTAAAAACGAGTCAAACATTAGTACAAGCTTCCAATCAGAAGATATATTTATTATGTAACTTACTTACACACAGAACCGCTTTCTATATTCACATTTCACATTTGCAATATACACTCTGTACATGTCACACAGTGCAATTTTCAAAGAGACGTTTTCAAATTAATGTTGTCTGAAAATATTGTTTAAAGTTTTCTTCTACTGTACTGTATGCTTCACCAGCATACTAAAATTTCACCAGATGCATTTTAAAGAAATCAATGAAAATATGGTATAATTCTTGTGATTTGTCTTTGAAGTTTGCACACCTCACAACCATTTCTTAAAGAGCTGAAATTCATATACATTTTGAGATGGTTTAAATCAAATGTTAAAAATGCACATTTCTATGGAAATTTATGTTTTAAAATGACAATTATCAATTACCAAATCACATTTGAATTGATGAAATACCCAAACTCTTCTTAAAAGGAGCAATAGACCAAAATGTGAGGGCGTATTTTAACAGGTTCCCCACACCAAAATTGAATGCTAATATACATAACATGCAACAGTATAGCAAATTTTTTTTTTTTTTTTTTTTTGCCCTTGCCCAAATCATCTGTGGGCTATGGAGGCATGAAGTTTATCAATCTGTTGTGGATAATATATCTGCGCAATTTGCAAAAATAAGCACCCTTGGCTTTTCGGTCTAGTGTTCCCCTAAGCTACAATATAGCATCGGTACACATGCTCTATTTTCTTGGCTTAATTGTTGTCAGTTGAAACATGGAGCTACTATACTGAAAATGTAGCACCCTGTTTGGAAGCAGAATAACTATTTTACTGGAAACAATGAGACAAATGATTTATAACTTGTTCTCAATCACACCAAATTAAGTCCAAGTTGAATGAATACTTTCTTTCAAACAAGAAATGGATCATATATCACCTAATAAATTCCTGGTGTTTGTTCATGTATGAGTAATTCAAAGAAATGGATCATGATAAATCACCTAATGATAAATTAGATAACCTCAGAGTTCAAAATATCTCTGGTTCTGCAATTAATTCAAAGATGAAAGATATATATATTATATATATATATATATATATATATATATATATATATATATATATGTATATATATATATATATATATATATATATATATATATATATATATGTGTGTGTATATATATATATATATATATATATATATATATGTGTGTGTGTATCATGTTTATCCATGGGAAGACTTTTGCCACCTTTATTCAGAACGTGGGAAATTTTATAATTAATTCCAACTCTGTATAACCTCAATTCACACACAAGCATGTGTCGAGTGAGTGTGGGTTGAGCTAAAAACCATCAGTTGGATAGGCTGATGGATATGTCAGATAAGAATTAACACAGAAGAGTCACTCTCCTTTGATTTCTGTACAATGGTAGTTTCAATATTTTTGAAAATTTGAATGACTCCTTTTCAAGGAACTTGTAGGCAAAAAGTGAGGCATATTTTCCTGGAGTCTCATGATAAATCTAATACATTTGTTGTACCCTGCATCATATTTTCGCTAACTAAATCCTGATTATACATGTTTCTCCATTGGCTTTGAAGTGTTTTGCATGTGCTTGATGGGAAACATTTCTGTATTCAATAAGAGTAAAAAAACAGACCATATAATGTGACTTCTATTAGTTAAAATCTACATAAATTTCGGCCACTAGCTCCTTTAATCATTTTATGCTCAGTAGTTTGTTGAATGGTATTTATAAATGACCTCTCTGATATGGGTATGCAATAAATTTGATGATCCTACAATAATTTCAACAAAATAAATGGTCTTAATGTAACTGTACTTGCAATTGCCAGGACAGCACTTGCCTAATCTGATGTAGTATATCCAGACCCCTAGCTTTGCTGTTTTACAGGGCAGCCCGCCCTGCCTCCCTGGGGTCCGCCCTGTCTCCCTTGGGTCCGCCCTGCCCCCTGGGGGTCCGCCCTGCCCCCTGGGGTCCACCCTGCCCCCTGGGGTCTGCCCTGCCTCTCATGAGAATTTTTTCATATCATTAAACTTAATAATCTTAATCAACCTTATAAATGAATACCTTGGATACAGAACACAGAATGATAACATAGTAAGAAATTGTCCTATATTGCTCATGAATGGTTATCAATCAGAACAGTTTCATTCTGAGGTATGATTTTAGCTTTAAGGGGGACTCAAGATTCCATGCCGAAAAAACGCAGCGCTTCGCGCACCATTAATGTGCCCCTCAACAAGTCTAGCACCCTGCCCCTTTTTAAATCAAGTTAGGGGTCTGTATCCTACTGTACACCCATTTTCAACAAGGAAATAACACACTTAAAAAGTTTAAAATTTACAGACATCATGACAATCCCAATTGCAACCTTTTTATCAACTTTCAGGAGTGTCTAATTATTGCTAAAGTGAAAGAAATATCACAATTTTACTTTGTACATGTATAATTAATTGCATCTTTTTACTTCCTGTTCTTCAACAGCTTTCGCTTTTCATCTTCAATAGATCAACCTGGAATTTGTGTAAAATCCGCAGCAACTGGTGTAACACAAAGAAGAAAAAAAGTAGTTACTGTTACACTATTTGTGAAAAGCGTATATAATACCTTGAATGTTCAAGCTTATAAATGCTGACCAATAGGATGTTGAAAGTATTTTTGATTGACCAGGGGAAAGTTACAGAGTAGAAGAGTGATTTACAAGGGGAAAGATACAGAGTAGAAGATTGATTGACCAAGGGAAAGTTACAGAGTAGAAGATTGATTTACAAGGGGAAAGTTACAGAGTAGAAGATTGATTTACAAGGGGAAAGTTACAGAGTAGAAGATTGATTGACCAGGAGAAAGTTACAGAGTAGAAGATTGACTGACCAGGGGAAAGTTACAGAGTAGGAGATTGACTGACCAGGGAAAGATTGAGATTGACTGACAGGGAAAGGTACAGAGGAAGATTGATTTACAAGGGGAAAGTTAGAAGAAGATTGACTGACCAGGGAAAGTTACAGAGTAGAAGATTGACTGACCAGGGGAGAGTTACAGAGTAGAAGATTGACTGACCAGGGAAAGTTACAGAGTAGAAGATTGACTGACCAGGGGAAAGGTACAGAGTAGAAGAGTCCTGGCAGCTAATATATTACATTTTGCAGATTTTCTTATGATTCTGGTCTGTCCTTTCAACAAGATTTTAAACGTTCACAGCAGAATTGAGACTTGACTGGTCCCGCAGAACTGACTGGATATGGCTTTTTGCATGCATGGATATTAATCGCAAAAGATTAATGATGTTCCCTTTACAATACAATGTTTCTTTTGGAGCATCCTGTAATAATGAAGTGCTACCCTTTTTAAAGAAGATGCATCATTCTAGAAACACTGCAGTACTAATGCTAACCATTGCCTGAACAAACTTTCATTGTTACAGGTTTGTATACTGATTTACTGAATACTTCACTTTAGACATATTTCCCATAATGCAGTGTGAAAATCAAACTCTGGAGAGATCAAGTGCTGTTCGTATAATAGAATCGAGTTGTGCAGTGGTGGTCACAATGTTAATTCTTTTTGGAAATATCATCAATATAATTGTTCTCAGATCAATCCCAGCTTTTAAGAATAACACTGGGACTCTACTAGTGAACCTTGCTGTGACAGATTTGGGCGTTGGCATTTTTTTGACCGTTTTTGCCATTTATCCATCAATCAATAACCTGGTCTGCTGGCCATATGGAGAGATCTTATGCAAAGTTTCATCTTTCATGGGAGCAGTCTGCTGCAATTCTTCAATTATGTCCTTTGGTGGTAATAAGTTTGGATCGTTATTTTGCAATAATCAAACCCCTTCGATACTACACCATCGTAACAGACAAACGAATTAAAATCTCAATTGTGTTTATTTGGGCAACGGGAGCTATTATTTACTTTGGAACATTTTTCAAATTTATGATAGGAACGCAGTACAATGTTAACTCATTTATGTGTAGCATTAAATTCAAAGAACACTTGCCGCTTACTTGGTTTGTAACTTTGACAGTGATTGTTCCAGCTAATTGTATTATCATATATACTTACACCTCAATATACCTGACGGCCCAAAAACAGTCACGGCAAATTCAGACACAGGAACAGGCTATCAATCCTTCCTCACAAAGCATCAGGAAGCACACAAAGGCGATAAAGACACTATTAACAATAACGGTCATGTTTAACATTACTTGGATACCATACACTATCCTAACCTTATACCGTGGAATGAAACCAGAGCATAGTTTACCACACTGGTTAGAATTCGTACTTCCATGGATGGCGCTCTCTAATAGCTTCATCAATTCTGTCGTTTACTTCACTATGAATAAAAATTTCCGAACGGAATCTTACAAGTTGTTTCGGGCAAACTGCAAGGTTGCATGGGAATGGATATTGACCTATCTAGGGTCAATTCATCTTATGGGCTTGTTTAAGGGACAGCTCTTCTCTGGATTCTAAAGCGTTTTCTTTGCTTTAAACTCATGGGAACAAGAAAATTAAGCAATCAATCAATCGCATATATAGACTGCTAAAATCACTAACAGACTAATTTTTGTATGCTTGTTGATATACATGTAGGTAACTATAAACTAATAGCGGCATTTGAGCATCAACTACTGTACAATAAAGTCATTCAAAAACTACTTATAATGATATTTGTTGAGATTCCAAGCAAAAAAACACAATTGTTAGCAGTTGCAGGGGTCAAATTTCCCAGTTCTGAGAACAGTGCTTTTTATACAGGAACAGTGAATTTTCAAATGTCACTGTTCCACAGGAACAGTATTCTTTTCACAAGCATGTGGCATCAATAATCAATAACTTAAATTCTGCTCAAAAAACATGCATGCTGTCAAACAAACTTATCATGAAAATCATTTCCTAGTAAGGAACAATTTTGCCACCTTACCTGAAATTGTCAGCACAATAAATCTTAAATACACAAATGCAAGGCTGCTAGCATGTTTACGACATATGCAACTGGATGCTACAGTACAATACGCAAATGGATGCTACAGTACAGTACATGCTACATGTAAATACTAATAACCGACATACAGATTTGAACGTATTAACCAATAAAGTAGTTGTAATTAAGTTCATTTTGTAGAAAGGAATTTGTGTTGTTATCGGCAAAAAAAGTTGGAACAGTGAAATTTGACCCGGAACAGCATTATTTGATAAAGTACTGTTTCCTGCAGGAACTGTGGCGAAAAATTTAAATTTCAACCTCTGTGTTGTGTTTTAAAATGCTATCTATGATGGCATCATTGGCCCTATTAGTTAAGCAGACTTTGTTGCTAGGCAAATTTGTGCGGTGATAAGCTGGAAAAGCTGTCAATCAACCAACTTAGAGCTGTTTATTCACAACAAGTAAAAGGATTCAGAAATAGATGTAGGAGGAAACATTGCATGAAAAATATCTTTAAATAATTTCAGTTTTGTACAAAAGTTCTGGATGTATTGTGTCATTGTATTGAATCAATATTTTCATTGGAGAATAAAATGATTAATCTTTTGTTGAATCTTTGTGGGATTAATTCTTATTCATACCGACATAGACACAGAGCTCACATATAATGTGCGGAGCATAGAAATGAATGCGTGAGTGCCTGTTTCTTGCGTTGACATTGATTCAATACAAATATGTTGGGGTCCGCCTTCGCTCTTGTATGGTTGGTCGGATGACAGGCAGGTATTAGCCTTAATGACTTGGTAGAACCAGGTTTCATCATGGGTTAATAGGGTCACATCAATATTTGCCTCCTTGAGAAGAGAACTACTGTGTGTGATTTAGTGTTGGCAGCCTGTGAAGCAGCTTAGGAAGGGGGCACTTAAGGATTAGCTTAGTGGTTAAGCAAGTCCATCTAATATGAACGAGGACTTCAAAATAAACAAAATGGTGAACCAAGCATTCAACGATCTTATTCCGGTAAAGATATATTTAAGTTTAAAGCTTGGTGCCATGTGTATAGAAACGGCTGAAATTAGACTAGTTGTGATATCACATCCTCAGATTCCTCAAAAACAATAGTGCTGTTACAACATGACTCTATTACATATCAATTATCGTGGAGAAAAATAATGTGATATATCGTAGTATCGCGATATATCGTAGTATCGCAATATATCGTAGTATCGCGATACTTTTCAAGAAAACTTACTTATGACAAATTGTTAATATCACTAACGTTATATGATCATGGAGTTACAATTTACTCCATGATATGATGAATGAAGAAAAAATGATCTGCAGATATAGCACACGACATGATCGCGTGACTATTACATTCATTACGCATCACGCACGTGTTTGGCAATTCATCCGTAACCATTAATCATCGAAGTGAGAGCCCGAGTGGCACATTCTGGAACAATTTTTCGTTCTTTTTGCCGACTTACATCGGTGTGTGCCAGTGTGTGGTGACGGAGCACGATTTTTAATTAGTTGTTTGCATGTTTCACAATTATTTTGCACGTTTTTAAGGGGCTAAACTTGACTTTTAGATTTAGTACAGTAATGTTAAAATTGTAACGTATGAAGTAGCCTAGCCTAGTTGCGCAAAAATTTCTTAGTTGAGTATTAGTTTTTGGTATCGCCATATGTTGCGAGAGGCATATTTCATATCGTGGGAAAAGAGATATCGCGATAATCGATATGTCATGACAGTAGTACAAATTATTTATGCATTCTATCATATTGTCTGCGATTGTGGCTTAACTACCATTGGATATGTCAGGAATGTAGTAAAACAGAATCTAGTGAAGTGTAATTATAATTTACCACCTGAAGAAAGTAGAAAAATAGTACAAAAGTTTAAACATTTTCTTTAAAATACGTTAACAATTGTTAAGAAAGTGACAATAAGGTGCCAATCTTCCAAAGTAGACACCAGTCATTTCTACACAGATAAGACAGAGCTTAAATATAAGATATTCAAATAGATTCTGTACCATTTTGCTTCTTTTGAAGTCCTCTTTCATATGAGATGGGCATGCTGAACTAATCCGTTAATTGCCCTATACACCTTGCTGATCAGGATTATGAAAGAATAAAACTATTTGAATCTCACCTTTGCATAGTCATCCAGAATGTGTTCAACACAGATATCTGCAGGTTTTCCATCCATCTCGGTGCTAGGTCATATTCACCAACTTGTATCTAAAGATTCCACACAAACGAAAAAATAAGGTATTAATTTTATAACAATATACAACGCTGCTATATAGTTAAAAGTATATATTTTAGCAGCAGTGATCATTCAAGAGGTGACCAACTGGTAGAATAGTATTAAGTCTCTCTCATTAGCATTAAAAGATTACTTACCAAAACATGGAAAATGCATGTACTTCCAATCTGCAACATTTTTTTTTCTCTCGAAGGAATCACTACAAACACAAAATATGTTAATTTCTTCTGCCAAATTCAAAATCATTATAAGTGCATGTATGTGTGCTTTTTACCTTTTAAAATCTTCTCTAAACACCCAGAGGAATCGTAAATATTTTTTGAGATGACATTTCTGAATAAAAGATAAACATTCAAAGACATCAAGGAAACAATTTAAGCCCCACCCTCCGCTCCCCCATGTGTTACTGTTTTACTAAGCACTCTGGACGTGTTATGATGGACTGCTTTCTTTGCAATGAAAGAAAAATATGAAAAAGTAAATTTAGGCCAATGCAGCCGGTACATGTACTTGCACGTGCCTACTGTAAATAAGTTGATCATCTCTCAGAATTCCTTCACTTTGACTAGCCTTAAATGCTACCTCTATTGGACAAATTACAAGACTGCTCAAGGGGTTCGTATAGACTATCAGATGTATGTCGTAAAGTTGTCAGTACGTTTATGTAAGGCTAGCTTGAATATGACCTTTTAAACGAAGAAAAATCTAATAAGTTCGTTTCTGAGAATCAAATTTTACCTACAGTATTTGTCAACTCAACTCAACTTTTTGGCTCTCTATGTATTTCATCCAATAAAACGCTGAAAATTTAGATAAATAAGAAACCAGACATCGCAAATGATACAAATCTCCTCTGCTAATAACATGCTTTCCACCCTCTGTCATACCTGCCATCCCACCTGAAGTTTCATCCCACATCCCTCCCTATAGGAAATTATACATGAAATCCAGATATCATTCCAGCACATGAACCATACGCCATCACACCTGCAATCAAGATGACATCCCACCACATGCCTTGCCACCCTGTCCCATATACCGTGCCACCACGTGCCATCCCACTCTGTCCCACATGCCATCCCCACATACCACATGCCATTCCACCCTGTCCCATATATGCAATCCCACCTGAAATCCAGATTCCATTACATTATGTGCCATGCCACCATGGCCCACATACCAAGCCACCCTGTCCCACATCCACTCACCTACCAAACATATTCTCAATTAACCAACTCATCCTTTCAAATTTCACTATAATTCCTTTCACTCACTCCATTGCACCACAGCTCCCCCTTTAACTTAAATCTGACACTCAATAAAAACTTGCTCAACTTTTTGTTTCCTCTTATAAACCAGATAGGGCTGATCTACCTACCAAATCAGAATGAAAATTCATTGCAGATTAATTTGGAGATTATCATAAGTTTATTGTTTTCACTCTATTTAAGTGAAAACTATTTGTTTTTTCCTATTCATTCCCAAGACACTTAATCATAAATTCTATTGAGTCATCAGCTCTATTGTTCGACTTTTTTTACATGCCAAAACAAATATTCTAATCGCTATTCAAGTCTGGAATGCATGTTCTAAGTTCTTTCAAAGCAAGTCTCCTTTAAATCAATTTCTTCTCATAGAAATAGTTGAAATTCCTTTTCAAGGACAAAAATCTCTTCTTCCACAGTAGCTGAACAATGCATGCGGTGCGAAGGACAATAGATGTGCACAGACGAACAGACAAACAAAATGATATATCCCTTCTTCACCAACTTTGTTGGTGAGGGATAATTAGAGCATTTTATTTCTTTGGTAGTAAATCATATTTCCTTTACACCAGTGCAGGAAAGCAGGTGCAAGCATAAGGGTGTCATGTAATACTACCTATTAAATTCTATCCAGTAAAGGACATGTTCTAGGTATGACAATATGTGCACAGATGATTGTGTATGTCCACTGTATGATCCAGGATGCATGAATACAACGTAGAATTGCCAACAGAAAGATGGGATCCGATCTCCCTGCTTTGAAATAGAGGGATTTCATCACGCGACTCCAACTCATCTGGAAGCCATTTTGCCGGGCAAGCGTTGCCGCATCTTCACACAGCTCAGTTACATCACACGTACAACAAACATACTGCCTGCTAAGTTGCTAACCAACCTACCAGTTCAGCAAATTGTATTATTTTTGTTTGCGGCGGTGATTTTACTTCATATTTTCCCAACGTTTTATATATTCACCGGATATGCGAAGAGTAAATTTTACGGGAAGGCCATCTGATTGTTCGTTATACGCAGACAAAGCCTACATACAGTACCTGGCATAAAGTGCGCACTGCAAATCCTTGTGTAATGTAAACCAAAGATTGAAAGCAGTAGCGTTGTACAGCAGAAACCCACTTCGAATGTCGATCAGGATCAAATGGAAATCGAAAAACATCTTCTTTTTTTTCCTGCACACATCTACATAAGTGCAACCAATGACACAGCAAGATTCCGGCATAATTATCTTACAAAAATTATCTTATATAACAACATACAAGCATTTTCAAGTCTAAATAAGTGTACAGCAGACAATCGTTCTCGCTTGACAAAATGGTGATGTAAAGAAAGTCACATGACCTCATGGCGTCAACTGAAACACCCTTATAGCAACATTAGGTGTCTGTCGAATTTTGGATATGCTGATAAATTTGTCCATTTGATCCTGATCGAGAAAACATCTTTTTAAGTCTAAATAAGTGTACAGCAGACAATCGTTCTCAGCCTTTTTTTTTGCACACGCATGGATTGATATTTAAAATATACTCATGTAGTAACGTAGCCACGTCTGAAAATGTATAAGATCTTTATCATTATTCCCAATTTCCAGCCCAATGTTCAATGGCGGCTACTAAAGGGGGAAATTCAGATTTTGTCTAATTTTTCCATCCCCCACCAAAAATTCCAATGCCGCCTGTGGAACTGCCATTGGTTAATAAAATTGTACAAACATATTATCAATACATGCAGCAGGCTGCAGTATATTCCCTAATCGTTGATGACATTGGCAAGAATTAGTTCAAAACTATTTAAATGTTTAATCATCTCAATTTTAATTTCAAATTTGTATATTACTTTGTCCTTAAAGGAATATCCCCATGTTTTTTCTGTAATCTTTCATAAGAAAGACCACAAATTTAGAAACAATCTAGTACAAAAATCATGTTGATATGTTATTCCTACCAGATATTCAATTTTTAAGGTTCACAAAAAAATACCAATAAACGAATAGGAAAAGGCTCAGTATGACATCACAGCAACATATTCTCCCATAAAGATAATGTATTTCATTAAAATCTATTATCTTTTTGATTAGTAAAACCTGCTAGCAAAAATAAATTGATGAAAGTTAGGTATTTATATCCATTGCCAAATATATCCTACTTCAATAACTTTGGGAAAATTGTTTCTAATCATACAGAAAAACAACCAATTAACATTCAAATAAAAAAACATTTGCAATGGGTGTCACCAGTATTGAGGAACACCAGTCTCTATGACATCATCAAACATGAATTCATCATACTGTACAAAAACTTAAAAATGCAATTGGGAAATCTTAAAAAAATCTATATCTCCTGAACGGAATATGATATCAACCAGATTTTTGTACCAAATTGGCTCTAGAAGTATGCTCTTGCAAATAAAATTTTACAAAAACCATGGGAATATTCCTTTAAAGACCTTTTTATATTGGATCCTTTTTAATATTTCAGTTGTGGCCCTTGGAAACTGATAAGAATTCTCATGTCTTCAGTTCCTCAATACTAGTGACACCTCACATTTTTTAAAGAAAAAAAATGGCCCACATGATATCCCATATGGCATATCCCACCCCATATCCCACATTGCATCCCATCCGATGTCCCACATAGCCTCCCACCCTATGCAAGTACATATCTTTTAATGTGTTTTAACCACTTAAACACATTCAATCTAAAAAGTTAGTATACCATGAAAAAAATATTGGTGAAACTGGCAAAAAGCAACCTCAAAAAATTACTATTTGTATTGCATGGACAGCATTTATTTTGCATAAATCCTTGAAAATTTACTTTGATCATGAAAATTCACATATTAGCAGATACTAAAAGCAATTGAAGGATTCGTTGAGGGGTTAAACAAGTCTATCTTAAATAAAAGACTTCAAAAGATACAAAATGGTGAAGAAAGCATTCAAAAAATCTTATTCTGTTACGGAGATATTCAAGTTTAAAATTTGGTGTCATTTGTGTAAAAACGACTGAAATCAGACTAGTTGTGATGTCATAGCCTCAGATTCCTCAAAGTCTATGTATTCTATTATATTTTGTCCTGCGATTCTGGTTTGGTTTCTTGATGTTTAACGGCATCGCGACAGTCAAGAGTCAAATGTGCCAAGAGGGTGTTAATAAATAATGGTGTAGAAGTATTAAGGATAGTGAGGAGATGAAAGGTTGGCAAGGGAGATAAAGGGAAAAGCTGAATGTGGGAAAAAAAATTAGGTGAAAAGAAAGGGGTGTGTAAGGTTAGGTGTAGAAAGGGAGGAAATTATGTGGTGGAAGAGGTTGTTGTTGCGGAGGAAGTTGATGATGGTTAAGGAAGAATTATTTTCGAATAGGTCCTTCAATTCTGTGGCTTAAAAGACATGGGATATGTCAAAAAGGAGTAAAACTGAATCTAGAAAGGGTATTTATAATATACCACCTGAAGAAAGTTTGATGATAACTAATTTAAATAGTGAAAAAATTAAATACTTTCTTTAAAATACATAAAGACTGAGGAATCTGAGGCTGTGACGTCACAACTAGTCTGATTTCAGTCGTTTCTACAGAAATGTTACCAAACTTTAAAACTTAAATATCTCCTTAAGCGAAACAGATTTTTGAATGCTTTCTTCACCATTTTTTTTTTTTAAAGTCATGTCATAGAAGATGAACATGCTTGACCACTGCACTAACCCTTTAATCTGCTCCATCAAATTATTTTTAATTTTCATGCTTTATGTTCCTGTTTCTGTAGAATTCACCAGTGTACATGGCATAATGTAAGCAAACTTCAAGCAATAGTATAGACTATTTCATACACTGACATACAGTAATTTGTATTTGGGTCATTCTACAGTATGTCAATTCAACAGGCCATGTAACCCACTCAACAAACCATGTAACCTACTATCTCAGATTTGCTTGAAATTTGGCATATTTGCTAGGAATAATGTATATAGAACACCTCTAAAAGTTTAGCCTCGTAATTCAAATTGTATTTGAGATATGGGCGTGTAAATCTCAGCTACTTTGACCCACATTTCTTGCTGTCTGCGGCAATTTTGAATTTTCAACACACATAAATTCCCTCGTTTACCCCATATCATTCCAAACATTGGCACTAGGTTGATTTACAACGTGGGGAATCCAAAAATGGCACCTAAAAATGTTCCTAGGCCAAGTCATCAATCTGAAGAAGAAAACAAAAATGTTATAATTTTTTTTGTAAATGGTTCATTTTCAGAGGGTCTTTGCTAAAAGGGATTAAATGTACCTGGCTAAAATTTGTTTATGAAAAGTATAAAAGTTACCCAACTCTGGGCCAAAAATGGTAATGGTTTTCTTTTTTGTTTTCACTTTTAGAGCGTCTTCAATTTTAACAGTCAATTGTTGAATATTTGTTTATGACTTTGTGCATTTTAAGATATTAAATATAACTTCTTAACCATGTGTAATATCATTAATAATGTTATAACCTATTATAAGCTACAATTATGGTATATGGAGGTAACAATATCTCAAATTTTAGAGCTCTAGATTGGATATTTGATTTTTAATAGCATTTTCAATATGTCATTTTGTTATGCAAAGTATCAAAATAAATGACCCATGGGTGGATTTTGAGGTGGTCATTATTTATCTTTAAAAATGAAATTTAGCCCATCCTATCCCTCCCTGTTCCATATGCTATCTCACCCTGTCCCATATGCCATCCCACATGAAATCCAGATGACATTCCATCTTGTTCCACATGTCATGCCACCCTGCCCACAAGTCATCCCACCATGTCCCCCATGCCACTCTGTCCCCCATGCCACTCTGTCCCTCATGTCACCCAGTCCCACATGCCACCCTGTTCCCCATGCCACCCTGTTCCACTGCCAGCCTGTCCCACTATCCACCCTGTCCCACCTTCTACCCTGTCCCACCTGCCCTCTCACATGCCACCCTGTCCCACATGCCACCCTGTCCCACATGCCACCCTGTCCCACATGCCACCCTGTCCCCTTGCCTCCATCCAACATGCCTCCCTGTCCCACAAGCCTCCCTGTCCCACATGCCTCCATCCAACATGCCTCCCTGTCCCAAAAGCCACCCTGTCCCACAAGCCACCAACCCTGTCCCATATGCCACCCTGTCCCACATGCCACCCTGTCCAACATGGCCACCCACCCTGTCCCACATTTCATCCAATCCTATACCCCATGCCATCCCAATTCCTACATTTACCAATCAGTATGCCATCTTCCACCCAATTTTCTTTCCTCTAACTCCCATCCCCTTGCTTTTATCAACCCAACATGCCCTGCTCACCTACAGTACCACCCCATTTCACCTGCCATCCTCCATTCATCTACCTCCTCTCTGTTGCCAAATATGGCACATTCACCTACCATCCCACATTCATCTAACATCCTCCATTCACCTACTACCCCAATCCTCCTTTTGTCATTCTCTCATCTACCAAATATACTCTTAACCAACTTATCATTCCAACCTTTAGTTACAACCTTTACTATAACCACTTTACTCACTCCACTGCATCACAACACCCCCGCCCTCCCCTTTTACTTAAATCTGACACTCCTAATAAAAACATGCTAGAATTTTTCCCATTATAAACTAGATAGGGCTGATCTATCTACCAATTCAGAATGAAATTTAATTGCAGATTAATTTGGAGATTACAGTAAGTCTATTATGTTTCCACTCTAATCATGCGAAGACTTATTGTTCTTTTCCTATTCATTCCTAACACACTTGACTATAAATTCTATCAGAGTTTTGGCCAAATCAAGAGTTCTGCGACTGAACCAAATTTCAACCACTGTGTGTAATAAACATGCCTAATTGACCTCACTAAGTATGGAAATAGGCCACACCCACCATAGCAACGCGGTAACTAGGTGGGGCAAACAAACCTCACATCTGCAATCATGCAGGACCAGACATTTAGTTGTCCGTATAGCCTGTCGCAAGCTTTGATCCATTTATGGCACTTCTCCGGATCTTTGCAGATTTTAGCAAAAGGAATATTGAAACAAAATTTTGTTTGTTATTAAACCGTTCTGGGTAAACAGGAATGGGATTTACAAATCCCGAGAGGGCGTATAAGTGCAAATTTTGTTCAACATTTTATTATCGACATGGAGTCCAAGGCTTAAGTCTCAATCCCATAGTAAAGAAGTTCTGGGATTTTAGCTACAATCATACCCCAGAATGAAACTATTCTGACTGATATTGATAAGGACCATTCATGAGCCAAACAAGACAATTGCTTACTATGCCATCATTCCGTGATCTGTATCCATGTAAGGTATTTCATTTACATGTATGAGGTTAAGACTATTAAGTAAGAAAAAAATATATATATATAAAAAAAACAATCATCATTTCTTTATCATGAGGGGCAGGGCAGACCCCAGGGGGGGCAAGGCCCACTGTGGGGCGGGGCAGGCCACACAGGCCAAAACAGCAAATCTAGGGGTATGTACTGTACCAGTACCGCGTAGGATGTTTGCCTCACTTAGTTATGTAGATTTTGTTGCTAGGCAAATTCACGCAGTGATTGGTTGAAAAAGCAGTCAATCATTTAACTTAGAGAGGTCAATTACCCAACAGGTATACCACTGAAACGTACAATGTCTGATCGTCGGTAAAATCAAACTAAACAGTAGGCCTAACTTAAATGTTGTAAAGGTGAGGCTTATAGGCACAGCTGCCATGCTTGTACAAATTTTGTGAAATTATAGGCATGGCCGCCGTGCCTGTAAGAATTTTGTCTATTATTAAAGGCACAAAATAAATAAAACATCAAACAAAATTGTTTAGTATTTGGCTTACTACAATACTTTCGGCAGTGACAAAAATTGCTTTTAATTATAAAATGACATGATTAACAGTACGACTAATGAATATGCATTACTTTTTGACAGTAAATGATACAGGAATACACAAAACATAGTAAAGAAAAAATCATCTCAGCATTGTGCCCTCCCTATACACAGCCACCTCTTTCACAATGTCCGCCATTGCATTGTTTAATGCAATCAGATCTAGGCCCAGCAAGAGTTATAGTGGTGTGATTGTTTCAAAGTTGTTTAGTTTCATAGTATATTCTGTGAGATGTATTGGTATTTTAGGTAAATGACTTGCTGTGTGTAGTATTTGGGAAAGAAAATACGACAACTGTACTTCAAGTTTATACTCTTTTTTTTTTTTTTTCACGCCAGTACGCCAATAGGCTTTTAAATATGATATATGATACAGGAGAGAGAGATACCACCAGATATACAGATGAGCCATATCACCAAGGTCTTGCTTCATGTTCTAATGTCCAGAATAAGAAATAGTATCCGGCCAGAAATTTCAGAAACGCAATTTGGTTTTGTTGTAGACAAAGGCACTAGGAATGCAATATTTACACTATCAATGATCATGGAAAGGTGCATAGAAGTACAGAAAGATTTATATTTATGTTTCATTGATTACTCCAAAGCCTTTGACAAAGTCAAACATGAAGATCTCTTTGAAATACTCAGTAATTTGAACATTGAAAGAAAAGACCTAAGAGTTATAAGAAACCTATACTTGAAGGAGATTACAGTGAAATTAAGGTAATCTGAAGAGGAGTCAGGCAGGGGTGTGTTTTGTCACAAGATCTTTTCAACATTTACAGTGAAACAACACTTTGTAACATCGACAGTCTTGAGGGACTGAAAGTTGGGAGGCTATAATATGAATAACCTACTTATAGCAGTCAGAAGAAAAACTGCAGTCTCTTCTGGATAAAGTTGTAGAGGAAGTGAAAAGAGAGGGCTGTCTCTAAATGTAAAGAAAACAGAATGTATGGTGGTTTCAAAAAAGCTATAAAGCCATTATGTAGTATATAAAGCCAAGGAGAAATAAGTACAACAGTTTAAGTACTTGGACTACACACTAACATCAGATAGTCGATTGCATTAACAAAGTTAGACAATGCAATGCAATTGCCAAAGACATGTTTACAAAAATTAATCCAATTCTGAAGAATAGAAATATTAGAATGGACACGAAAGTCCATGTCTTGAAGGCATATGTATGGTCTACTCTTATCTATAGCTGTTAATGCTGGACAATTACCAGTGACATCAAGAAAAGATTAGAAGCGGCGAAAATGTTGTTCATTAAGAGAATGTTAGAAATATCTTGGACAGAAAGGAAAACAAATGATGATGTTCTAATAGCTTCAGGCATGGACAGGTCCCTATACTCACTGCCATCAGAAGGAGACAAATGAAATTTTGTAGGCATGTTTATCGGGAGGGTGGGTTGGAACAGCTTGCAGTATGTGGGAAAATTGAGGGCAAAAGAAACAGAGGAAGACAGCGTGTTAAATGTCCAAGCTTATAAAAAAAAACTGGGCAACCAACAACAGCCTAAGTAACAATAAGTTTAAGCATTAAGCTCTAAGCAGAAGTGACTGGAGGGCCATGATCACCAATGTCTGTTCCAGACTCGGCACCTAGAAAGAGAGATGCCAATAAAAGCTTGTGCTACACCACTACGCCGAAGTCAACTCCACGACAAAGCTGAGATCTTCAGAATTCAGTGCACGAAATGGCCTACGTGTAATACAATTTGCAGGGCTGCCCTGTGAATATTGGCGTACGTGTAATACAATTCCCAGGGCTGTCCTGCAAATTAAAGCCCCACCAATTCTATAACTGCATAATCAGTTTACGAAGCACCTGTTTGTGAAAATGTAGTAAATTAAGTTTCTAGCTTTCTGATTGGCTAATTTTGGGCTGTTTGGGCTTTTTATGGGGTGACTAACCCTTCTTAGCCCGTAATCTTGTTATGTTATGATAATAGGTGGTCTCGAATACATTCGAGACCAGCAAGATGTATGTTAGGAGAATGATGATGATCAACATTTTCCATATATCAACATCCTTATCAAGCATAATAAATGTACATTATCCTAGGTCTCAAATGGCACAATTGTAGAATTAAAATTATGCTGTTTGGCTAATCGATGGTCTGGAATATGTTGGAGACCAAACTGACCTGTATGGCAGTGCATGCATGTGCCCCTTGGAAAAATATTGGCCTACACTGTACATTGACAACATAATGAAAAGTATATCCAAGGATATGCAAAAAAACATAAGAAAATGTATGGGAAAAATAAACTAACCACAAAATTCTAGCCACAACAATCACACTCTCATGAGACTTAATCAACAGCTCTGGCTTTGATTCGAGAACAATTTTTCATAGCAACAATTCTTTATTTATCAAAATTAAAATGGGGATTATTAAATTATTTGCCACCTTTCCTCTACTGACCAAAACAGAACTTGTGATTAAATGCCGCAACGTTTACTGACACTGTTATCAAAATACCTCAAATTGTAACGTTAGATATGTAACTTACAGTGCACTTTATAAATTGTATGTTATTAGTCTGACAGTCCGCCATGTGTCTGTGTACATGTAAACATTACAGATTGTTAGCCTAGCCTATTTTGGTCACAAAACAAATGAGCAGCCAACTAACGTTAGCCAAATTAAACCTAAATTTAATATTCGCAAACTTTCTCAATTTCTTCAAAGAGGCCTAAAAATGAACCTACTTTTATCATATGAATCTTACCTTGATCCCTAATGCACCTGTGGCTGTTAATACTTTTCCAAAACCTTGTTTTTCAACTTTGTTCTAAATGTTCAAAGTGCTAGCCCGTTTTACGATTCAGTTTTAACTGTCAAAACTTGATAACCTATGACCTGCCAATTTTAATGTATTTCTTTATTATTGCTTGAAAACAATGAAGAGCTTCTTGCGGTCGTACGAAAGTAACATGCAAAAGATGTTTGAGAACAGACTTGTGTTTTGTTTCATTAAGTTTGGTGAGTAACTTTAATCGGTACAGTCAGATCTTTGATGGTCGTCGCAACAAAAAATGAAGAAACGTTTAACTAAATGACGTCACAGTGAGTGTTAGGATAATATGAAAAGTGATCAAAATTAATTGCCTTCTTTCTATTTCACCTAAAAAATGAGATATTAATGAATGGGGATAAAAGGGAGGGTGGCCGGTCTCAAATGGCATTTGAGACCACGGATGACGTCATCATAGGGCCAGCGGAAGGGGGAGGCTATCGCCTCGGTCCACTCAAACCCTGCGATGACGTCATCCTTGGTCTCAAATGGCATTTGGGACTGGCCACCCTCGCATTTATCTCCCAAGTCTTATACATACTCATCATACTGGGTAGAGGCCTAGATGGGAAGGTCACTGCCGATTGCCAAGGCTTTATACACCTGTCAATTGTATGACTCACCCCTTCACCCCAGGACAGGGTGCATCATTGCACGTTTTGCATCGTGTAAAAACCCTACTTTGAGGCACCCCTTAGTCACTAAAGTGACTGTACAATACATACAAATAAACCACTCTACAGTCACAAAACTGACGGACAATGTGCTTTTTTGACGCACATGAGAGTCAAAAAAATAAGGGACAATACGTAGAAATGACGCACATATTGACCCACCTCTGAAAAAGTAAAAAAAAAACAGCATTTAAGTCCGACATTCATTGTACTGTACAGTCGTTCACACTTGTTTACTATGACCCGTTGTGCAAAAAATCGCTGAACAGTCATCAGTGTTTCAACAAATCCATACAGCACTGTTCTGTCTCACTTGACTATTGAGTCAGGCCAAAATACGTTCGTTTTTACAACTAGGAAAAATATTAAGTCGGAAATGAGTTCCCCAAATGCGTCTCACGTCAGATTTGCACCCCCCTTAACAATCCCTGATTATTTTTTTGAAGCACAAGTTGTAAATGTGGAATGAGTTGCAATTAAACGCCGGATTTGCGCTGCCCTTGTCTAAAAACTTAATACAAGTTAACATTCAACTTGAGAATTAATCCTCGTCTTCATTGTTAAATAAAATCGCAATTGCTCAGGCTCTGTCACCAGAAATTTTAGGATACGAGTAACGGTTATAACATCAATAGTTGACATTAAATATGAAGTTTAAAATATATAAAAATATGTTTCATATAAGTTTGGACCCTTGGATATATTATAGTACAATGCTAATGCTTTGATTGTGCAGTGATCCTTCATAAAATTATAAATAAAACAACTTCCAAATATCTTTTAAGTCTTTTTCTTTGAAATATTTCACTGGGACAATTTCCAGAATCGAAAATCATGATCAAATATTGTTCTTTTTTATATTACGATTTGTTTGTTTTCTAATGGACTGATGACCATTGAATGTTTCATTCAAAATCGGAAATGTTAATTTTTGGTTCGTTTTTAGCCTTTGTGCTGAATTTTTACAGCAACAAAAAAAAAAAAAAAAAAAAGGAAACCCTACAAAGTGACTGAAAACAGAATAAACTTACAAAATTTGTGCCGAATCTATTCTAAATATATTCCAAAAGACCTCTTAAATCAAATGTAAAATCCTTTAAAAATAATGATAAATATCAATTGTGAAATTCCCCACAGATTATGGTCCAAACTTCTCAAAATTTTCCCTGTAAATGAAACACAATAAACCTCTTAAAATAGACAAATCCTTGTAAAAAACATCTCCCTTTTAGTTTCATTTGTTACCTAAATTTGTTGATGAAAAAATTAAGATTATGAAGTAATATGGCTCAAAAGATAAAACTGGTAATTAGTACCAGAGGAATGTTGAATAAAAATAACTTATGATTGTCAACTTTCTAAATCCACTAGCATTCCTGCAAACTTTGCCACACACACACAGTCTGAAAACAACTTTATGTTATCTCCACCAACCAACATAAAAAATGTTTTCAAAACTAATCCCAGTTGTATTGTGACCTGACCCCCAGTACCTAAATGTTCAAGGGCTCATGTTAAAAGATATCATATTTCATTGACACTTTGATGAGAACTTCTGAAACTCAATTCTACTGGGTGATTTATGACCTTACCCAGGTGGTGGCCTATTCAATATCAAGAGTGCTGGTTTGTTAAAAGATTATGTAAACATTCAATTACAGAAAACCATAATAAATGACAAACTTCAACAAGGGGGAAGGGGGGGAGACGGAGACACCTAGCATATTCTAAAAATGTCCCTTCAATCATGCAAAAGAAGAGATCTGACCTGAACACTAACCCCCTCTCTATCAAACCTTGTTGCTGAAGTTTTTGTGGAGAATTAAAAAAAAAAAAAAAAAAACATGGGGAGGGGGAAAGACCATCTACCAAATTATGCATGTATATAAAGGAGTATATGCCCCAGTCAATTAAGTAAAATCTGATATTCAGAAATGTCTTTTCAAGCATGGGGAATCAGATCATAGAACCCCTCCCCACCCCTATCCCCACCCCTCTTCTTGCTGAAGTACTAATACTTCAATATTGTAGATAAATTTGATGAAGTAGGGAGGGGAAAAAAAAAATCTACCAATTATACTGTTATAACCCTTTAAAGGTGTCAGTCTTAAGTAGCTCAACTTCCTAGGGCCAAGTCCGAGGATCTGGCACCATTTTGTATAAATAAGACTGTCAAGGAAGCAGGAATGGGGTTGATGTAATTTGATGGCTTCTTAGAACTCTGCCATTTTATTTTTCTGTATGTGTTTAATAAAAAAAATTATTCATAGGTTAAAGTTTTGTTCGCATTTTAAAAATATTTTTGTAAGTAGGGGATTCAGCACTTTATAAAAGAATTATGGACATTTCCCACGATCGCAGTGAAATAAAAAAAATCCTGGTCTAAATATCGGGAGTGACGTAAGCAGGGATATGTTACATTTGCTCTAGTCCCTCGATCCCCAGGCACTTTGTGCCACAGAGTTACTTCGGTTTAGTGTGAAGGCATGGTGGGAACTCATATTCTCATACAAGTTAAAAAATTACAACTTTGCTTTGGGTTTATAACCAGATTACAATTAGGAATTCCCCTACATATGTTATCGCATATTTGGATTAATTAGGTCAAGGAGTTACAGCATTAAAAAGAAATAAGGTGATACATGGAGAAGACATATTATTCATCCACAGAGAAAACTGTACAAGCTATCAAGTTGAAACTTGGTGGGAGAGTGTAAGGTAATGTAACAATATGTTCCGCACAAGTTGGGTCATATACCCTAGAGGCCATGCACCTTAAAGGTCAGAGGTCAAATAATTGATTGAAAATGGTCAATTTTGTGTTGTGCTTCCTGGGAAAACCGTAAGTGACATTGGTTTGGTACTTGGTGGGATAATGGAAGGTGATGTAGCTTAAAGGTCAATTAATTGATATAAAATGTTACATTTTGTCATGTTTCCTGGAAAAACATTTGATCATTTTACAAATTATGTATGTGGCAGAAGTGATGTAAGGTCATCAACTCCGTGGATTTCCATGTTGTATATTATTTTGTAGCACAATCAAATGATTTTTTAATTTTGTCATCACATGTTTACATTTTGTAATATGTAAGGATTTTATTGATTTTTCTCTGCTCAACTTGGACTTTTTGAGTAACTGAGTAGTATACTATTTTCTCTTTATGATGACTGTTTCGGTCAAAACTTAGCACACTTTACTTTCGAAAACCCTTTGCAAAAACTTACACTGAACCTTATGAGAAGACACACACCCATTGGAATATATTTCTCTGAAGCATTATGAAACTTGAATGATACGAGAAAAACAAGTTGTCTGGTTGTGCATTTTTGTTTTCTTTCACGATGAATTTGATGTCTTTCATGCCTTTTTTAAAAGGTCAGCAGTGGACGCATTTAATCCTCCTTTTGTTATTGCATCCAGTTTAAGTCAGAAATTCGTCTAATGAAACACATTTATTTGTGCTTTAAATAGTTTCTTCTTCATCACAAATCCCGTCTGAAATGAGTCCCCTTTCCTTTGAAGCATCCGACATGAGTCTGCTTTTATTTTTTTAAATCTAAGTTTGTCCCCGTCCAGCAGAATTATCAACTGAGACAGAACACTAAGCATCCAGTACATACTTCAGCTGAACATGTAATTTAGTAATAATGACATTGTGGTTACTACCTGCTTCATGGGTGATCAATTTACGTGGTATCTTTCTAATAATGTACATTCCTCTTCCCTGCTTGCTTTTACTCAAATATCTTTTTCTTTCACTGTACAACCATCATGCTCCCAGTTCTATTTCTATGAATTAAAGACGCATTATTCTGTTATTGTAATATTCCTCCAAGATTGGCATTATGGGTTGGATACTGAAACTGTTGCCAATTTTTTCCCTTGGTATGAACGTCTATCATCGCCACCGAGTTCAAGGGAGGGGTTTCCAACCCGTGGGTATAACAGCAGTTTACAGGAGGAGGTTTCGCCCTCCCAACTAGAATGCCACATACTTTTCTTTATAATTTTAGCATACAGTTATAGCCTTAAAGATGTCATGCTTGCATGGAACTTCAGCGTATAGTGTGAGTCCCTGCTCAAACCATGACTCGGTCTCACACTTAAAAGCACAAGACTTGACAGGAATGCAATTCAAAGGGGCGACAAATTGAAAACAGCAGGCCATTTTTTATTATATAAATCAGCCTCTTCAGAGGCAATTAAGTCAAGGCACGACCACCCCCTCCCCCCACATGCACACACTTTTTACCAAATAATGGGTCTCTCTTGGCAAATGCATACTAAGGCCTATCTTATTTTTCCTGCACTTTTTCAGAGCTTCCACTGCCTTTCCATTGTTGGAAACATCCTTTATAAAGTGATGATATATAGCCTAGGCCTATATTTACAGAAGCGCAGAACTTGGCTTAACATACAGGTAGTAGCTAGTACATATCATTAACAATCAATGATGCATAGTGACCGATATCAGCAGTGAAATGACGCTACATTAAGTCACACTTGTAACTGACAATATTGGGCCCATGACTCACATGTGAGTCAAATTTTGTAATGCAATGACCCACCTTTGACTCACCCATGTCGGGATGGGGATGGGGGAGTAGGGGTGTCATACAATTGACAGGTGCATTAGGCCTAATCCAGATTAGCCTATTGTTGTTGATGATACAAAAGTTGTATTCTGTACTAGCAGGGATATCTTACTTTAGCTACATGAATAAAGTCAGTAGAGCATACACTACCATGATGTAAAGTTGTGTTTTGTTTCTAAGCCTACAGTAGTGACAAGTACAATTATGCTGCACTGAAGGGTAGGCGAACGTATCGTGCTAAATGAACGTATTACGCGAATATTTTAGCTTAGAATAGAAGCAGGCTAATTTGTTGATTTTGAATGCCTTCACTTTACTTTCACGAAAGCGAATAACCTCTGTCTGTGTGTAGGCCTTATGTATTTATTTCATGAACTTACTTGAAACAAGATGTGTAGCTTTTAACTAGCCAAAATTAGCCCTTGTGCGATCGCTGTCGACAGGATGAAAGTTTAACCATGCCTGCTTACGCGCAGCACGTCGTTAGATGACGTAACGTGACTGACTGACTCGCCTGTCTGTCGTTTACAACATCACCAAAGCGGTCATTCTGGTCACGTGACTGCTGATTATTATGAAAGTTGGTTTTAACATTATATAACAAGATGACGGGCTATCTATAAAGGGCTAGTCACCCCATAAAATAAAATAGAAAGCCCAAATTAACACCACCACCGCCCCCCAAAAAAAAATCAAAAACGCCCAGAGTTAGTAAAGAACTCATCAATTATGAACAGAATTGAAGCTACCTACCTATGTTACCTACCTATAATGTTTCCTGGACGAAAGGTTAGTAGCCTGAGATTCCAGACCTAGAAGTGTCAAGTAATTTGTGACTCTCGGCCTTTTAAGTGAAAAGCTTGATTACACCAGTGCTTATCCAGTGCATTTCACGACCTCCTTAGGTAAATTATTCCATAACTTGCATATCCGATTGGAGAAAAATGTTGAACGCTGGTGAATGATTGGATTCAAGAATTGTCCTGTTTTAGAACCTCTTGTTTTAGTATTATTACATAAAGGTAATAAATTTGCAACTCTTGTATCATATATATGTGAGACTATCTTATATACTTCAATCATATCACCTCTTGCTCTTCTGTAAGTTAATGTTAACTACCCACTGCACTCAGGCAAACCATTCCACTCATTACAACTCGTTGCGAAAAGCCTGAACACCGAATAGCAATCCGTGAGAACTCTTTTGTCAACTTCAAACTGTAACCACGTGCCACATTTCAATTCTATAGCACTAAAATGATTAAAAGGTTAATAATGACTCAAATATAAATAGTTGTGCTTAGATGTGGTACATAAGGTAAGAGGAAATTAATATAAATAGTATCAACTAATCTTAAAAAGTATAACAAGCTATTAGGTGAGGTACAAGCGCGTAGCCAGAGGGGGGCCTGGGGGGCCTAGGCCCCCTCCCTTTGCAAAAAAAAAAAAAAAAAAAAAAAAAAAAAAAAAAAGTTTTCGCTCACTACGGAAATACCTTTAAAAGAAGGAATTTTCTTCCCAAGTAACACTCGAGATCTAATCTAAACACTAGTAATGAACTATATAGAGACTGGACATAAAAAACTTTCAACATCGAAACCCATTACGCATACGTTTCTTCACGAACATGTATGACGTGATACAGACCGACAGTAGGCTTTTGGTGTAGTCGTCGCGTATATCCTACTAACGTATGCTGTGCTCTGTGAGTGGACCACTACTACGCTCTGCAGCAAAAATAATTTCAAATTACACAATCGGAATCAACAGGAAGGTAAGATTTTTAATCATTATATGAACTTATGTCTTATTCATGAGAGAAATGCGCTCTTAAGAGATGCAATAACGTGCAAAACTGGTGAACTTTCTGCACGCTCGAAGAACTTCAATGAAAGT
Source organism: Chiridota heheva (assembly GCA_020152595.1). NCBI lineage: Eukaryota > Metazoa > Echinodermata > Holothuroidea > Apodida > Chiridotidae > Chiridota > Chiridota heheva. The sequence goes on along the minus strand of JAIGNY010000344.1, from coordinate 182,054 downwards.
GTCCAATCACATTCACTGTGCCTACCAATCACATTAACGGATGTGTATTGTGCAGGGAGTACATTAAGTGACAACTCAAGACTCGCCGACAATAATAATTCGTATTACAACGATAAAGCATGCATTTTCAATGCAATCTTTTGTATTTTCCTTACCCCTTCCCAATGTGGGTGAAATTTGGTTCCTCAGGGGCGTCGGACGCTTATAAAAATTTGAGGCCAGAGCCAGTAGTTATTGACGGCCTGTAGGCGCGGATCAGAGGGGCGCACCCGGCGCACGCTCAGGAAGAATATTCTGTATAAAGAACGCATTTATTCAGGGCCTTTTTAGAAATCTGAAGTGGGGCCATTTATCAAAGGGATCTTTCCAGTTTCCATCTCTTTCATGTAGAAGTTTTAGAAAAGCAACAAAAAACGTTATCGGCTCAAAAATATGTTGAGCGGGAGGGGGAAGGAGGGGAACAACTTTACATTGACCAAAATCTAATTATGGAGAAACAGTAATTTGGTGCCTTTGTAATAGTAATAAAAAAGGGACCTTTACTAAGGGGTCAAAATACTTTAGTGGGGCCGCTGGGGGGGGGGGGTCGCGGCCCACACTTAGTAGGCCTAGTTAAAACGACCCTGATGTTTTATAGAAAGGATTTTCTGTTAATTGGCTTTAATAATTGTGATTTCTCACAAAACAATCACAATGCTAATTTGGACGTTTTTCTATGTATTTACTTGTCCCGTCCATCAGTCCATGTACACTGTCCTCACTCTGTGGTCAAGTGCATTCAGTAAATCACATAGAGGATGCATAGGCGATATGGGATATCCAGATCCCGTTTTAAAAACAATATTTTAGTACCTTTACGTTTCCCCCATGGCTGACAATAAGCTCATTAAAAGAGAAAAAAATGATTTGAATGGTACAAAAGAACCATACAGGTTACCACACAATGTGTTCTAACAATAGGCTTTAGATACCTATTACTTTTCAAATTTCTTACAAAACAATGTTTTTCCTCTTTATGGTCATTTTGTACGTGTTTAATTTGACTTGTAAAATATGCAGAGGGCGCTGTGGTGACAATTGTATTCCCCCTTGAGGGCATAATTTGGCATGTTATGTTATTCTTTGTTCATTGAAAATTGTTATTGCAAACTTTTATTTTTAGCATACCATGCTTACCATCCACTAATTTTGAGAGACATAAACCGGTGTACAAGTCACTTCCTTTGTTATTGAGTTTTGTTTTTTATTTCTAAGGAAAAATGCCAGAACAAGGGGACTTAAATCGTTCATTTCGTCATTGGAGAGGGTAAAGGAACCTTCATCAGGGAAACTGACTAAAATTGAAGAAAATATTGTCACTTTCTCCCATTTTGGGAGGGCAGTTCCTGCAAGGCTAGGGGGCGTTTTTCAAAAATTTCCTCCATATACGTTACACGCCAACCCATGGTGGTGCGTAGGTAGCGCAGTTACAATAGGGCAAACTTCACCAAGGGCTGATGGTCTAGGCCCCCGTTAAAAAATCCTGGCTACGCGCCTGGTGAGGTATACTCTATTTTCACTTCTTGGGAGTTAGTATTATGGCTACTAATTCATATGCTACTAAGAAATTAATATTTAACTTATAATTAGAAACAAAGTTGGTATGTGTAAGATCATTATCATTGTTGGCAAGAGGTTGAGAATCATCATTTTATCAAATTAACGGATAAATCATAACTTATATTATCTAGCCTGCAAATGTACAATATTTCTGATCAAAGCTATAGCTATAGAGTGGAAGATCTTTGAACTGACCAAACAGCTTCCACACACATACCATGCTAACCGCCAAATTTTCCAAAATCTTTCATCGGTTTTACGGACAACTTCTAGAGGCTGTAGTCTGTTACAAGTAATTCAAAGGTCTAATGACCTCTTCAGTATTTTACAAAAGAAACCTTAATGACAGGCTAGGCTCGTAGTCAGGAGATGGCGGTGGGAGGGGGGGGGGGGGAGGGGGAGGGAGGGGTCGTCCGAGCGAACGAACCCCTTTGTTGAGAAAGTGCCCTTTGAAATCTACAAATGTAATAAGCACACGGAATTTTAAGATTTTTTTCCTTTTATACGAAAACGAACGCCTTAAATAACCCCCTTTGGTGAGAAAGTGCCCTTTTGAAATCTACAAATGTAATATGCACACGGAATTTTAAGATTTTTTTCCTTTTATACGAAAACGAAGGCCTTAAATTCTTGAACACTGTTAAGAAAGTGCCCCTTTGAAATCTAAAAAAATAATGAGCCCCCGGAGTTTGAAGATTGTTTCCCCTTTTATACGAAAAGTGAACCCCTTCTGAAATTCCCGGCTACGGGCCTGCAGGGCCCCCTAAATATCCACTTGAAGCAACTTAAAACCCATGGGCTCTGGTAATTACAAGTTGTAATCACTTTTCCCGCCATCTTCCAGTCTTCCCCGCTCTCTCTTGATGTCTGTTTGCAAGACTGCAAGCCATGATCTGTAGAAGAAAGACAACAAGTCTACATGACTTACTTACCTCAACCTTGGTAAGAAATGTAAATTGGCATACACATATAGGCGTATAAAGGGTGTTTCAGCTGATGTCATGAGGTCAAATGACTTTATTTACATCGCCATTTTGTAGGGCGAACAATGTTGTCTGCTGTACACTGAATTAGACTTCCATACGTTGGCATGTTGTAACATAGAATTATTTGTATAGGATAATTGGAATCTTGCTGTGCCGTAGGTTGCCCTAATAGACATGTGTTGGGTAATAAAAAGACGTTTTCTCAATTCCATCTAATAGTCTAATCCTGATCAACGTCCAAAGTGGGTTTCTGAATGCTGTACGACGTGACGGCTTTCAACTTAAGGCTTACATTGGGATTTGCAGCGAGCACTTTATATCAGGTATGTACTAGGCTTTGTCTGAGCATAATTGATTTTTACTTTTATTGTGTGGTGGTGGTGGTGTTACTTTGGGCTTTTTATGGGGTAATTCACCCTTCTTAGCCCGTTATCTTGTTATGTTATGTTATGTTATAACGAACAATCAGCTGGCGTTCACGGGAAAAGTTACTATTCGCATTTCTAGTGAATAGTATAATAAGTTAAAGTTATAAGTTGAAAAAGAGAGCGTACAAAGTTGCACAGAATTGATCAAGCTAAACGTACATATTTTTTAGCGATCACATAGCAACTATTAACTTAAGTGTGCAATTATTGCTTCCTAAACAGTTTACAGATTATCTACGCTATACAAGGACAACAAACTTATTTTGGCTACATCTTTCAGCCACGCCATCTTCGGATGGAAGACAGTTTAAATCTATCCTTTTTGGATGCCCTTGACATGGCAGGCATCACAGAGATTGTTGAAAGAGAGAACGATTTCAGCGAAGTCACCAACAGAAGGAAAAGAAAAACTCAATCTACAACTTCAGACAAGCCAGCACCTAAAACTCACCGTCATCTCTCACCAATTGCCGATAACTCTGATCAACCTTCACCAGCAGCTTTACCGAAAACACCAAAGCTTTCAAGTATCAGTGAAAGAGGAAGTACTACAACAGCAACTAACATGGACTACGAAACTCCGCCACAAAGGAATATTCTTACAGCAACCAAAGCAGCACCGAAAGATTCGATTGCAATAATCATAGATGGAATCGGTACTAAATTTCAAAACGAGCTATCAGCCATGAAAGAAATTCAAAGAGTTAAGCCTAACATCAAGGATTTCAGGATGAAACTACTTCAAAGAGGGGGACTAGCAATCCAAACAAAATCCATACGGGATTTTAACTACATGATGCAAGATTGGGACGAAACATCATTTGAAGGTAGCTTCAATGTTCACCTTCCAAAGGTTTACAAAACTGCAACGAAACAACCTCAGTCTAAAACCATTGTAATCAAAGGCGTCAGTGTAGCAATACCTATCAAAGATATTGAAACAGAACTAACCAACCAAAACATCGAAGTCAACAAAATCAATCGCATCCAATCAAAGCAATTCAACAAGCCAACGAGACTAATCAGAGTTAGCCTAAAAAACGAAACACAAGCAGATCAACTACTGACGAGAGGTATCACAATGTTTACCTACTTCCACTATCAGGTCGAAGAATCGCATCAACAACCAAACATCATCCAATGCTTCAAATGCCAAAAATATGGCCATCTAGCAAAATCCTGCAAATCAGAAGTCACCTGCCTCCGTTGTGGAGGAAACCATCTTGTTAAAGATTGCAGCACTGCAAGAGAAACTCCGACTTGCGCAAATTGTAAAGGATCTCACCCGTCTTTTTCGACTGCTTGCCCGACTAGACAGTCTTACGCAGCAACAGTAAAGGCTAGATTAAACAATCTGCCTAATTATCAAGCGTCGACAATTCAAATACAACAAAGCAATCAACCAAAGCAATTTTCCACGAAGTCTACCACCACAGAAACCAGAGAGATCAGCACTCAAACAGATCCTCTACCACTGGAAGCTAACTCTTTAAAAGACTTAAAGAAACTACATCTGATTGGCTCTGATATCTACGATAATGCTTATCTAATTACTTCTTCCATCCTCCTAAGCGCAGAACCACGAATCACATCAAAGAAGGATCAAATTCAAGAAATTCTAAACATCATGCGCAACAACAAAACAAGAAACAAATTCATCGACCACTTCACAAAAAGGAAAATCTCAGTTGATCTAACAAAAGCAGAAAGTGAACCAGATCCCTCAATCTTCTCAGACTAAACTAATGCACATCAATGTAAATGGACTTATCAACAATAAAGAGGAACTACTCAACTACTCAAACAATAATGACATAGATCTCATAGCAATTACGGAAACCCATCTTACCGCTGAAAAACACTTTCAATTAAACAACTTCACCACCTTTCGCAAAGACCGTCAACATCAAATTTCTATAGCAGCCGGAGGCGTCGTTATTTTAACAAAGGACCATCTTCTTCCAGTCCTGATTCTTACTACTTCAAACTCTGCAACGGAAATCCTCGCAATTACTGTCACCATCAAAAACACTGACATCATCATTGTTACTGTCTATAGCCCCCCTAAATTAAAACTAGATATTAGCCAACTCGAACAACTCCTCAACTACAAGAAACCGACCATCATCCTAGGAGACTTTAACGCTCACCACAAAAATCTAGGAGACAAAACTTCCAACACAGCAGGCATAGCCCTCAACAAATTAGCCATTAAGTATAATCTTACCCACATATCTGACGGACAGCCAACCAGAATCTCTACCACATCAACATCTCCCGACAAAATCTTTACAACTCCGACTATTATTGAACTCATCGACCATTACTTCATCGGTGAAGACATTGGCAGTGATCACTTACCCCTTCACCTAGATCTCTCAACAAGTAATCACCACGTTAACTCCCCAATTTCACCGTCGATTACATTTAATTTCGCTAAAACTGACTGGCACATTTTCACAAAAACTCTCGACGAACAGATACCGAACCAAATCCTTGCACCCAAAAACACAGAAGAAATCACCAAGCTTAATAGCATAATCATCAAAGCTTTCGAAACAGCAATCCTATTTTCAACCCCCACTAGAACCTTCAAATCAACCAAGGACAACTTTACCCTTCCAGACAACATTTCGAAAATGATAAATAAAAAAAGGATTCTCATCAAGCTTTTTCAACGGACTCACCAGCATCGATTCAAGACCCAAGCACAACACCTGAAACTCAAAATCAAAGAATCAATCAAGTCCTTAAAACAGCACCGATGGGAAACACTTTGTAATTCTCTAGAGCAACAAAAAGACATCAAAACCTTCTGGAAAAACTTCAAAACGATCACTGGTCAAAAGAAAAGCTCCACCATCCCTACGATTACAGTTAATAACACCAAATACCGAACGACCAGCGATAAATGTAACATCCTTAAGGACACTCTACAAGAGACACAAACTGATAAACCGCACGAAAACCAGACCTTTAACACCACTGTACACGACTTTATTGCTGAACAGACCTATCTTCACCACCACCATCCCTTATCGAACGAACTTTCGCAAGACCCCATTACTAACGACGAAATCATTCAAGCAATCAAGAAACTTAAGAATAATTCTCCAGGTGTGGACCGGATCCCGAACATCTCTCTCAAAAAAGCAACCCCCAAAGCAATTCGTCTCTTAGTTATCCTGTTCAACTCATCCCTTCAACTTGGATTTCTGCCTATTCACTGGAAAACAGCTTCTATTACCATGATCCCGAAACCAGGAAAAGATCACTCAAATCCAAAAAATTACCGTCCAATCAGCTTATTAAATACCATAGGGAAACTTCTCGAACGCTTAATCTCCACTCGCATTTCTATTTTCGCCGAAACCAACCAACTTATCCCAGACTTACAAGCAGGTTTTCGTAAAATTAGATCCACCAACGACCATTTACTATTACTTTCACAATCTATTAGCAAAGCAATCAACTTCAAACAACAAACCATCATCACTTTCTTAGACATTGAAAAGGCATTTGACAGTGTATGGCACCAGGGTATCATCTACAAACTTTTGCAACTCAACATTCCAGCTACTTACATCAGATGGCTTTTCAACTTCCTCCAAAACAGAACCAACACCATCAAAATTAATAACTCCAGTTCTCAACCATTTTCACCAACTGCAGGTTTACCGCAAGGATCGACCATTTCACCGATTATTTTCATATTATATGTCGCGGATCTCCCTCAACACCCAAAATGCACTACTACACAATTCGCTGATGACATAGCACTCTGGTCTTCAAGTCTTCGCACTCACTTAGCAGCAAAATATTCACAAGAAGCTCTCGACCAAATCAGCAATTGGTGTCACAAATGGAAAATCAAACTCAACCCTACTAAAAGTAACACGTTAAATATTTCAAGAAGAACTGGTTCCATCATCAAACCCTTCCGACTGACAATTGACAACGTACCGACAAACCAGCCAACGACAGCCCCATTCTTGGGACTTACAATAGACAAAAGACTTTCCTGGACCCCTCACATCAACAATATCATTAGCAAAGCGAATCAAAGACTTCACCTAATTAGAATCATCAAAGGAAAGGATTGGGGCATCTCGAATCACACAGCCTTATGTACCTACCAAACTTTCATACGTCCAATTCTTGAATACGGCTCCATAGCATTTATCAACACTGGAAGGACAAATCTACTAAAACTACAAAGAATTCAGAACCAAGCAATTAGAATCTCAACTGGACTTCCACGTTACATTTCAACAAAACTACTTCACCAGCAAACGAATCTAGATACTATACATGACAGAATGAATACATTACACAACAAGTACTTGGACAAAGCTACAAATATCAACTATCTAAAATCACTGTTTACTGAAGACGACCTACTGATACCAAACAACCGAATCAACACCCCACTAGGACAAATTGCAAGAAACCAGCTTAACTAACTATTCAACTGAAAAGAGCCATTCACGAACATAGTCTCAATTAAGCCTCCACACATCGTAACCTAAACCTTCATTTTCTCTGAGCTTTAGCACCGACTTTCACTCTACAGCCATCTACTTTTCCAGTTTACTTTTCATCTCAGTCTAGTTTTCCACTCATCGCTTCTTTAGCAACATCTCAAGGACAAGCAGGCGATATAAGGCTGTTAGCCACATCGCCATTCTCAAGAATGACATCTTTTTCGAGATACCAAATTACACAATACAAAGTTGAGTGCAGACGTATTTTCCACAACCAGATTTATTTATTGGATATTTTACCTCTTACTTGTGGATTCTTTTTACCCCACTTGGATATATATCATTGTTTTACGTTTCTGCAGATTATTCGTGCTTATTCATTGCCTGTCTATTTATTTTTGTTATCATTTGATGCAGTTTTTGTGTTTGTTATTTTTGCGTAACAATTGTGAATCTAATGTTATATAGCCTAACACACTATTTGTAAATTTACCATTTCCACGTTTTTTTTTTTTATTCGGTGATCGGAACATTATTAATCCTGAGACCTGAGTAAGTTTATTGTTTATTGTCATTCCATTCATATTCTTTTCTGTATTACAGTGTTTATTTGCTCTACCTGTCTGTATTTCCTGTTTGTCAAGTATATTCATTTTTCTTGCCATCAATCATGTTCATTCTCTCTCACAACCTCGTCTTCCCTGTAATAATCTTGTTAACATACTCCCGAGTCTCTGACTCTCTAAACTTCTTGTATTCGTCGCAACCTCATTCATCCCAGGCATCAAATTTGCCTCTAAACGCCCCAGGAACTGGTTACCATGTTTTGTTTGGCTCTAGTGATTATTCAAATCACTCACTTGCAACTTATCTTTGTATCGATGGGCAATTACATTCGTACAAATCAAGTTGGAAATTGACAAAATTCAACTCACGCAGGAGAAAATTACTCCTTTGACTCCTTACCCTTTCTGGTGATATTGAAAGCAATCCTGGACCCTCCCCCAAAATATCCTTGCAAACAATGCAACAAATCTGTTAAAAATAACCAGAAAGGTATTTGTTGTGATGATTGTGACTCGTGGGTTCATAGTAAGTGTGCAGGCATTAGTAATGCAGCTTACAATACTCTTGCATCATCATCTGATGATTTGGTTTTGTTTGGAATGTTTGGCACCCTGTGGCCTGTGTGGACTCCAGTGTAGGAGATCCGAAAAAGCAGTACAGTGTGACAATTGTGATCTATGGATCCACACTAAGTGCTGTAGCATTGACGACTCAAAATACAGCGATCTCATGCATTCCAGCTGTACCTGGGTGTGTGACACTTGTGACTTCATGAACTTCTCTGATTCTTTCTTCTCAACTAACAATTCCATCAACTGTACTAACTCATATGAGCCACTTCAAAATTATTCTTCTGGCCTTGACTCGGGATCCAACCACCATCCCGATGTCAAATTGAAAACAAATCCCAAAAAGGAAAAAAGGAAGGTTCTAAAACTTCCTGTTTTCAACTTTCAGAGTGTTCGAAACAAGACGGCCTCCGTGGAACTTGGTCTTATCAAAGAAAAAGACCCAGATGTCATTATTGGCACTGAAACCTGGCTTAATTCCGAAATTACCAGCGCTGAAATTTTCCCGGACAACTATACAGTTGTTCGCAAAGATAGAAATTCAAATACTTAAGGTGGTGTAATCCAGGCAATACAAAATGACATGGTTTTCACTGAGCTCACTATATTAGACTCTGACTGTGAAATTATTTGGACCAAATTCCAATTTCCTAAGAAAAAGAGCATGTATATAGGAATATTTTACAGACCCAGTCACAATGATCTCACTAGCCTACTTGAGTTGAAAAAATCCCTCCAAAAGCTTGGTAAAAATGCTGACAAAAACAATGTTATTCTTGCTGGTGATTTCAACCAACCTAATATTGACTGGAGTCAAAACATTATTTCAGGAACTAACGCTTCCTCCGAAGCAGCCAAAATTCTTCTTGAGTGACCAATTCATTCAATCTCACTCAAATGGTGCAGTCACCCACCAGAGATAACAACATCCTTGATCTTGTTTTTACAAACAATTCACCAGCTGTTACCTCAGCTAATGTCATTCCCGGTATAAGTGACCATAATATTGTTGAATTGACCCTAAATATCTCCCCTCCTCGTAAAAAGTTACCTAAACGTAAAATCTACTTAAAGAAAAAAGCTAACATAAAACGAATAAAAGAAGACCTGACCAAATTTAACCTGCAATATTATACTCAATTCAATAACTTCATTGATGTTGATGAAAAATAGAATTTCTTTGAACAAGAAATTAAATTGATTATTGATAAAAACACGCCTCACAAATTCACCTCAACTAAACTAAATCTGCCCTGGTTTACCCGTATCCAACGCCGTCTCTGCAGGAAAAAACATAAACTGTTTAAAAAAGCTAAAGACTAATCAACAAGCCAATGACTGGACTACCTATACAAGTTTAGAAAGGCTGTCCATAAAAACCTCAAAGAAGCTAGAAACACCTTTATCTGTGATAAACTTAAAAACTCACTTAACGAAAACCCAAAGGCATTCTGGTCCTATATCAAAAGATTAAGAAGTAACTCTGTAGGTGTGTCTGATCTACTAAATAACGGTAAACTCTGCAGTGACAGTAAAACTAAAGCTAACATTCTATGTGACCAGTTTTTCAGTGTTTTCACAGAAGAAAACACCTCCTAAATTCCTGTAACTAAACCACTTACCTAATTACCTTAGAAGGTGTCAAAAAGCAACTGCATAAGCTAGACCCCAACAAAGTCTCAGGTCCTGACCAAATACCACCATGGTTTCTAAAAACACACACTGATGACCTCTATGAAATTCTAACTGATCTCTTTCAAACCTCTGTCGATAATGGTACTATCCCTAACAAGTGGAAAGAAGCAAACATATGTAGCGTTTTTAAAAAAGGTGATAAACAAAACCCAGCTAATTATAGACCTATTTCCCTTACCTGCGTTTGTAGTAAAATCCTTGAGCATATAATCCACTCACATGTGATGAAATACCTTGATGAGCATAATATCTTAACTGATTTACAACATGGCTTCCGTGCAAAAAGATCGACTGAAACACAACTCCTCTTAACAGTAAATGATATCTCCAAACAAATTGACCAAAACAGTAACGTCTTTATGGCTATTCTTGACTTCTCAAAAGCCTTCGATAAAGTCCCCCACCAGCGCCTGTTATCCAAACTTTCCGCCTATGGCATTAATGGAAATCTTCTGGCCTGGTTTGCATCATTCCTCAACAACCGCATCCAGCGTGTTGTTTGCGATGGTGAAATCTCTGATTCTAAACAGGTTTTATCCGGTGTACCACAAGGTACTGTCTTGGGTCCATTACTTCTCCTCTTATATGTAAATGACATCCCTGATAATAGAAACAGCACAGTCAGACTGTTTGCTGATGACTGCCTTGTGTACAGAACAATTGATAACCCCTCTGACCAACAAATCCTCTAAGATGATCTTAACAAACTTGAACAATGGCAAAACAAATGGCAAATGAATTTCAACCCCTCTAAATGCTACATCTTGTCAATTTCCTCTAAGAAATGCTTTAAATCACCTGTTTATACCTTATACAACCAGCCACTAAAACATGTCAACTCCCACCCATACCTAGGTGTTGAAATTGATAATAAACTTAGATGGGATAAACATATACATAACATAACCAAGAAAGCTAACTCTATGGCCTATTAAAACGTAACCTCTCAAACTGTCCCACCGACGACGACGACGAAGACTCGAATAAAAGATCTACCGCAAGCGGTACCACAGTTAGGCCATGGGCCTAGATGAGTCGGAAGAACAGAACTTGTTTTAGCTGTGTCACACACAAAACCAGACCCCAAAACATCGGACGCGACAAAGGAACGCAGGACTGAAAAAAGGAGATGGACAAGGTGAAAGGCATGGCGTTGGCGTAATGGACTTGAGCTATGGTCTTGAGCTATACTGCCGGAAGCCAGTAAACAGGCTTTTTACCGGAGTATTGTACGTCTTTATGTTGAAAAAGGTCATGGCACTGTGACGGAAGTTGTATAACCGGAAGCCAGTAAACAGGCTTTTTACCGGTATACAACTTGGTATTTCTAAAAGAGAAGGGAAGAGAAAAGAAAAAGGGCTTGCCTCGTAAAAGGACTTTACAATGGGGTTAAAATAGAAAAATTACAACTTTTCCACTGTGTTATGAGGCTTGCTGGTGGCCGTCTTCCTGGTGAGACTGCTCGCAGGCTGTAGTCGTGATGTAAACTTGAAATTACGTGAAATCTGCAATGGTGATTTGTTCTAGTGGTGTTTTGTTCTTGGCAAAATGGCTGGCGTTAATGTGTTTGATGATGAAGTTGTGAAGGTAATGATCTTGATGTTTGCATTTGGTGAGAAAGTTGCTTTGAAGCTTGATGAGGCGGTCTTTGACTGTCGGGATGTTGGCTATAGCGTTGGTGGTAGTTACAGAAGTTTCATGGTGTAGATGGTGAGCAATTCTGCAAGCCCTTCGTTGGGTCGCTTCGTACTTCTGAAGTTGATGATCAGAAAGGTTGCAAAGAGCTGGTGCTGCATACTCTATGATGGGTCGTATAAGCATTTTATATACTTTCATTGAAGTTTCCGGCGTAGCTTTAGGGTTTTCTTGAGTGCCTGCTAGTCTGTGTAAAAGATTGACTCGCTGTTTCATCTTTGAAATAGTTGCGTTGTGTTGTTTTTGAAATGTGAGGTTTTGATCGATGATGACTCCAAGGTATTTGACATGTGTGACTTTTGGTATTGGTGTTCCTTGGTATGTGAGGATTGTGTTATCGTCGAATTTCCGTCTCTTTGCGATGTGGAGGATCTGTGACTTGGCTGGGTTAAGTCGAATTTTCCAGTCGTTACTCCATTTTTCTATGGTGTGAATATAATTTTGTAGGTTGTTTACTGCTTTGTCCCACCGACGTTAAATCCACTGCTTATAAAGCTCTAGTCAGGCCAGTACTTGAGTACGCATCTGCAGTCTGGGACCCCCATCACCAGTGCGATGTGGATAAACTTGAATCTATTTAAAGGAGAGCAGCCAGGTTCTGTATGGCAGACTACTCTTATAAATCTAGTGTAAAAAACATGTTTTATAAATTAGATTGGCCCCTGCTTAAAACAAGAAGATACAACACCCGGCTACATATGCTATATAAAATCAATAACAATCTTGTCGCCATCAATAAAGATGAACTTATCCCCACCGTCAGAACTAATACAAGAAATAATTATGACCTTAATTTCCAGGTTCCCTATGCTAAAAAGAATGTATTTAAACACTCTTTCTTCCCTCACACACTAAAGGATTGGAATGCTTTACCGTCAGACATTGTACATGCACTAAGTCTCAATTGTGTCAAAGCTAAACTTACTGACACTTGTATTGCTAACTAGTCTTTTTATATTATTTTTTACTCATACTTTTTACGCTCGGTTGGCGTTCATGTCCTCTTGAAGGATTTTTGCCGACTTAACCGATTCAGATTCTATTATAACGTACAAGTTATACTATTCGAGTTTTCGGGATGACGTCACAAGAACGTGAGTAAATCTGAACTACCAGTTTGTCAGTGAAAACAAAAGCATTTTGCCATTACAGCCAGTGTGAAATCAGTCACCTTTAGAGAACTAAATCTCTCTTTTCGCTTTGGTAATTTTGCAGGAAATTGTTGCAAATTTGAGGAAATATCTAGCACCTTTTCGCCAACAAAGAGTCCCGAATGTTTAAAATGCCCGGATGACCGAATACTCTGAATCTGTATCGGTTAAGTCGGCAAAAATCCTTCAAGAGGACATGAACGCCAACCGAGCGTAAAAAAGTATAATAAAAAAATAAAAAACTAGTTAGCAATACAACTGTACAATTGTTAGTTAGTTACTCGCATGTAAGTACGTAAGCAGACCTCCATGGTGTAGTGGTTTGTTCGAATCCCGGTGGGTCTGCAACTAGTGAGTTCACTACTGGTTTATAAGGTGGTCGGTTCGACGTAGCCGTGTACGGGTTCAGTACGGTTTTGCCAAGTTGAAGGGGAAACTTTATTATTACAGTCAATGGGATATTCTTTTATGAATACTTGTGTCGCCTCAGCCTGTCAGCGCAAATTGATGTTACTCATATATATTGGAAACTACTGTCTAATACACAACATTTGTTAAGAAAAATAAATTCTGTCGAGTATTTTTTAACAAAATGACAAAAAACATGTTTTTCTCCCGTTGACTGCAATGATAACTGACTGTTTGTTTTCCCCTTTGACTGAAGTTCGAGATCGTCAATAAAGCATTGTTACGTCGCCGTGCACCACAACATTCCCGGATGTCCGACCTCCTCAATCAAAGGCCGTGGCCGTCTTGATATAATGTCCAGCACTGGATGCTTTCGGGACGGATGCTATGCAGCCGTATTCGCAGCGATGAAATTTAATTGTCTGTGACAGAGCATGGAGATACTTATTTGCAAATAGTATCTTCATGGACAGAGCATGCACACTTTCATCAGGGAGTTGGCAACTCCCTGCTTTCATGTTCATCTTAAGTCATGTGACCAGCAAGACCGGATTGATGATGTTGTAAACAGACAGGCCCAACGTGACGATACATAGCGGCAAGGCTGCCTGTTCTACTTACTGAATGCACTTATGGATGACGGTCGACTTCCGCACGCATGATGGTCGTCAACGGTCGAGTTGTAAGCCCAACGTTAGGCGTAACAAAGTTTGTGGCGCAAAAATTGAAAAATGCTGTGAGCCGTGTGATTCAAAACTACTTGACCAGAAATGGTGCCAGGTTACTAATGTTATGTTTGAGAAATTAATGATAACATGGAACTTCACGAAGAAGCTGTTTTAGATCCTTTTGAAAAATTACCCACCCCAAACAGTGCTACACTTTTGGTGAGTAGAAACTAGGGTATCGTTGCCTTACCTTAGGCCTAGTTCCACGAAAACTATCGGTGTATTTAATATTATGCAGATTCGGTCACATACTCCAGTGACATTTCATGTATAATTATGGGTATATTCTCTATTTTTACATTCTTGATACCGTTAATTTGAATATGTTTAAGCCTACTTATTTAATCCTTTAATTCCCACGCAGTCATTTTCGTGGTCGGAGTCGACGTAATCGTGACTACCGTACGACCACGAGCTCAGTACGGTTTTGCCAAGTTGGAGGGGAAACTCATTTGTCAATGTGATGTGAGCCTAGTGATTAAAGATATGTAATATTTTAGTTAGGAATATTCTCAGGGAAGTTGTGTAAAGTTCCAGCCATATTGTTGTTGTTGATCTCTAATGGTGTGCATTGGGAAACCATAACCTTTGTGAGGCCGCAGATCTTTTAACAACAGCAATCATGGCCAATTGATAGTAAATGCTTCCATAGCTAGCCTAGGCCCACAACAGCGATTCTGTTTCTTGTATCATTTGAAAGAACTCGAATAGTTCTTTCAGAAAATGTAGCTTTCTGATGATGGTTATGTTAAAGATTTTTGAAAAACTATGAGTTGAAATAAAAATAAATAAAAAATGCACAAAATTTAACGAAAACGTTTTCATCGACTTACTTGTCATATTTCTAGACCTTGCTTTGTGCTTTGTGCTTTTTATGAGGTGGTTATAACCCAATAGCCTGTCCATGAAGCAATATCTTTCCTTTGGAGAAATGGTCCGTCAATCCTTTACAATTAATGTACACATCACCTCAGGCATATGATACACAGATATATTCATCACCAGTTTGCAAACAAATTTCTCCCACTAAGACAACTAACACGGATGTGTGATTTCAATCACAAAAGTACCCTGATTACTCAGCACTGGCTTGCTGTAATCTTATGCACACAAATAACCTTGGGCTACTTGGCTGTGGTGTGCATGGAAATGGCAGATCAACAATCATTGTTTGGAGTAGAAACACTACACTGAACAGGAAGTCGGGTTGGTAATTGTCATACCTGAGTTTTTAGGATTAACTTAGGTGTCGGGTGCGGATAGGTTTAAAGAGAAAATGTTCGGCATGTCATCTTGTTTTAAATGTTAAAGTAGAGTATGTTCTTGTGAAGTTGTCAAGGTGTAAAGTTTATCCTTGATAGTCGGGTGGACAATTACTAATTACTGGCAAGAGCATTGTATGATATGCCAGAAATTCTATCCACCATATGTACTTTTTTTTTAGTTGAATTATGCATTATTTTGTTATGATGACTCTGTGACTGTATTGAAATGAAGATTGCAAAACTTGTGTTAAATAGGTTGTAGGACTGTTGCTTGTTGAACCTTTTATTCTTGTCTGACATTAAAAATCAATGGTAAATACCTGTCTTCAATTATGGTGTTATTGAATGTTTTACATTCATTAATAACTTGTGGTATAAATGCATTGTATTAAGCAAGGGCGATATTGAGCATTATGCAATATTGATATATCGCCTAAAAAATATCGATAATATCAATATGCACATTGTAGGACGTCATACGTAAGTCGTATGTACTGTTCTGGGCAAGGTAATCTCGTCTCTGCTCAAAAAAGTCAAGTAAAACTTTTTGTACAAATTAACAGAAATCACTGCAAATTATATACATATCATCTTCAAATAAACACCCATTATGTTTAAAAAAGTTCTTTACATGGTTTCTATCTCAAAAGATCCATCACAGAAACATTCAAAAAGTTTAGGCCTCAGCATATTCTTTAAAAGAAAAAAAAAATGTTGTGGAACTGGTATTAGGTCTTTCAAAAATCGGCTCCAACTCTTCTTAAAATTTTATAACTCACTTACTTCTTATGAAAGTTTTACTGAAAAGGTATTATTTTGGTAGCATTATATGGACTTCTAGACATTCAGAAGTCCATATATAATGCATATTATCCAATTTCTAGTCTGCTTCAATCATCGCAGGAGTGTTGTCACTCAGAAGAAACAATGGTAGATGGTATGTGTGTACATACTGTGTGTATGTAGTTACTGCACTGTACATTATCTGATCGATCTGGCAAGACCAGTCTGTCACTTTTACTTTAGACTTTCTGAACAAGCAAAATAGTGAGAAAAACCTCATAGTTTTTCAGTAATTTGTCAATTAATGACTGCTTGATATAAAAATTCAGATTCAGTATTCCCTTTGAGGAAACCTAACACGAGGTTTGAGGATTCAATATCTTATGATTTTTGTTGTCTGAACATCATAAGCCATCACGTATAAAGTTGAATTATTGCACAATGCCTTTGTACTCCGCGAGTCAAGTGTTTTTGTTCATGGAAGGATTTTTGGGTAATTCTTATCACAATATTAATGTTTTAATAAGTTTTATCATAACTGACTGCCTGAAACTTTGATTTAAATGAAATTTATTAACTTTTTGTGGCTGTTTAATAAAGAATACTTGGATGTTTGATAGTCATGTTTAGCCTTTCAAAACTTCATGTATTGTGTATTATTGAAGAAACATAATATCGATACGACCCTTAAACTCAATATCGGCCATATCGAAATATATAGAAATATTGATATATCGCCGAAGCTTAAACTGTATTTGAAACCATTTTTTGTAAACAATAGTACATTGATTGATCATTAAAAAAAAAAGTTTTTGCTTCCTTTTTGTAAACTGATGACACAAAATCCTTAAACGGTTGAAAATAGCTTGATACGGTATATGATTTGTGTTCTTATCTTTTGAAATATTCTGAAGTTTTCAATTGTCCACATATTATGTTGTTGTTATTCAGCTTACTTTTCTGGGTGTTTCATATCATATTTTGGTTTTCTGAATATTTTCAAATGTACCACATTTGATATCTTGTGTTTACTGTATGAATGATAAAACAATAGAACCAAAAGAGTAAATGAAGTTGTATTAATTTTTTTTTATTGTATTACCCATCTTTTATGCATTCAAGGTACAAAATTGTGAATTGTACCATGATACTTCTGATATTTTCAGGGAAGCCAAAGAATTTTGTGTATGTGCAAACTTGGCCTAGGCCTTAATATTGATCATAAAAGAATTTGTGTGCAATTTCTTTCACAGGTTGTAGGCACAGACAATACAGTTAGGAAGGAGTTTGCAAAATCTCTTGTAGATGTAAACACTGACTATTCACTAGAAGTGTGAGTATCTGTCAGCCTCATGTTATTTGTTAATATGAATATCTTGATTCAAAATGTTTCGTGAATATTGAACAGCAGCCATGGAGTTTGTATTCACAGTTAATCAAAAAACCTAAAATAATCTTCCTTTCTGCTTTTTTATAAATTGTCATAGAGTACATGTAGATCCTGCTTTTTGAAAGCTATTAACCCTTACTGTACCTGAAGTTTTTTGGAAAATGCACCTGGGAGACTGAGTCAAAGACGGGGCACTAAAAACTACGATAATATTGCCGCATGGTAGAGTAAAGGTTCAAAAATGCTAGATAATTCCTCTGGATATGCAATTGCCAATTGAACATCAAAGAGTTACATATAGAGCTAGTAATATTGTATACTAGACTTACTGTGCCCAATCATTGGTTTGTAACATTAAGTTGGAGAAATAAGGTGATATAAGTTATTGATGAATGTGCAAGGAGGAGCTAATATATTTTCCTACAGTGTTCAAGATAAAGTAAATGGAATTACAGTTATGACCATGATATTGAAAAGTAGCTAGACATTGAAAAGTAGCTGGACTTGGTTTTATAGTACAGTAGCTTGTCACCTGTAAGATTTGCCTCAAGTTTTACCTATTACAGTAGAGCTGAAGAATTTTTTTTTTTTTTTTGGCAATACATTTGCATGGAGTGGAATAGCACCCATGTATTATGTAACAGTGCCAATGTTTAGAATGGTATGAACAAATATGGGATTTGTTGTAAAAAAAATAATCAGCTACAGTTTATTTAAAGAATTTCCTTTGCAGGAATGAGGTTTTATTAGATTTTGCTATTACTGTTCTGGTATTGGGTAAATCATTAGATTATTATATTTTTAAGTTGAAATTGTTAAAGCTATGCAGGACATATTTTTTGTTTTAATTTTACCAACCAAAATCTTTATTAGCAAAAATACACAAGTTGTGTTAAAGCAAACAATCAATATTTAAAGGCCAGATATTGTGTTAACTTGGAGATGAAAATACAATACAATTCAAGGGTGTCTGGTTGGTTGAAATATTTTTTAGACAATCACTCTTGACAAGTCAATTAATTATCGCCATGGAAATGACTTTCCTAATATATGTACATTAGGATTTATTCGTGACAAGTAAAGCAAATTTCTGGAGATGAGATTAGCAATGGCTTGACTCAGCTGTACAAATGAGTTCCAGTTACTATGCCAAACTGGATTTAAGAGTTTCTGTCTTTTTTTCTTTTTTTTTGTAGTCGGACAGCCACCAATCTACCTCTGCCACCGAGAAACTTCAATTCCAGACCAAATATTGATCTTGTTGTTTTCCTGGTGGATGTAAATGACAATAGAAGGTACAGTTCTTGAAATGCTTTTTTTGTTAATCTGTGTACTTCATTTTGCTTTTTCTATATATCAAGGTTTGCGGTAAACCTTACACGCTTTTGGTTCCTATGCGATAGCATCAGGAACCTATGCATGTGGTCATGATGGCGTGTGTGTGTATGTATGTGTGCGTGGGTGTATGTGTATGTGTGTGACTGACAGCTCATAAACGCGATATCTCAAGAACAGGACACTGGATTAATGTCATATGTGGACCACAGATAGCCCATGGTTCGTAGATGTGCCCTATTGTATTTGATGGTGATGTCTTTTATATTAATGAGTAGGCGGGGCTTAATGTAAAAATCTTGAAATGTACATATTTCAACAACCACATGTCTGTTTTGTTTCATATTTTGATATAATTATGATGCTACCTGCTGTGTACATGTTCATGATGTAAAAACGTTAGATTTCATTAATGTGCATAGTGGGCAGGCTTAATCTGATTTTGCTGAAAAAAGCTTGTAAACACGATTTCTCAAGAACAGTAAACTGGATTCATGTTATATTTGGTACACAGATTGCCCATGGTCCAAAGATGTGCCCTATTGTTTTGTTGGTGATGTCGTGCATATTAATGAGTATGCGGGGCTTAATGTAAAAATCTTGAAATTATCATATTTTAGCACCCACATGTTTGTTTCATTTCATATGTGGTATAATTCTGATGCTAGTTGCTGTGTACATATTCATGATGTAAAAATGTTAGATTTCATAAATATTCATAGTGGGCAGGGCTTAATCTGATTTTGCTGAAAAGAGCTTGCAAACACAGTTTCTCAAGAACGGTAAACTGGATTCATGTCATATTTGGTACACAGATAGCCAGCCCATGGTCCATAGATGTGCCCTATCGTTTGTGTTGGTGATGTCATGCATATTAATGAGTAGGCGGGGCTTATTGTAAAGATCTTGAAATGTTCATATTGTTGGTTATTGTGCTTATGTTATTGACAGACGTCATTAATATGCATGGTGGGTGTGGCTTAATTATATGTGAAAGTGCTAAATGGTATAAATACCACATCTCATGAAGGGTATATCGGATTTATGCCATATGTGGTACACAGATGGGTTATGGTCTGTACATATGTTCTAATGTTGTGGTAGTGATGTCATGAATATTAATGAGTGGGCGGGTCTTACTAAAAAGATTCTTGAAATAGGATAAATGAGCAACTGTTTTTGCATCATACTTGCTATAATAGTATTGTTAGGTTACTGTGCAAATGCAAATGTTGTCAACCTTTTAATTGATCTGTATGGTGGGTGTGGCATAAGAATGAGTATCATGGAACAAATATTTCATGATATGCAATGACATGACAATTGATTCAAAACTTACAGATCAATCAGCATATGAAAAAAGCATCAAAACCAACAAACCTTTTGGTTCTTGTTCTTGATTTTATAAAAGCATGCATGGGGTTGCTTGATGGAGCCCTGCATACCATAGTTTTAAAGTAGAGATGAAAAACTGCTCTTATATTTTTTAATATTTTGGGGTGCTGAGAGAAAGCAACCCCTATAAAGCCACATGAACCTTGAAAATTATGTTCTTTGAAGCTCAAAGGAATTTTTGCAAACTGTGGTTATTCTGTCTTTAAAATGTGTTCCTAGATAGGACAAGGCTAGTCATAGTACCTCCACTCACTGAAGGTGGAAGGAGGTGTGTTCCTGGGTAGGACAAAGCTAGTCACAGTACCCCCACTCACTGAAGGTGGAAGGAGGTGTGCTCCTGGATATGACAAGGCTAGTCACAGTACCTCCACTCACTGAATGTGGAAGGAGGTGTGTTCCTGGATAGGACAAGGCTTGTCACAGTACCTCCACTCACTAAATGTGGAAGGAGGTGTGTTCCTGGATTGGACAAGGCTAGTCACAGTACCTCCACTCACTGAAGGTGGAAGGAGGTGTGTTCCTGGAAAGGACAAGGCTAGTCACAGTACCTCCACTCACTGAATGTGAAAGGAGGTGTGTTTCTGGATTGGACAAGGCTAGTCACAGTACCTCCACTCACTGAAGGTGGAAGGAGGTGTGTTCCTGGATAGGACAAGGCTAGTCACAGTACCTCTACTCACTAAATGTGGAAGGAGGTGTGTTCCTAGGTGGACAAGGCTAGTCATAGTACATCCACTTACTGAATGTGAAA
Source organism: Chiridota heheva (assembly GCA_020152595.1). Taxonomy (NCBI): domain Eukaryota; kingdom Metazoa; phylum Echinodermata; class Holothuroidea; order Apodida; family Chiridotidae; genus Chiridota; species Chiridota heheva. The sequence continues at coordinate 160,825 of JAIGNY010000344.1, read as the reverse complement.
GGAGGTGTGTTCCTGGATTGGACAAGGCTAGTCACAGTACCTCCACTCACTAAATGTGGAAGGAGGTGTGTTTCTGGATTGGACAAGGCTAGTCACAGTACTTCCACTCACTGAATGTTAAAAGAAGGTGTGTTCCTGGAAAGGTCAATGCTAGTCAAAGTACCTCCACTCACTGAATGTGGAAGGAGGTGTGTTCCTGGATAGGACAAGGCTAGTCATAGTACCTCCACTCACTGAATGTGGAAGGAGGTGTGTTCCTGGATAGGACAAGGCTAGTCACAGTACCTCCACTCACTGAAGGTGAAAGGAGGTGTGTTCCTGGATAGGACAAGGCTAGTCACAGTACCTCTACTCACTAAATATGGAAGGAGGTGTGTTCCTGGATAGGACAAGGCTAGTCATAGTACAGTACCCACTCACTGAATGTGGAAGGAGGTGTGTTCCTGGATAGGACAAGGCTAGTCACAGTACCTTCACTCACTGAAGGTGAAAGGAGGTGTGTTCCTGGATAGGACAAGGCTAGTCACAGTACCTCCACTCACTGAATGTGGAAGGAGGTGTGTTCCTAGGTGGACAAGGCTAGTCATACTACATCCACTTACTGAATGTGAAAGGAGGTGTGTTCCTGGATAGGACAAGGCTAGTCACAGTACCTCCACTCACTAAATGTGGAAGGAGGTGTGTTTCTGGATTGGACAAGGCTAGTCACAGTACTTCCACTCACTGAATGTGGAAGAAGGTGTGTTCCTGGAAAGGTCAATGCTAGTCAAAGTACCTCCACTCACTGAATGTGGAAGGAGGTGTGTTCCTGGATAGGACAAGGCTAGTCACAGTACCTCCACTCACTGAATGTGGAAGGAGGTGTGTTCCTGGATAGGACAAGGCTAGTCACAGTACCTCCACTCACTGAATGTGGAAGGAGGTGTGTTCCTGGATAGGACAAGGCTAGTCACAGTACCTGCACTCACTGAATGTGGATGGAGGTGTGGTCCTGGATAGGACAAGGCTAGTCACATTACCTCCACTCACTGCTGGATAGGTGTGTTCCTGGAACAAGGCTAGTCACAGTACCTCCACTCACTGAAGGTGGAAAGAGGTGTGTTCCTGGATAGGACAAGGCTAGTCATAGTACCTCCACTCACTGAATGTGGAAGGAGGTGTGTTCCTGGATTGGACAAGGCTAGTCACAGTACCTCCACTCACTGAAGGTGGAAGGAGGTGTGTTCCTGGATAGGACAAGGCTAGTCACAGTACCTCTACTCACTAAATATGGAAGGAGGTGTGTTCCTGGATAGGACAAGGCTAGTCACAGTACCTCCACTCACTGAATGTGAAAGGAGGTGTGTTCCTGGATTGGACAAGGCTAGTCACAGTACCTCCACTCACTGAAGGTGGAAGGAGGTGTGTTCCTGGATAGGACAAGGCTAGTCACAGTACCTCTACTCACTGAATGTGGAAGGAGGTGTGTTCCTAGGTGGACAAGGCTAGTCATAGTACATCCACTTACTGAATGTGAAAGGAGGTGTGTTCCTGGATAGGACAAGGCTAGTCACAGTACCTCCACTCACTAAATGTGGAAGGAGGTGTGTTTCTGGATTGGACAAGGCTAGTCACAGTACTTCCACTCACTGAATGTGGAAGAAGGTGTGTTCCTGGAAAGGTCAATGCTAGTCAAAGTACCTCCACTCACTGAATGTGGAAGGAGGTGTGTTCCTGGATAGGACAAGGCTAGTCATAGTACCTCCACTCACTGAATGTGGAAGGAGGTGTGTTCCTGGATAGGACAAGGCTAGTCACAGTACCTCCACTCACTGAATGTGGAAGGAGGTGTGTTCCTGGATAGGACAAGGCTAGTCACAGTACCTGCACTCACTGAATGTGGATGGAGGTGTGGTCCTGGATAGGACAAGGCTAGTCACATTACCTCCACTCACTGCTGGATAGGTCAAGGCTAGTCACAGTACCTCCACTCACTGAAGGTGGAAAGAGGTGTGTTCCTGGATAGGACAAGGCTAGTCATAGTACCTCCACTCACTGAATGTGGAAGAAGGTGTGTTCCTGGGTAGGACAAGGCTACTCACAGTACCTCCACTCACTGAAGGTGGAAGGAGGTGTGCTCCTGGATAGGACAAGGCTAGTCACAGTAAAGATGGAAGGAGGTTAATCTCAACAAATCTGAACAGGAAATACACATTCATTTCATTATTTGACAAGAAGGCAAACACTGCCTTAATCATGTTAGATCTTTCTGCAGCTTTTAATCCCATCGATCATTAGATTTTATTTAATCGTCTTGAACATACATTTGTAATTGTCTCAAATTTATTGCAGTGGTTCAGGTCCTATATAAATGATCGAGTACAATGTGTGGAAATAGGCAATGTGCTATCTCGTGAAAATCAGTTAAATATGGGGGTCCCACAAGGATCAATCTTAGGTCCTTTGATATACTGTATGTTTATCCGTCCAGTTGGGGAAATCATTGAGCACCATAAGATCAACTGCCACTGTTATGAGCATGATACCCAATTGTATTTGGATTTTGGTTCATTAGAATCATGGGAAAGTGTTTCATTAAAGCTTCAGGCATGCTTTTCAGATGTAATCAGTTGGATGCAGGCAAATTGTTTGAAACCAAATCCAGACAGAACGGAACTAATCGTTTTCACACCAAAGTTTCAGGGTAATTTCTCCCAAAATAATTGTATTAAAAATGGGACCATATGACATAAGTCTGTTTCCATTGTGAGAAATTTGGGTGTGCAGCTTGATTACAATCTTTCGATGCAAAACCATATAGACTCCATTTCAAATCATGTTATTGGCAGATCCATAATATTGGTAAAATCAGGCGGTATATTACTGATGAGGCTTGTAAGACATTGGTTCTCGCTCTTGTGACATCAAAATTGGACTACTGTGATGCCCTACTTTATGGTCTGCCTCATAAGCTTACTGACCGGCTTCAGCGTAGATGTGAGCCCGCATATAATATGCCATATAACACCTGATTTGCATGACTTGCATTGGCTGCCGATTCATTACAGGTCCAGTTTCAAAATTATTTTATATACTTATAAGGTTCTCAATGGTTTAGCCCCTGTCTACCTCACAGATCTTGTGCATAAATATCAACCAACTAGATCTCTTCGGTTCAAAAACAAGTCATTATTAACTAAACCAATTATCAGAACATCCACTTACGGAAATAGGCGGTTTGATCATTCAGCTGCAGTATTATGGAATGATTTACCTGATGAAGCCAAGCGTGCGTGCAATAAATATTAATGAATTAAAAAAAACATGTGAAAACTTACCTTTTTAGAGCTGCCTTTTATTAGATCATCAGGATTGTGTATTTATATAAATATATATTTTGATAAAGTCCATTTTTAGCTTTTTACGATGAATTTGATTTTTTTTACATATATCGCCTATTTACTATTTTAAACAATTTTAAACTTTTATAACCTTTTTGTATCTGTATTTTTAACAATTAATTTAGTGTATTTTTTCTTGACTTGTATGTTTTTATTGTAAAGCGCTTTAGAGCAATATTATATTGGATAAGGCGCTATATAAAGTCTGTAAAATAAATAAATAAATAAATTTGTACATTTCATTTTAGTGTTGGCAGTCTATCCATGTCATTGAAGCACCTTGATGCTGCATACTTTCTTGGAAGGGTTTGTTTTGTGACTGTGCAGGGAACCACTGAGAGCATTCATACTGCAGAGCTTACAGATGTTTTGCAACTATGTGATGCCTATAATTCACCCATGTTGTGTCTAAATCCCCAGGTAATCAGAAGAAGTTCTTGCCTCTTTCTTAAAAGTGAATTAATCATCTTTCAAGCTGTCTGAAATGTTTAAAGTAGTATCTGGGGCCAATTTTCCCCTGTAATTTTCTTACTTTCACTTTTTTACCCACAATCAACATTTTTGTGTATTTTGAACAATTAAGCCCATTTCCCCACCCCCTCCCCAATAATAATAATGATAATAATAATAATAATGATAATAATAATAATAATAATAATGATTATATAATAATAATAATGAATAATGATGATGATAATAATAATAAATCAAATGATAATAATAATAGATAATAATAATAATAATAAAAATATTAATAATGATGATGAAAAATGATAATAGAAAAAATCAAATAATAATAATAATAATGATAATAATGATAATAAATGATAATAATAATAATAATAATAATGATAATAATAATAATAATAATAGTAATAATAATGATATAATAATAATAATAATAATAATAATGATAATAATAATAATAATAATGATAATAATAATTATAATCAATTAATAATGATAATAATAATAATAATAATAAATCAAATAATAATAATAATAAATCAAAAAATAATGATAATAAATCAAATGATAATAATAATAATATAATAATAATAATACATATAATAATAATAATAAATCAAATAATAATGTTAATAAATGATGATAATAATAATAATAAACATAATGATAATAATAATAATAATAATGATAATAACAATAATAATGATAATAAATCAAATAATAATGATAATAAATCAAATATTAATAATAATAATAATAATAAATCAAATAATGATAATAATAAATCAAATGATAATAATCATAGATAATAAATAATAATAATAAATCAAATAATAATAATAAATACTAATAATAATAAATATAATAATAATGATAAATCAAATATTTTTATTTTTTACCCATTTATTGACATCTTCAACAACATCAATAACAATTCATACATTTGTAAAAGAAACCTCACATAACGAATAATAACTAATATTTGATTACTTTTTAACATAAGTGAGAGCAGATAATGATATAATGTACAATACAATCAATTGAAAATAATGAGAAAAGCACATCTGTGTATTCTGCGACTTCAAAGAGTGATAAGTGAATGAAAGAAAAATAACTCGATAAAAACACAACTAAGCGAAAAATTAGCAAAAGCTAGCTAATATAGTAAAAACAATGAATTAAGAAGATTACCAATGAAAGGAATGCGCAAAATACACAGACTACCTTGCCTCCTTCCATTCACAAAAACAAAACAAAAAAACATTAACGGGGGTAAAGGAATAAGTAACACAATATTACGCAATGAGACGCAATGAATATCATCCGTCAGAGAATGGGAACAGTACAACAAATATATATATATATATAAAGTTAAACAAAGCAATACATTTCACAGTGTCAAAGTAGAGAATTTTTGGGTTGAGATACATAATAGCCTTAACCACATACAAAAGGAGTAAATTGAATATAGACTAGATGAAGTATAAGTGCAAAAAATGCAGTAGTTTAGTCTACATACTAGTGTTACTTGAAGAAATTATAAAGGGTGCTATTTTGGTTGCCATGACGATTGATATACCTGTCAACTTGAAGATTAAATAACAAAATGCGATGAAAATTATTAACTTGGGGTAAAACAGACTTACACCTGCAATTATAGATATAATTTATAGCATGAATTAGGAAATAATTTAAAGGGGCTTATATATTCATTTTTTTGGAAATTAAGAACTGTTTCCCAAAACAGGTATGTAAAGCTTGGTACTCTTTTAAACTTTAATATGTCGCTTGATCACTTTGATAATCAAATTATTTTAAACAACTCACTTCTAAAAATTGGGAACAACATTTTTTGATAAGAATCTTTTAAACGCTGGGGCATTTCGGGTCCGTGACTTTTTCTGCATGGATGGTTCCCCGAAAAGTTATATTGACTTTATAAAAGAGTTCAAGGTTACATCCTTACCTTTCACCCGTTATTTTGGTATTAGCTCTTGCATACCTGCCTCTTGGAAAGATAATTTATCTCCCCATGTTGCCAACTCTGTTAATGTCACCCGTAATAAATCAAATTTATCACTTTATTGTTCCAATTGCATTTCCAACAGATCAATCTATTATTCTATCGTAAAACAGTACAAGAATTTACCATCCTGTTTAGATAAGTGGAACAACGATTTTCCCTATGTTACTGATTGGAACAAAATCTTTCTGTTATCCTTTACAGCTGTTAAGAATTCTAAACTTCCATTATTTCCAATTCCGTTTCATTCACAGGATACTAGGTACTAATTATTTTTTGAATAAGATAGGTTTATTAGATTCACCCTTGTGTACATTTTGTAATGCCTCAGATGAGACTTTATCTCATCTCTTTTGGGATTGCTCGTTTGTTACTTGTTTCTGGAGTGATGCTCTGAAGCTCATTATTTCAAACCCCGTTGTTCTTGATAAAGTCATTGTATTCTTTGGACAACTAGATAATACAAATAATGATAATAAATAAAAATAATAATAAATAAAGTAATAATAATAAATTATAATAATGATAAATCAAAAAATAATAATAGATACAAATAATAATAAATATAATAATAATAATAATAAATCAAATAATAATAATAAATCGAATGATAATGATAAATAATAATAATGGTAAATATAATAATAAATCAAATAATAGTAATAAATAATGATAAATCAAATAATAATACAAATGAATAATAATAATAAATATGATAATAATATTAATAATAAATCAAATAATAATAACAATACTAAATCAAATAATAAATAATAATTTTTTTTTTTTTTTATACTCCGTTTATTGACATCTTCAACAACAACAATAACAATTTATACATTTGTAAAAGAAACCTCACATAATGAATAATAACTAATATTGATTACTTTTTAACATAAGTGAGAGCAGATAATGATGTAATGTACAATACAATTAATTGAAATTAATAATGATAATAATAATAAATCAAATAATAATAATAATGAATAATATTAATAATAATAAATATAATAATAATAATAAATCAAATAATAATGATAATAAATAATAAATAATAATCAAATAATAATAATAGATAATAATAATAATAGATCAAATAATAATAAATAATAATATAATAAATATATTAATAATAATAAATCAAATAATAATAATGATAATAATACATATTAGTAATAATAATAATAGAATATTAATAATAATAATAATAATAATAATAATAAATCAAATAATAATAATGAATCAAATGATAATAATAATAATAATAATAATAATAATAATAATAATAATGATAATAATTATAAAGTAAATAACATACTTTTCCATCCAACTATTTTAAAAGGTCAAAATGCATTTGGAACCACAATTATAATTTGCTTGCCACTGATTGATTCATTCTCCTCAATATTTCTTCATTTGGGAAAGTTAGTTTCTTCATCAATTTGGTGTGTCTTATGATATTCTAGTCAATGTTATAACTTTTAAAACGATAAAGCGTGTAGCTCTCAAATCAAAATTTTATGTTTGACAAGGTGTGACGCTTTTTCTCTCCTTTTCAGGATAGTGAAGAAAGAAATACTATTGCGAGACAAGTTCATAAGATGGTGGAGATTGCAGCAGGGCTTCAACCAGGTGTATCAGCATTGCTGGTGCAAGCCACTGGTCAGAATTATCATCTTGTGTGACGAACTGTTATATTACTGACAATTGTGTACTTGGAGGTTATCCATCATCATTCTATCCAGAGAAAGTTGAAGAATATTTGAGGCAGCTCCTTGCCTCCCTGGGTTAGAATTAGTGCCAATTATTGGTAGGGATATCATCTGGACCCCCATTTCCAGAATATTTTTTGGATGGGACAACAGTTATGATGTTGTTCCAAATGCTTGAAGAAATGGCTAAAAAACTAAAGAGAAAAACAAATTAATGCTCATTTTCATTTAAACTTGCTGCTTGAATTACCAGCTTCAATTTCAGAATGCTCACTTTTTGGACACTGGATATATATATACCACAACACTTTAAGTTCCAAGATGGTCATGAGTGGGGGAACTAACAACATAAAAAAAGAGGTACTGAATCCTGACATTGCCATAATGTATATCACATTGGTAATTGCTAAGAAATGATCTCAAAAAAAGTCCATAAGAATGTTGTAACTTGCACATAAGTAGAATCCTAACTTGATTCTAAGCAAAAATTTAAGTAATTAAAAGTTACAGATTTTGGACACCATAAATTTGCATTACTCTTGTGATATGTGAAAGGGACATAGTCTCTGTTTTCTTATCGAAATATTTTTTATTTTTTTTTAACTCTTCCATTTCTTTTTGAAGATGAAAGATAATTTTGATGAAGAGGTGTTGATCTTCACCATACCCCCAACCAAACTCAAGCTGGAGAAGGCATTTTTAATATTTTCACATTAGTAAAGGCACTGCTTAAAAATTTGGCCTGCAATTTCAAAGCAACAAATTAACCACATTATTTCACAAGATTAACTTTGCATCGTAACATTGAGGTATAAATAGGTCTATGCTCATAGTTCCTTTCACCTTTCCCCAGCAGCAAAGACAAACAATGCCAGCATTGATTACAGTTACTACTTATATTACAAAGGATTGCCATTATATTCAGATGTGTGTCACTAAAAATACCACCTAACACCAGTGGGAGTAGTTGTTATCTTGAAAAAGCCTTGGAGAGGTGAAACTGTGTACAGTTTTGTGTTTGGGAAACAAAGAAATATATAACTTTTACTCCGACCGGCGCTGCTCCATTTGAGGGCCGGATGAGATGTCCTGGTTTTAAGCAAAACCATTTCTAATGCAAGGTCTGAAATAAGGGAAGAAATATAAAGAAATACAAACATTTTGAGGCATTTTTCTGTTCATACATAAACATTTTCCAGGTTTCATTGTTTTATAGCAAGTATTAAAGACAAAGGATGTTTTCCTCATAATTCTTTGGGTGGGGGAGGTCAATAATAGGAACATTTATATAGCGCTTAATCCACACTGTGGAGTATGCTCAAAGCGCTTATACAATAAAAAATGATACAGTAGGTTAATGTAAATAAACGATTAAATTAAATTATAATAAAAATCAATAATACTTCTTAAACAAATATGTTTTGAGCTGAGATTTAAACGTATTCAAAAATTTAATGTCTTTTATGGATTTCGGAATATCATTCCATTTTCTGGCAGCTGCCACTGTAAAGACCTGTAACTAAAAGATTTTAGTCTCCACTTTGGTATATCCAGCAATTGCTTGCTACCAGACCTGAGACACCTTTTTGGCTGATAGATGGACAGAAGCTCACAGAGGTATTCTGGTGCTGATCTGTCTATACACTGGTAGGCTGAAGACAATATTTTAAACTCGATTCTAGGTTCAACTGGTAGCCAGTGCATAACCTTTAACGCGACTGTAATACTGTCACGTTTTGATGTTTTAGTGACAATACGTGCAGCTTTGTTTTGTATCCTCTGTAATCGTTTGATGTTCTCATGTGACGCACCTACAAGCAGACTGTTGCAATAATCAAGTCGTGACAGGATTAATGATCTTGCCAATGCTGAAGCCGTCTCTTGAGTCAGAAAGTGTCTGATGCTGCCAATATTGTGCAAGTGGTAGTTGCAGATCCTGCAGAGCTCTGTGATATGCTTCTCCATGGTCAGTTCTGGTTAAAGAAAAACACCAAGATTTTTCACTGATTTAGAGAATGGGATTGAGGTCAGACAAACCGAGATATGACTGATGTATGCATTGAGCAGTCTGGACTTTGGTCCTACAAGCATAGCTTCTGTCTTGCACTCGTTAAGTTCGAGCATGTTGTTCGTCATCCAAGACTTTATGTTTGTTGTACATAGTTCAAGTTTGCTAAGTGCCACTATTCCACTTTTTGCTGGGTGAAAACTATCTATCAGCTGTGTATCATCGGCATAGAGGTGATGAAGAATGTCATAACTGTTTATAAGTCTATCAAGTGGCTTTGTATATAAGGTGAATAACAGAGGACCTAAAACAGATCCTTGTGGTACACCACATGTTAGATTTATTGGATTAAACTGTGACACATTGATGATAACAGACTGGTGTCTGTCTGATATATACGATGAAAGCCAAGAAAGTATTTTGTTACTGAACCCGTATTCATGAGCTAGTCGTTGTTTCAAAAGTTCGTGATCGATCGTGTCGAAAGCAGCAGAGAGTTCGAGGAGTACCAAGATTCCAAGTTTTCCATCATCTACCGCCATTTGCAAGTCGTTCACAACACGCACCAAAGGGGTTTTAGTACTATGGGCACTCTTATATGCAGATTGAAATTTTGCCGAAAGATGGTGGCTATTAATATGATTTACTAGTTGCTTGTTCTCTGCCTTTTCCAAGGTCTTTGAGAGAAATGGGAGATTTGACACTGGGCGGTAGTTTATGAGTTGATTTTTGTCCAAGTTCTGCTTTTTAATTTGAGGTTTCACCAATGCATTCTTGAATACTTTAGGTACAATTCCTGTGTCCAGGCTGATATTTATCATTTTTGTGATGACAGGCAGGAGAACGTCACAAAACTGCAACACCAATTTAGTTGGAATAGGATCCAACTCACATGTTGTAGGCTTTGAATCCATCATCAGTTTCAGTACTTGTGGTTCAGACATTGTTTCAAACTCAGTTAGGTGTACACCACTGAATGATGACATCATTTGGTCAGATCTTTGGTCAAGTTGAGGTGACTATCGTCAGAGATGAGTGCTTTCCTTATATTTTCAATTTTGCTTGAGAAGTATTGGTTGAAAGATTCTGCTAATATTTCATCATTTGCTGCTGTAGGAAGTATCTTCTCTTCAGTTTTGCCTAATAGCTTAAACATTTGTGTCCAAAGTGCTTTGGGGTTGTTTATTTTTAAAAGTATTACCTCTTGGTAATATTTTGCTTTGGCCTGCTTAATTTCATTCTGCACATCCTTTCTTGCTTGTTTGTAAATTTGATGATGGTCCTCAAGGTCGGAAATCCTCCATTTTCGCTCTGTTCTTCTCCTCAGTAATTTCAACTTATGTATGTCATTATACCAGGGTGAATTAGGTTTGACATGTATATGACTTTCAACTCATGGGGCATGCTTGTCAAGTAGTTCCGTTAAAGTGGCGTGGTATAACTCAGTGAGATCATCAAGTATAGATGGAGGGTTCTTTAAAAGTTCAGATTCCAATATGTCATTTCTAAATTTATCTTGCGATATGCCTTTGATATTACGACATGTCACTGTTGTCATTAGTGGTAAAGGTCTGGCAAGATTTAAAGTGAAAGTTATCCATAAATGATCAGACATCTGACGATCCTCAATCTTTACGTTACTTAAAAAGGAATCACTTTCTCTAGTTATGATCCAATCCAATGTATGACCTTTCTGATGTGTAGCTTGGTTCACATGTTGTACAAGCCTATTTGCTAGCAGAGACTTAAAGCACTTCTTGACTTCAGGTTTTCCTTGATCATCAAAATGAGTATTAAAATCACCAAGTATCATTAGCAGACCCTTTTTGGTGCTAAAAGTCTCAAGTAATACTGAAAAATCATCCAGAAATTGCGATATTGAAAGGCCATTTGATTTTGATGGGTTTGGTCTGTAAATGCAAACTGATCGTACAGACATACTACCTGCAGTAATTTCTAATTCCAATATTTCAAATGAGGGTAATTCAATCGACATCGAACAAATATTGATTTGGAGTTTTTGCTTAGATATAATAACAATACCTCCACCTGCACCTTTTGCTCGTGACAGCTTGTTAAGTTTGTATCTTTGGGAAGTTAAATCAGCTATTTTACTTTCATCTCCAACAGATTTTAACCATGACTCTGTGATAAAAATTATATCTAAATCATCATCAATTATGACATCTGTGATATCTTCGGTTTTATATTTTACAGATCTGGCATTCCATAATACTGCTTTTAGCATAGATTTATTATTGTGTGGATGAATCACTGTAAGGTTAACCAGGTCACACTTTCGTTTTCCTGCAGGATAAAAATTTATGTTATATACTTCATTGATCACTTAAATTGGCCTTTGCTTTCTACAGCCTCCTCGTTTGCTTCTCCTTGTTGGCTTTTTTCTTGCTATTCCTTGCAACCTAACCATCTGTAGCACCTCTGTTGAAAGCTTTTGTTTTGGAGAGAGAGAGAGAGAGAGTTGAACACACAATTACAATGACGCGGTCGTCGCCTGCGTATTCGGTTATGACAGTACAAATGCTATCACGAAACGCTTAATACGACCCGGACGAGAACACAGGTACGACGTACGGACAGACATAACATCGACAACCAAGTCAATGTCCACGGCCTTTGATAACCAGTTATGGTGCACTGGCGTTTTTTTTTTTTTTTTTTTTTTGGGGCTGGGCTGAAAGGTTTGCTTAAGTAGATAAGCTGGTCACTTGGGTACTTGATTATTGATTTTCCTTTAATCTCACTGCACATGATGTTTGATTGACAGCTTATTGCTTGTAGAGAATAGATGTTCAAATATATTGCAGAGCATAGAACTAAAATCTGTATCAATCCAAAATAAGACATTCTTTTCGAAAAATGTAAACCGTTATGTAGTTACACATACACAGGTTGGGGTGTTTAGGGACAAATATTTTCTGTCATTGTGCGGATAGGCTATCAGGAGAAGAAAACAAATATGTGTTGATCATGGTACATCTCTCAGTCTCCAAATGAGAAATATGTCCTTAGCACAGACGAAATGGAAAAGGAACCCTGTTAAAAGATTGTGCCAGTGTGTTGAAAACTGATGTCACAGTGTGATGTCATAAAGTCAAATACAATTTTGGTGTATTTCTTTTAAATGAAAGGATTGGTTCAGGGATCAAGCAAGTCCATTTTATGAAAGAGACTAAATGGTTAATGGAGCACTAGACCGAAATGTGAGGGCCCTCATTTTGGACAATTTTGCAGATATACTATCCACAACAGATCGAACCTTCATGCCTCTATAGCCCACAGACGATGTGAGGGCAAAGGTCACTTGAGTATTCATATTAAACAGAAAATTAATATACCATTGTGTGCTAGATAAGCATTTGATTTTTGGTGGACCCCCTAAAAATACGCCCTCACTTTTCAGTCTAGTGCTCCTTTAAGAAAGCATTCAAACATTCCTTTGAGGGAGATTTTAAAGTTTGTTATCATTTGTGTAGAAACGATTGAAATCAAGACAAGTTGTGACGTTACCCCCTCAGATTTGACAAAGTCGTTATGTATTTTATCATATTTTGTCCGATTTGGTGGCTTATAAATTGTTGGATATGTCAGAAAAGTAGTAAAACAAATAATAATATAGTTTGTTGTCATTTGTGTAGAAACGATTGAAATCAAGACAAGTTGTGACGTTACCCCATCAGATTTGACAAAGTCGTTATGAATTCTATCATATTTTGTCTGATTTGGTGGCTTAAAAATTGTTGGATATGTCAGAAATGTAGTAAAACAAATAATAATATAGTTTGTTATCATTTGTGTAGAAACGATTGAAATCAAGACAAGTTGTGATGTTACCCCGTCAGATTTGACAAAGTCGTTATGAATTCTATCATATTTGGTGGCTTAAAAATTGTTGGATATGTCAGAAATGTAGTAAAACAAATAATAATATAGTTTGTTATCATTTGTGTAGAAACGATTGAAATCAAGAGAAGTTGTGACGTTACCCCATCAGATTTGACAAAGTCGTTATGTGTTCTATCATATTTTGTCCGATTTGGTGGCTTAAAAATTGTTGGATATGTCAGAAATGTAGTAAAACAAATAATAATATAATATACCAATTGAAGAAAGTTCGATAAAAAATTATCTTGTTAAGATGAGGACACCAATCTTCCATTTCGACACAAATATTTCCTTAATGGAACAAGATTTTTTAATGCTGTCTTCACCATGTTGTTTCTTTTAAGATAAACCTGCTTGACCACAGAACTAAACCTTAAACTCCCTCTAAATTATTGAAAGACATTTTTGTTTGATTATTGAAATGGGGGTATAACATACACTTTTTAAAAACACACTTTGCCCATCTGCTCATAAACCTTACTTTATGTAAAAGAAAAGACATTTTGTTTGATAGAAATGGATAATAGTTGTCTTGAATCTACCTTTGTGACATCACATTGTAATAGTAATTGTAATTATTTTGTATAGAGCCCTTTCTATACAAGTATATTCGAGAGTGCTTTACAAACATCAAGAGTTTTAGTATAGGAGAGAGTTGCCCAAATGGTGCATCATTCATCCATTAGCTCAGGGAAGTTTTCACACTTCTCTTCTCGAATAGTGTTCAGAGAACCAGGTAGGATGACTGTTCTACCATCGGGACTGACGGCTTAACGTCCCCTTCGAAGGACGGCGAGCGCTATTCAACCATTGCCACTTCTCTCAACAGCTGAATGAGGAGCAGGAGCTGCAAATGATGTACTTCCGCTTTGATGATTGGCGTATCTGTCTGCATAGCTGTGGAAAAACTGGTTAGACCTAACAGAGGCTTGAACCCGGTACCTCCAGCATCTCAGTCTTGCACTCTACCAACTGAGCTACCTGTCTTCCTTGTACACTGTGAAGTCACACTGATGAAATCATTCCAGTGAACTAACTCCAAAATTGATTATCAGCATGACTTGTACACCAATTCGATATTGTACTAAACTTCTGTTATACAAAATGAAATTCATATAATGAAATGTATAGACGGGACCTACGCCCAATGGGTCCTTTCCAAAACACACATGTTTATCAATTTGATGTGAAACTCCACAGGGAGACCACACGGGGTGGGGGAGGGTGCAAATAAACACCAGTGGAGCAGCCAGTTGCATTTACAGACCCATGGATTTAGAGGAGGGGGGGGGTAACTGAAATTTTGAGGCAAGTTGATTTGGGGGCTGGTCGGGGAAATGTACATTTTGGGGCTAAAACATCTTGTTCAGTTATATTCACACATGCAATTTTGATATTGCCATTTCATGATTTATTGGTGCAGATTTGCCACCAGGACCCCTGGTTGTGCCATTGGGGGCGACCAAGGTCTTTGGAATCCAAGTAAAGTTGACGTTTGTGGCCCAATAAAAGCATACTATATTGTTTCTCACTCTATTGTTGCGTCTGCTTATAACCTTGCCCTTTAGTGGTGCAGTGGCATATCTAGGAGGGGGGATCCTGAAAATTGCTGTATCCCTCCCAACTTTTGTCAAAGTGAAATATCAAATGAATCATATGAAATCATAGGCCACTGAATGAAATCATAGGCTACTGCTCGCCCATGAACAGATGAGGCAAATATGCGGCGAATTACATAGGCTAGGAGTGGGCTATGACCCACCCCCAACTTTTCAAAAGTGGGTATTTGGCCCACATTTGAACTTACAAATGTATCATTTTGACACATGATATATTTTTTAAATAAGAAAATAATTACTGTAAAAGAGTTTTTGTAAGAAACAATTGACGCAGAAATCACTTCAAGTTTATATTCTGCCGAAGAATAAGCTCAGCCAGCAATATTTCCATGTTTTGGATCTACTTTTTGCCCAGTTGAATTGACACTTCTACCAAAAGACCTGAGGCCTACGATTTTAAAGATGCTATGCCATCGAACAGTGCAGCCAACCTGCATCAGAGGGGCCGTAACCGCATAGCTTTGTTAAAATACTAAGTGGAGGGAGAGATGCCTCCCACTCCTTATGATTTCCCCCACCCCCCTCTAGTGGTGAGCTTTTGCCCCTGGAAAAAAAAACCTATGAAAGGAATATATTAAGATAATATATGATGAATGAAGATCATCAACTCAACAGTCAACATTGAGTGACTTGGGGAAATTTAAGAAAATTTCACTTTTTTTCGGAAAATTTCCTTCAAATTTCTTCATTTTAGTGAAATTCTCGGGAAATTTCCATTCAATTCTTAAGTTGTTTTTTTTTCGATTTTGAGGAATTTCCTTAATTTTTCAAGAAATATGCTTTTATTTTGGTGGGGGGAATTTGCAATTTTCATATTCATGAAATTTACAAGTTGTGAAATTTTCTGGATTATTTTTTTCAATTTTAAAGAATTATCTAAATTTTTAAAGAAATTTTGCTTTCATTTTTGGAAAATTCTTGAAATTTTCTAGAAGCTTGCTTCATTCTAATGTAATTTCTGTTCATACAAATTTTTAATAACCTTACTTAAATTTCCAACAATTTTACCGAAAGTTTTCTTCCTTTTTTATCAATTTTGATTTCCCCATTTTACCTCCCAACCGAGAAAGTGAAATCACTGCTCTTTTCTGATAATTACTGTTTACCTATACATATATATATATATATATTTACTTCAAGTTATACCTTACCTTCCATGCTATAATTATGCAATCTGGTCACACGACCTGATTCTAACGCACTTCTAACCGACCCTAAAAAACGCAGTAACCAGCCAAGCCCTGACCTCCATAATACCTCTGTACCACCTCACTCTTTTTCAGCGCGTTGTTGCCACCAACATCGCTGAAAACTGGTCATTTTTATTTCATTAATAATTAACTTTTCTCTTCGGCAGCTTCTACCTGGAGGGTTTTTACGCTGCCCGTTCTCACCTGGCTCGCCTTTTCAAGTCTTCCGAGATAAGGGTGAGGTAGCCATGGGTCCGAGATTTCTTCGGCCGACCTACACGACTTTACCCGTGTAGCCTACACTTAGGATAGCGGGTTTTGTCTCCATTCGTACAAAGCGAGTGGCTAGTTCGAGAGCGTCCTACTCTCGTGGTGGGTGTTTTAGGTCCTAGAGCACCAGGTGTGCCTGTCTAGGGGACCTCTCGCCCCGGGATTTAGTCTTTTTCTCCCTTAGCCCCACCCGCCTCGAGGTGACCCTAGCGTTATACTATGTATAGTGTTTAGCACGTTAGGATATTTCAGTACACCTTCATTAGGCCAATTTCCTCTTTCGATTTTGGCGCATGCGCATTGGGTCGTAGTCACCGTTGGGTGTACGAGGGGTCGCCCTGTAACTTCTCCAAGGAGCTACAGTTGTTACAAGAGAGCTTATTTTCGTTTTCACGTTTAACAGCATATGAATATTTTTATTTTTCTTACACAGATTTGAGAACAAATATTTAATTTTCAAGCTTGAAATTGGGGTGTTGGAGAGACCATGGGTGGTTCTCTCCGACGTCCTAATTACAGGGAAACTAATTTTTTCTTTTTATCTTTACAGACCTCAAGTACACCGTGGTTGGTGTTTCCCACGCTACCCCGGCGCTTGTAAAGTCATTACGTTGGATGCGTTTTCTCGGGTTTCTAAAGTTTTTCAGATAGAAAATCTTTTCGTTTAATTTTTTTTCTCTGTTAAAGCAAGTGTTGTTGTTCTGTTTTGAATGCTATGCCTCGTCTCTCTTTAGCGTGTCCGTAAGATCATAGTTACTTTGCCGTATTTAGGTTTGTACGCATGGACATACGTTCTTCTCTTAAGAAATTTTTTTCAGTGAAATTTTTTTTCTGTTTAAGAAAGTGTTGATGTTCTGTTTAGACTGCTATGCCTCGTCTCTCTTTAGCGTGTCCGTAAGATCATACTTACTTTGCCGTATTTGTGTATGTACGCATGGATATATGTTCTTCTCTTTTCAGATATAAAAGAAATTTACTGAGAAGGTTACGCTCTTAGAGGCGTTGAGAGAGAGAGATGTAACCTCTTAGGGGCGCTATACGCGTCGCCTAAGTTGTAGTAAGATCCTATTGACGGGTCAGTGTTACGCTCTTAGAGGCATTGCGCCTATAGCGGTAACGGTAAGAGAGAGAGATAACCTCTTAGGGGCGCTATACGCGTCGCCTAAGTTGTAGTAAGATCCTATTGACGGGTCGATAAGGTTCCGTTGGACGGTCCCAGACGGTTCCGCAGCTCTATTTACGGGCATAGTGTGGTTCCGGGGGCCGGTTCCATCAACACGGTTCCATACGGTTCCGTTGGACGGTTCCGCAGCCCTATTTGCGGGCATTGTGCGGTTCCGTGGGACGGTTCCATATGGTTCCGGGGTCCATACGGTTCCGCGGCCCGTTGTTACGGGGCGGACGGTTCCGTGGTCCATACGGTTCAGCGGCCCGTTATTACGGGGCGGACGGTTCCGCGGCCCGTTGTTACGGGGCGGACGGTTCCGCGGCCCGTGTTTACACGGGTCCGTATTTAACGGGTTAACGTACATCGTACGCTTTAATCCGGTTATACGCCCACTAGCTACAAGCTACGTGGTCAGGTGACATTCTTGACAAGAAGTATAGCATTGACAGCTATTTTTCTTCTTGGTCCCGTAGCCATTAGCTACGCAGTTCCACGGCTCGTGTGAACGCAATTAAGACTGTCTACGTTGAACGTTACAAGTTCCGTATTTATTTTCACCAGTATCATGGACATGGAGGACAGGTCCCTGAGTGTCGATGTTTTACACACCCAGGATGTCCCGCGATGCGTAGCGTGCAAACGCTTCTTTAAATTACGCTCCGGTGACATCCATCTCACGTGTTACGCGTGCAGATTATGCTGCGAGTCAAATCCCTGTACTCTTTGCAGCGATTGGGATCTAGCGGCGTGGTCGGAGCACAGACTCCACCGCGACCGGTACTTTCAAAGAGTGGCAGAGAAAAAGGAGAAGCGACGGTCTGATAGGCCCTCTTCGTCTTCCCCTCCCCCGCCGCCACCGCCACCCAGGCCCAAAGCCAGGGAGGCGGGGCCGCCGCCCACTCTCAGCGGAGCGCCTCTTGAAAGACGTAAACCGTACGGTTAATCCGGAAGTATAGCATTGAGACAGCTATTTTTCTTCTTGGTCCCGTAGCCAAAGGCTACGGCAGTTATACGGTTCCACGGCCCATGTTTACGGTTCCACGGTCCGTGTTTTACGGGTCCGTACGGTTCCATTGGACGGTTCCGCGGCCCGTGACGATTCCACGGTCCGCGTTTACGGGTCCTTTCGCTTCCATTGGACGGCTTCAGTGAGCGGAACTTATCTTTAACGGGATAACGTAAACTGTACGGTTAACCCGGTTTTACACCCACTAGCTACTACGCTACGTGGTCAGGTGACAGATGACTTTCTTTACAAGAAGTATAGCATCACGTCAGCTATTTTCTTCTTGGTCCCGTAGCCATTAGCTACGCAGTTCCACGACTCGTGCGAACGCAATTAAGATTGTCTGCGTTGAACATTACAGTTCCGTAATTATTTTCACCAGTATCATGGACATGGAGGACAGGTCTCCGAGTGTCGATGCTCTACACACCCATGATGTCTCGGAGTAGCGTGTTAACGCTTCTTTGATTTACGCTTCGGTCACATCCATCTCACGCGTTACGCGTGCGGATTATGCTGCGAGTCCATTCTTTGTACTCTTTGCAGCAATTGGGTTCAAGCGGCGTGGTCGGAGCACAGACTCCACCGCGACGGGTATTTTCAAGGTGCGACCGAGAGAGTGCGGCTCCGGTGTTCGGATGCGTAGAGCTCCGTAGTTTTGTAACGGGATATCGTACACCGTACGATTTACCCGGATATGTACCCACGAGCTGTGGCCAGGTGACAAGTGATAATCTTCACAAGAAGTATAGCGCCGTGAGAGCTATTCTATTCATGGTTCCGTAGCCATTAGCTACGCAGTTCCACGATCATGTGAACACCATTCATACGATTATCCGCGTTAAACGTTACAGTTCCGCAATTACTTTCACCAGTATCATAGGCACGGAGGACAGGCCTCCGAGCGTCGGTACGTTACGCACCTAAGAGGTCCCGCTATGCATAGCGTGCAAACGCTTCTCTAGACCGTACGGGCCTGTACGACTTCAGGGTTTTTGCAACCGGATAACGTACACTGTACGATGAACCCCGAAATTGAGTCCGCTAGCTAGGAAGCTACTTGGTCAGGTGATAGGTGACAGTCTTCACGAGAAGTATAGCATTACGAGAGCTATTTTCTTCCCGTCTCTGTAGCCATTAGCTACGCTGTTCCACGGCCGTGTGAACTGCCTCTGTAGTATTTTCCGCGTTGAACGTTACAGTTCCGCGATGTTTTGCGCCTATATCATCGACACGAAGGGCAGGTCCCTAGTGTCGGTGCGTTACGCGCCTTAACTGTCCTGCGATGCGTCGCATGTAAGCGCTTCTTAGGTTGCGCTTTGGTGTTATCGATATGTTCAAACCCGTGTACACCGCTGTGGTCCTCAGTTCCGCGATGGGACCAGTAGGCCCACAAGAGGCGATGCCCTACGGGGTCTTACGTGAGTTAGTACCCTTTTTTATGGCTAGTTGTAGAGCCATTGGATTACTTGCACGGGTCCATTAGCTTCCGTACGGCTCCGGTGATCAGTTCCATACGACCCCCACGGCTTGTTTTCACGGCCCCGTAAGGGTCCGTAAAACAACTCGGCGGCTCCGTCCGGGGCATGGGATGACGTTTGGGTCCGTCGGGCTGCATACTTCTACAGCAAGGTAACGTACAACGTACGTCACACCCGATAGTTTACCCTTTAGCTTTTTAGCTACAGGGTCAGGTGATAGTTACAATCTTGGGAGATCTCCACGTCCGTGTGAGCTGACTTGGTGAGATTTTCGCGTTGAACGTCACGGTTCCGCATAGTTTTTCACCAGTTCATGGACACGAGGACGAGTCCCCGTTTGTCGGTACGTCACGCTCCCAGGATGCGTCGCGTGTTAGCGCTTGCTCGGGTTTTCGAGGCCTAGCGCTTGGGTGATAAGAATTACTTCTTTACGGGAGGCATACCATCACGAGAGCTATTCTCTCCGTGTTACGTAGTATCACGACCGTTCAAACTACTCTGAATATGATTCTTGCGTCGAACGAGACCTTCGGCTCACATTCTACGGATATTAACGCGGTTTTACGTACAACGTACGATAAACCCGGGTAACGG
>JAIGNY010000344.1:125000-135000 GCA_020152595.1 Chiridota heheva | reverse complement strand
TATCGCGAAGTCCACGGTGAAATTGAAAAGTCCGCGGTCAAATCTAATAAATATTCATTTGATATCGTTTTTTTTATTTCAACCACCCCCCACTCCCCCCCACTCCCCACTCCCCCTCCCCCTTCCTTTCCCCATGTGTTTTGATTAAAAATCCTCATTGACTTAACGTTATTACTAGTTAAAATGGCGGCCTCTAGAATCGTGTTATGAATACGAAGCTCAAGTTTTTGTGTATTTATCATTACATCAAAAGTCCAAGATTCTCCCGGACTGTATTTGATATGAGGGCCTGACGAACAAAATGTTAAGTTAATAGTAATTAGAATATGCTTTGGATAATTGGGAGGAGGAGATACTTTGAAGGAGTACTTTTATCCAATGCTTGTGTCATTGTTTTCTGAAGTTGGAGGATCTGTCTCTCCCAAAACCCCTGCACTCCCTCTCTCCCCCCCCCCCCCCATCTCCTTCTTTTTTTTTCTCATCTCGGTGGCGCCGCTTCTGATTTAGGAATTCACCGTTTATCGATACCATTATTGGCCCACTAGTGAAAATTCCTTTAAAAATACCATGTCTCATGTGTCACCGACTGGTTAGCTCGATTCGTAGAGCATCTGTATATCAGCCGGTAGGTCGTGGGTTTGATTCATATTAAAGAATTGGAGCAGAGTAATAATACAGGCTCTTTTGTGCGCCGTGTGTGGCGGCAGAGCCTCGAAAGTTTCCTTTGTAAAGCGCTTTGAATACGCAAAAGCACTATATAAGAACTACGCATCTGGGCTATGGGCCAGACAATTTTTTGGATTCAGTTTAGGGGCAACTCGTGTCATATATTATTGGATAGCTAATTATGTCTACTTGTAGAAAATCTATGATAGCGATGCCAACTTTACAGCTTTTTGTTCAAAAAAACATGTTTTTTTTTAGTGAATATCATAAATGCTTACTTAAAGAGTCATGTATCATTAGACCATATGAGAGAAATCCAGGTTTTTTTTGCAATTCTTAATATATGAGCCATCAAAATTCTGTAAGACACCCAACAATTAATTAAAAATCACTTTGTACACATATTTACAACCATATTTTAAGAAACAATAATACAAAACTCTCTATTGTAGCGTCCTCTATTCAGGTCTAGTCCGTTGTTCATTGAGCATATCAATTGACTCGTCAAAATCATTTGAAAACAGATGTTAAAAAAGTATAAGTTGTAACATTGTTACTTCAAAGAGATTTAAAACTTCATCTGAAATGTTCTATGATCAACTTGATTGTATAGAGGGATCTGCAAAAGTGCCTAGGGTTTTTTTAGGGGAATTAAAACCGTTTGAAGATAAGTTCAGATAATAAGATCACATAAGAGAAATACAATTTTGCAATTCCAATCAATTAACCATCATAAATACCTAATTGATTTAAAATCCCTTTTTTTGTTAACAGTCTCAAAGCCCTATTATAGCGCCCACTATTATAGCGCCCACTATTTAGGTCCAGTTACGATGTTCAACTAATTAAAAGCGTTAGAACTTTTGCACAGATTTTAGTAATTGAAAGACAAAATATAGGTTTGATTCTTTTAGTGTAACATTAATGCAACAAAGAAATTCAAAAACTTCATCTGAAATGATCTAGCGTTTGAAGACAGGGTTAGATGATATAAATCTGCTTTCAATTCTCAAGAAATAAGATTTATAATCATTGTTAATGTGGTACTGCTAATTGACTAAAACAATGTTTATCTTCCACATGACCAAAAGATAAATGTCTTTACTAAATGTTTTGTTGTCCCCTATAAAAACTTTACAATAACAAAATAAGTTTCCTGTCTTTTCAGTGCAAAGGCAGTTCCTTCGTCTTTCAGGCGTTACCCTTCGGCCTATCCACGGCCCTCCGGGTGTTCACGAGAGTCGCAAGGGTCCTGGGAGCCCACCTCCGGAAGCAAGGTATCTGGATCTTTATGCACCTGGACAACTGGCTGATAGTAGCTGAAGAATCAGCGACGGCATCCACCCACACCCACCAAATGATTTCTGTGGCGCAACGATTGGGCTGGTTAATTAACCCCCTCAAATCAGACCCTTTTCAGATCCTGACCTTCCTGGCGGCGGCAATAGATTTTGTTACAGCCCGGATCACACCGACCTAATTACGGGTACAAGCCTTCCTAGCAGAAGCGGATCCGGACTTCTGGCACAGCCCTATGCCCCGGCAAGGGCCTGGCAGGTGTTTTGTGAATAGCTCGCCAGCCTGGTAAATATCGGTTCCATGTGCAGGTTTCACATTAGGGAACTTCAATTCCACCTGCTGGGACATTTTGTCCCTTCTTCAAAGGATCTCACAGTCCAGGTCCCGTGCATTTCAGCCATTACCAAAATGTTGGAGTGGTGGCACAACCCAGCACATTAACTGCAGGGTTTACCCTTTTCCCTCTCCCAAAACGGAAGTGACGGTTATCATGCTGTCATGGACGCGTCTTTGGAGGGTTGGGAGCACACTTAGGCCTGTCCCAAGTAGCGGGACCATGATGGTCAGGCGGGTGGGGGCTCCACCATATTAACATGTTGAAACTGGAAGCGGCCTTTAGAGCTCTGAAGCATTTCCTCTACCTGATCAATTAAGAGCAAAGTGGTTCCGATCAGAACAAACAACACAACAGTGGTGGTTTACATCAACAAGCAGGGCGGAATCAGGTCTAGGCGCCTATGGTGACTCACCAGGTCCCTGCTAGAATGGTGCCGGTTGTATTAAGATCAACTCCAGGCAGTTCACCTGCCAGGGAAAAAGGAAACCATATATAGCGGACTTGCTGTCTTGCCTTAAGGGAGCTCTAGAGTGGCCCATCTGGTCACAGATAGCTCAAGCACTGTGGTCAGTTCTGGGCCTACCAGACGTAGACTTGTTTGCCTCGATAGACAATCACAAGCTACCAATTTATTTCCACTCTGAGCCCAGACCTAAGAGTCTGGCAGGTTGACGTCTTCACCGTTCTCTGGAAGCCGTTCGTAGAATACGCCTTCAAGCGTTCGCGCTGGTACCACGAGTGTTAGCCAAAACAAGGTGGAACAGGACCAGTCCCGAATAGTATTATTTTTCCAGCTTCTATCAGTTTACCCGTACGAGCTACTGGTCATGGAGGACATGCCGTCGACCGTGGAGTTCCATCACAATCCAAGCGCGCTGCATTTAACTACGTGGCTTCTGTTAGGAATGTATTCCTTTCGTGGGAGAGGGCGGAGGGTAAAGGGAGGGTAAGGGAAGGGGAGGGAAGGTGATGCGTGGAGGGAAGGGGAGGGGATGGAGGGGAGGGGGGGGGTGGGGAGATGGAGGTGACGGGAATGGAAGGAAAGGGAGGGAGGGGTACGGGGAGGGGAGAAGAGGGGTGGGGAGGGGTAGGGGAGGGGAGTGGAGAAGAGGAGGGTCGGGGAGGGGGAGGGGAGGAGGGGAGGCGGGAGGAGGGAGAGGGGAGGGGTGTCAGGCTGATTCCTGGCCATTTTTTCCTGGCCAAGAACCAAATCTTGCATTTTTTGCCGGAATCTATTTTCCTTCCTTCTTTAGCATATCTATCAGATACTACTAAAAGGACAAAGTGCGGTGTCTTCGATACTACTTGATGCGTCACCAGCCTTTTCGCAAGGATGCCAAGTCTCCTTTCATTTCAATAAATAGTCCTCATAACCCAGTATCCAAAAATAATACTTCCCGTTGGGAAGAGTTGGCAGGCTGGAAAGCTCTGTTTGCTCAAAGGTCACATGTCCATGCTCACCAAGTACAAGTCCTAGCTACATCAATTGCACTTTTCAAAGGTGTGCCTGTAAATGAAATTTTGGCAGCAGCCGTCTGGAAAACTCCGTCGACCTTCGTGTCAGCCTATCTGTGGGACATCCCAGCTGTCGTTATCTGGCTCGGCTGCTCAAGCAGTGCTTCTCCCAGGAAAGCTTAAGACCTATGGAGAAGAGGGGGAAAGCGGCCGACCACCCTGATGGTGTTTTGGCCCGCTTTTTTGGATTAGGTTCCAACCCTTCTGACCCCCTCCTCCAGTTCTTGGTAGCAATCTGTTACATATTTTAATAGCACAGAAGGCAAGGCATAAATTGAAGTAAATTCACCCCGCTTGAGTTGCAGGGGTATTTACGAGAATTATACTTATTTTCTGTGCATCCAGCCCGCCTCCTCACTCGTTAAATCTCTTCGGTGGCATTAAAGTGAGATTATGAAGACGTCGTCGTCGTCATCATCATCATCATCATTATTATCATCATTATTATCATCATTATTATCATCATCGTCATCATCATCATCATTATCATCATTATTATTATTATTATCATCATCGTCATCATCATCATCGTCGTCGTCATCATCGTCGTCATCATCAGTAATATTAATATCATTATCATCATCGTCATCGTCATCGTCGTCGTCATCGTCGTCGTCATCATTATTATTATTTTGATTATCATCATCGTCATCGTCATTGTCATCATCGTCATCATCGTCGTTGTGTCTACAAGTTTAAAGCACACGGGCAGGATCTTGCCTTCTGCATTTATGAGTAACTTGCTTACCAATAAGAATCACCTGATTAATAACTTTTAGTCTACCTGAGGGCCTACAAATCCATAAACTCTCAACTACAATCTTTTTTAATAATACAGTCAATGAAATGGTGTAGGGTCTCAGGTTTCTATGTCACAAAAGTACATCTATCACACTCGTCCAAATTCACCCTAAAAACGACTGATTTAAAAAAAAAAAAAAAAATGATCTGAAAACTCTTCCTTATCTTATCTGTGTAGTTTTCTGTCAGTCTTTTCCTTATACGTTCAGATTTGGTTCTTTTAATTATCTGCTCTAATTTTTTCTCTGGTTAACAACCTTCTATGAATCTTGAGGCTTATCCAACTTATACAAATTGGGGCTTACAAAGTACATCTAACCTATGCGTCAAAGCAAAAAAATATATATATATATGACGGTTTTATAAGCTTCAGAAGAACAAAAGTCCCATAAAACATATTTTCAATGTACATTGTCATTATCATGAACTATTGTGTACACTACAATGAGTAATACAACTGGTACAATGTTCAATTCAGCAGAGGTTAAGCAGAAAATATAGCAAGCTTTATCCCAAAAGTAATATTCGCGGTAATCATTCAACACATTCTGCGTA
The DNA here is from genome assembly GCA_020152595.1 of Chiridota heheva. Classification (NCBI taxonomy): domain Eukaryota; kingdom Metazoa; phylum Echinodermata; class Holothuroidea; order Apodida; family Chiridotidae; genus Chiridota; species Chiridota heheva. Next base: position 129,827 of record JAIGNY010000344.1, on the reverse strand, counting down.
TAAGAAGTGAAGAAAAGAAGTGGAAGGAGTATTTTATCACAACTGCCTTTGTTGTAGTTTTGCAGTTCGCCGGGTTAAACCGGATAAAATAATCTACGAGTTAATTAAAAAAAGGTTAGCATCCATCATAATGAAATATAATACAGGAGATGCCCAACATTATTAAATATTTATCCATACTCATTCTTAATTATTTTAGACACTACATACAGGGGAAAAACATTGATCTGTTAAATTTGGAGGCATATAGGAAAATCGTCATTTTCTGCCTGATTTAGTGAATTTTTTGGACTTGGAAATAAGGACTAACATTTGGAGCAATTCCGTGTAACGTCACACTTGTCATGAAGAAGAAGAGAAAGGTAAATAACTAAGCCAATACATCCTGAGCGAATAAGCTAAGAAGATACACCTATTTTACATTTTGGTATTGTGCATATAGCCATATCATCTATACCCATCTCTTTATTGTGAAAATACAATTGAAAAAAAAAAAAAATTAACATAGACATACCTATTCGTCAGTATACGTGTTCTTACACTGCACCGATCGCTGATTCGATTGTTTTACAATTATCACCATCGTGATCATGACTCTAGTTCCCAGCGGTACAAGCAAAGTGGTACCTCCATGGTACAAGGGATTAATACAAACTCTTTCAAATTATCATTACCAGCCTTCTGTAAAGTTAAGGGTCTAGTTATGTTAAGGGGCCTCATAAAGGTACGGCAAATATAATCACAAATTGATCTTCAACCATAGTAGGTGGACAGATACAGTTTATTCTAACCATAGTAAGTGGACAGATACAGTTTATTCTTTTACGGAGCGTGCAATTCTGAGACAAATAGACTTAAAAGTTTGAAAACGGCAAAAGTTTAGTTTTCCAGTTACGGTTAGCTGGTTAGTAAAAGTCTGAAAATATTTTCATATCTGCAAACTTCGTATCAAGGGGAAAACAGCTTAAAACCTTTATGTAATTCTTTGTATTTCTTTCATTACGATGAATCTTTCTGAACATATATAATATGTATATATATATATATATATATATATATATATATATATATATATATATATATATATATATATATATATATATATATATATATATATATATATATATATATATATATATATATATATATATATATATATATATATATATATATATATATATATATATATATATATATGTGTGTGTGTGTATATATATATATATATATATATATATATATATATATATATATATATATATATATATATATATATATTTATATATATATATATATATATATATATATATATTCATGTGTGTGTGTGTGTGTTTAATTACATTAGATCGCTTTCTATGCAGCTATAACATGTGTAATAACGAGAACTAGTTTTCTCTTAGGTCTGTTTAATTTAACTATTGTTCATCATGTAATTTCAGCGCAGTTCACGGCGTCGCCAAGGGGAAGGGGAACGTGCCTCAAAATGTTTGCTGTGCCCCAAAACACGACACAGATGACTTCGACTTCAAACATTTTTCGTCCTTTTTTGATACCATCCTCAAATTAATAGGCCCTGATAATTAACAAATTCTTGTTCTAATTTTTACATCAAGAAAAGAAAAATCAAATATTGCCCAAATGCTTCAATAAATTCTCTTTATCAAATTTTCATATGAAATTTTACTTTCAGATTTTACCATTTATTAGAGTTGCAAAAATATTTACAACCATAACATGTAAAAGAACAACAAGTAGATTCCTTCTAGATCCGTTAAATAATGATTATTCATAGTGTGATTGCAACGCAGTGGCGTTGCTAGGGGGAGAGGAACGTTCCCAAATTGCAAATTGTTGCCGTGCCCACACCTAAAAAACCGGCATCAAAATGGATCAATTTTTCGTCCTTTTTTGCTACCATTCTCAAAATAATAGGCCCTGATAATTAGCAATTTCATGTTATAATTTTTACAAGAAAACTGAGATAATTTCCAATGCTTCAAAATTCTCTTTAATAAAGTTTCTTTTGAATTTTAATTTAAATTCAGATTTCATCACTTGTTTTTAAAAAATACCAGAATTTACAGGGGTATCCTAGTTTTGTGGTTATTGAGAACCCTCGTATTTTCTTCTGAAGATGTATCTATTACATACGTGCATATTCATGTTTTGCTGGGGAGGGTAGGGGTAGGGGGGAGGGGTGCAAAGACATTTTAGCGCCCCAAAAAATGTTCTTAAGAAAAACGTGCACATAGATCTAAATTGGCATGCACCGTTTATATGGCACCGTTGAGGAAATTGCAAAAAATCAGTTTCAAATCTAAGGATGAAGAAAATTTCCTCAAAATAAAAGAAACTTCCGCAGAATGAAAGAAATTTTCTAAAAATTGAAGAAAAACTTCCTAAATATTAAAAAAAAATTATCCTCAAATTAAAAGAATTTCACGAACATTGAAGAAAACGTCCTAAATTAATGAAGAAAATATTTCCAAATAAAGGAATTTTCATAAAAATTGAAAAAAATTCCTTAAAATGCTGAAAATGGAAGAAATTTGGAGAACAAAATTCTCAAAAATAGAAAAAAATTGCGCAGAATGATGGAAATTTTCCAAAAGGGAAAACAAATTCTTCCATATTGAAGAAAAAATCTTAAAATTGAAGAAAATTTCCCGAAAATGGAAGGAAAGTTTCCCAAAAATGAAATTGTTTCTCCCAAAATGAAGAAAATTTCCAAAAATTGAAGAAAAACTTCTTGAATATCGAGAGAGAAAAAAATCCCTAAAATGAAAGAAAATTTACGAAAATTTAAAAGAAAATGCTAAATATTGAAAAAAATATCCCAAAAATCTCGAATATTGAAGAAAACATCCTAAATTATAAAGAAAATATCCCCAAAATAAACAAAATTTCACGAAACTTCTTAACCAATACGTTATTTGCTTTAGTATTGTTTGACTTTTAACTGTTTCAAGGAAAAGCGACCCAGCTCTCCTATAAAGCTACATCACTATTTATGGAATATGGTGGTAAACCTTAAACATACTTATGAAACGAATTGTAAAGTTTTATTGTACTTTCATTACTTACAGGTAAATCAATAGTTTTAGACAAAATTTTCGTAAAATTGAACAAAGCAACCTTAGACTTTGAACTCTGTTGAACTTGGAATTTTGACCATACTCCTTTTGGCGTAAAATTGAATCCTAAATAATTATATTTATTTACAGTCTCAATAATTTTGCCTTTGAAATAAAAACGTTCACTTCTTGCAATGTGTCCACCCTTTCTAAAAACCATTACTTTTGTTTTATCCGAGTTTATAGTCAAATCATTCTCTTCACAATAATCTTGAAAACATTCAGTAAACTTTGCAAGGAATAAACATTTTCTGAAAAGATAACGAGCTCATCTGCATAAAGAAGGCAACATATATTATTGTTATTTATAGGAATTCCTTGGGTGTTTGTGGACTTCAATCGCTCTTCAATATCATTGATATAAAGTAAAAATATGTACGGGGATAGATTACAACCTTGTCTCAGACCTCTCGCACAATCAAATTTTTTACCCCTCATATCCATATTATAAAGTTTCTTGAATAAAATACTGCGATTGATGTTATCAAATGCGGCTTTAAAATCAACAAAAGTGGCGTAAAGTTTACCGCGTGGTTTACTCAATGCTTTAGAAATGACAGTGAAATACAAAGGAATTATCAAACGTAGAGAACCCTGCTCGAAAACCTGCCTGAGCAAGAGAAAGGACATGATCCGACAGCCAATTGCATAGTCTACTACATAAAACTTTTGTAAATACTTTGCCTAAAGCACACAAAAGTGTAATAGGCCGATAACTACCTGGTAAGTCTTTATCCCCTTTCTTGAATACGGGACTAATTTGTCCAACTTGCCAAGCACTGGGAAATTTGCCAGTACAAAGAATTCTGTCAAACAATGCATGTATAGCACGCCTCAGCGTCTTAGGTGAATGTTTGATGATTTCAATTTGAACACCATGAATACCACGAGCTTTGCCTTGTTTTTGTGAATTGATTGCTTTCTCAACTTCATTAATTGTAATGTCGACATCCAAAAAGTGTAGGTAAATGTGGCGAATCTACAGCATCATCAACTATAAGATTTGTAATTACTTAGTTATCGAGCAAATTCTGAGATACTATTATGTAATCAATGATACTTTGCCCTGTTGATGAAATGTAAGTATATCCTCCGGTTTGCGCTTTTTTTCTGCAGCCCAGAATTGCCTTTACAGATTTTTTCAGCCAATCATATACAAGAATGACGATGACGTAATTATATATGAATATTCATATGTAACTTATGACGTATCGTCTCCCAAAATGATTTGGGACTTGGTAATTCCATGGCCGCAAGTGAATAACATTACTTTGCCGGAAAACAATGGAAAAAACCTGACACTACAGATATGGCACAATTTAAAATGTGCTACGAAGCGAATCCTCCTTTGAATATCGAGGAAGTAGTAACAATATCTCGGTAAGTGGTGTTCTGAGTGAAGTTCTAACACTCGCTCCTTGTATGAAAATTAAGACATAATTTATAAAGTAGTAATTAAGCGATTTTTCCTTGCAATAAAGTTACAGCAGTGTTTGCACTATGGAGTATGGGAGTAACTATATAATACCCTGCAAATTGAAAGCTCCCTTTTCTAAGGTGGAGTGCGTAGTCGTAGTGAGTTTCATTGTTTGTTTTATTACGCCCTAACTTTCTAAGTCCCAAATTATTTTCCTTTTTGGACAAAGTTTCAAGTTTACACTGGGGAAGCGTGCAACATGCATCCTAGTTTCTGGAT
>JAIGNY010000344.1:120000-122500 GCA_020152595.1 Chiridota heheva | reverse complement strand
TGCACATTGTACCATTGTGTTTCGATTAATTAAAACACACGAATTGAATTCCATTTATTTTGCGCGTTAGAGACGACAACTGGCCTTTAAATATTGAAAAAAATATCCCAAAAAGAAAGAAAATTTCACGAAAATGAAAGCAAATTTTCCCGAAAATGAAGAATATTTCAAAAAATGAAAGAAATTTCACAAAAATTAAAGAACAATTCCTAAAAATGTCGAAAATTGAAGGAAATTTGCCGATAAATCTTGTACTTGTACTTGCTTAAACCTGGGTTAACTCTATAGGCATGTTATTTGAGCGAAGGCCGCAAATAACTGATTGGGACCCAAGGGTTTCCGGAAAGCCCGGGCCTACGTTTTTTGTGGTTTTGATAGCAGAAAAGAGCTTTAAAATGTGTCACATCTATGGGGCGAAGCTGCAGGTAGGGACGCTGGGGGATAGCAGCAAATTTCTTAATCCAGGCGTGACGTCTTGGTAGGCGTTTTTTAGCTTGTTTTCGGTAGCAAATTATTGCTTAAAATCGTGTCAATTCCACACTAAAATTAGTTAAAAGGAATACATATTTTGAAAGTGTTTAAATGTAGAATCCCTTTGACTACAATATGTGTCTTAAGTCTGGGTCTAGAAATAGTTTTCATGTTTTTTTATGTAAGAATAAAGCTTTGAGAGAAAACATTTACAGCGTTGAGAATAACAAGTTTATAAGAATATATTCTCAAGAAAATGTTTGCGCCCCTGTGAGCATTCGGCGCCCTCTCGAAAATCTTCTACCAGCTGTATTCAATCAAATTGCTGCAGATATTAAATATTGCTGACAACAAGGGTTGCGTTTGGGGTGAAATCCCCGGAAATTTGGTCTTTTCTGTGGAAAATTTATGCGCTTTTGGACGACAAAAATGGAATATTACGTGCAAATAAGTACATAAGAAGAAGTTATTTATCAACACATACATTTTCTTAGGTCCTAAAAAAATATGTTTTTAGGACGATTTTGGCACCCACTTGAGCATTCTGCGCCCTCTCAGAAAACTTCGCTGTAAGGGAGGGGGGGGGGCAGTTTCACCTTGGCCCCCTGCCACCACGCCACTATTCAAGACGGTAAAAGCCTTAACCATGGTAAAGTTTCTCTAACTTCCATGAAATTGTGCCTAATTTTTGTTAAGCTTTAGGATGAATAAGGACAATCAAAATACAAATGATTTGTTTTGACCTTTCACACGTTTCACAGCTTTATCAGTTTTTCAAAATTTGCCCTTACATCGGTGATGTTTGAAAAATCCACATGTAAGAAAAGAAAACATTTCAAGGCCACCGAAAATAAACGCATCACTACCCTCACACTGCATACATACAGTGTACAATCATCCATACACTGTGGGTATATATAAACGGACTTCGTTTCGGGAAATACAAAGTAAAAATAAAATATCTTAAGTACACGTAAACATAATTTACAATGGGCTTTTTTCAATGACGGGAAATAGTCAGAGAGATTCGGGTAATTCAGGAAATCCATGATGGATTTGTGAACGTGAAAGCAGTCAGACTGTACCTGTCTGAAGTTTGTTCTTTTTTCCTTATTTCTTATTTGAGCTACCTAGAACTAGAAATGTTTTAGATATGGCACTTATAGTACACAGTTAAGAATTGCGAGCTTGTGTCTGGGTTGCGCTATGGTTTGCGCCTGTCGCCCTGATGTCCACGTCTGGACATCTCTTTTATGGTTTACATTGAAAACATTTGGCACAGTGAGTGATAGAGAGTATTGTTAATATACTGTTGGGATGAATATGAATTCGGGATGTGTGTGCATACTATATAACTTATTTAAATGCATAAAAATGCAAGTAGTTGTGTAGATTCTATGTGATGTTTGTTTTAATTAAAGTGGATTTGCGGATTTTGATTAGATAAATGTTCATATATGTGAAGAGCATTGCTCCCAATTAATGTTGAGAGAAGCGGACATAATAATTAGCATATTTAGGTAATGATAGACTTTCCTGAAAGATTTTTATCCTGAGTTCATAACGTATGTTATGATTGGTGTACAGTAGCGTAAATTGACACAGGGGGCAGAGCACATGTTCAGGTGAACATGGTTGGGGGATGTATGTACATACTCACTAGTTTATTTGCATAGCAACGTTAATATTTGTATCTGTTGTGTCTCTTGAATCAAAGTGGGCGTGGTGATCATTCTTTCACAAATAATCATATATGTAAAGATCGTTGCTTTTTAACAGTGAGGTATAGTGTGCATATTAATAAGGTTATTTGCATAATAATATACTTAAATGCAAAATGTTCAACCTGAGCTTAACTTCAGTTGTTATTGATTTACTATCATGTAACTATGGCACATGGGTTGAGAAAATGCTGTCCAAATGAGCATGATTGGGGGATGTATGCGCATACTTGTTAGTTTATTTGCATAACAATGCCTGTTTGAATCAATAGTATCTTTTAAATTAGGGTGGGTATGGTGTAGTGAAA
>JAIGNY010000344.1:110000-115000 GCA_020152595.1 Chiridota heheva | reverse complement strand
ACACGGCGTTGAAAAAACGCCCCCCTTAAAAAAAGATGTATTGTTTGTGGTTTTGCAGCCCTTGTATAACTGTATGAAATGTTTTTGGCTGATAATCCACACATGTGAGTAGAAAGAGTGATTAAAACATTTCGATGCATATATAATTTGTAACCCCCAGGCCCGTTCCACGTGTTGCTACATGGCGTTGAAAAACGCTCACAAGTTAGATATTAATTCTGTGTGGTTTTTCAGCCCTTGCGTAAATGTACAAAATATTGTTGACTGATAATCCACATATATGAGGAGTAAGTGTGATAAAAGTCCTTTCGATTCATATATAATTGGCACCTCCAGTACTGGTTTACGTGTTGTCACATGGCGTTTAAAAAACGCCCACACAGTAGATTTAAATTGTGTGTGGCTTTACAGCATTTGTATAACTGTATAAAATGTTCTTGGTTGATATTCCACACATATGTGGGGAACGAGTGATTAAAGACCATTCCATGCATATATAATTTGTAACCCCCAGATCCGTTCCAGGTGTTGCCACACGGCGTTGAACCCCCTCCCAAAAAAATGTATTGTTTGTGGTTTTGCAGCCCTTGTATAACTGTATGAAATGTTTTTGGCTGATAATCCACACATGTGAGTAGAAAGAGTGATTAAAACATTTCGATGCCTATATAATTTGTAACCCCCAGGCCCGTTCCACGTGTTGCTACATGGCGTTGAAAAACGCCCACAAGTTAGATATTAATTCTGTGTGGTTTTTCAGCCCTTGCGTAAATGTACAAAATATTGTTGACTGATAATCCACATATATGAGGAGTAAGTGTGATAAAAGTCCTTTCGATTCATATATAATTGCAACTTCCAGTCCTGTTTTACGTGTTGCCACATGGCGTTTAAAAAACGCCCACAAAGTAGATTTGAATTGTGTGTGGCTTTACAGCATTTGTATAGTTATATAAAATGTTCTTGGTTGATATTCCACACATATGGGGAGAACAAGTGAATAAAGACCTTTCGATGCATATATAATTTGTAACCCCCAGACCCGTTCCAGGTGTTGCCACATGGCATTGAAAAAACGCCCAGAAATAAAATATGTATTGTTTGTGGTTTTGCAACCCTTGTATAACTGTATAAAATGTTGTTGGCCGATGTGCCAAACATATAATCGTAAAGAGTGATTAAAGACCTTCAATGCATATGTAATTTGTAATCCCCAGATCCGTTTCATGTCTTGCTACATGGCCTTGGAAAAACGCCCACAAATTAGATTGGAATTCTTTGTGGTTTTTCAGCCCTTGCATAAATGTATGCAATATGTTTGGCTGATATTCCACACATATGGGGGGAAAGAGTAATTAAAGACCTTTGGAGGCATGTATAATTCCTAACCCCCAGATCCGTTCCTGGTGTTGCCACATGGCGTTAAAAAAACGCTAGAAAGAAAATATGTATTGTTTGTGGTTTTGCAGCCCTTGTATAACTGTATAAAACATTTTTGGCTGATAATCCACACATGTGATGAGGAAAGGTGATTAAAGTCCTTTTGATGCATATATAATTTGTAACCTCCAGGCCGGCTTCAGGTGTTTCTACATGGCGTTGAAAAACACCCACAAAGTAGATTTAAATTGTGCGTGGTCTTACAGCCCGTATATAACTGTATAAAATCTTTTTGGCTAATTGGCTGATATGTCAAACATATAAGCGTAAAGGGTGATTAAAGATCTTTCGAAGCATATGTAATGTGTAACCCCCAGGCCCGTTCCAAGTGTTGGCACATGGCGTTGGAAAAACGCCTACAAAGTAGATTTGAATTGTGTGTGACATTACAGCCCTTGTATAACTGTATAAAATCTTTTTGGCTGATATTTCACACATATGAGGGGAAAGAGTGATTAAAGGAATATTCCCATGGTCTTTTGTAAAATGTTATTTAAAAGAGTGTATTTTTGGAGCCAATTTGGTATTAAAATCATGTTAATATCATATTCCGTTCAGGAGATATGGATTTCCTAATTGCATTTTAAAGTTTTTGCACAGTATGATGAATTTGTCTTTGATGATGTCATAGAAGCAATTCCATTGTAAACCTTTATTTATTTCTTTGAATGTTAATTGGTTGTTTCTGTATGATTAGAAACAACGTCTCAAAAGTTATTAAATTAGGGTATATTTGGCAATGTATATAATTACCTAACTTTCATCAATTGATTTTTCTAGCAGGTTATATTAATAGAAAAGGAGGATAGACTTTTATGAAATACATACATTTATGTGGGAGAATGTGTTGCTGTGATGTCATACTGAGCCTTTTGCTATTCGTTTATAGGAATTTTTTGTGAACCTTAAAATTTGAACATCTTCTGGTAGGAATAACATATAAACATGATTTTTGTACTAAATTGTTTCCAAACATTTTTTCTTTTTTTCTTATATAAGAAAAGGAAAAAATAAGGGAATATTACTATAAAGACGTTTCGATGCATATATAATCTGTAATCCCCAGGCCCGTTTCAGGTGTTGCCACATGTCATTAAAAAACGCCCAGAAAGTAAATATGAAATTTGTGTGGTTTTGCAGTCCTCGCGTAACTTAGAATACAAATTAAGTTCATGATAATTTGTGATTAATGATCTATGTTGGGTATTTGTAGCATTCATAAAATCAATTTGGCTAGTCATCAAATATGAGTTGAAATAGGGGTTACAGACTTGTGCATGCATGTATAATTTATAATCCCTGTTCCGTTTCATGTATATGGTTTTTTAGTAGTGACAAATTGCTTCCTGAGAGGACAAAGACCTTCAACTTTTGGGGTTTTGGAAACCACTAATATTTTAATGAATGTGTTGGGTAGTGCTAAAAGGGCGCTGACACATAATTTAGGCCCTTCAAATTGATAGTTGCCTTATTTTTTGTTAAAAATGATTTAAACCAGGAATTCATGGTGGTTCTTTCTTGTCACTTATCTGCAAAGAATAGTCTAGTAAATTGTCATAGTTGGTGACAGAGAGTAAATGATGTAATGACTCAAACCATTCTCAATGAAATGGGAAATGCAAAATAAATTGACTGGTGAGGAAAGGCAAACAAGTAACTGTAAAACCGCAAAGTGTATGTGTAGATTGTTTAGTAAAGTATTAATTTTAGTTGTAGTTATGATTGAGTTGGTTTGACACATTTAGCATAAAACATACCAACTACTTTAAAATAAATATTGTAAATAGACCAGCGCAATATAATTCAGAAGAACAACTTTTGCTTTGTTTGGAGTTTTTACAGGGTGTAGGAAGCTTTTGAAAAAAAAGTATGCGCAAATTCCACTACTCCTTGCACCTTTGGCAGTAATTGAGGGGCACTTTTCATTTTCAAAAGGGGATACTTTTGTCATTTTCAGAAATGTGGGGGAAGCGTGACCATCCCCCGGTTCCTACACATATGGTTTTGTATATTTCCGAGTTATACAAATACACCCATATTAATATATTTGGCTGCTATGCGTATGAGCGAGGAGAGTATCTAAAACCTAAATCCCTTGCATATGACTTGTAACCTCAGTCCCGTTTCAGATAGTGCCATATGGCGTTGTAAAAAAAAAATGACATAGGTAAATTGTTTGTGAATGTGTAACCTTTTCGAAATATATTTGACTGATACGTCAAACATATGAACGGGAAGAGGGATTAAAGCTCTTAGGATGCATATATAATTTCCAACACCCAACAGTGGCGTACGAGACGAGGAAAAGGGCAGACTTCCCCCTAAAAAAAAAAAAAAAAAAATGGGCAAAATATATGTGAATTTTCTGAAGAAAAAACTGCATAATCCTTCAAAGTAATTTATTCTGACAGGCTGATAATGGACCTCATTTATTCAGGATAGACAAGGACGGACCCAGGATTTTCCACAAAAAAAGGGTCCAAGCATTGTATCCCAAAGTTAAGTAATGCAAAGGTGTGGCTTTAGTGTTAAAATGTTGTTGATGAAATTCTAAAGGGGTTTGACCCCCGGAACCCCTCTGGGCCCGCGCCCTTGATAGGAGTGAAGTTAATTCACTCAATTATCCAAATGAATGTGAAAAGGTAACACGTTGGTTTGCCGATCAAACACTTTTTTCTTTTTGGGAGCCTGGATTTCGACCGCTTTCTCAAATTTGGTTTCATTCATGTAAAAGACATCAAATCAGGACAATCACATTGAAATATTTTTTATGGTTTTGCTAAAGAAATCCAAAGTTTTTTCTCAAATTAACGACTTTCATCTCAATATCTCCAAAGGTTTTCCTTAAAGGTTTTCCCCCAGATTCCAATATTCCTTTAAAATTTTCGGTGAATTGATGGGAGAGGGAGGAGGGGAGAAGGGGGGAGGGGGAGAAGGGGGGAGGAGAGGGAAGGGGGACGAGCTTGGATTTGGATTTTCTAAAATGATTCCCCGTGCCAAAAAAAGTCTAGTTACGCCACTGCCTCGTTATGTACAGTGTTATGGGTAGTTGATAGAATGGCCCCAATGGATACGAACAGAGCCTAAGTCTGTGGCTCCTATTTGGCGGCCATGGATTAAAATACCTTTCGATGCATCATACAGTGAGTGCCATGGACAGAACTTCTGCCAAAAACTTAGGTTTTTGTGCAACATATAAGCCGATAAATACTTTCTCTTACACCCCTCAAATATCTACAATATTTGTTCTCCCAACACCTCTTTAAATCCGCGTAAACATTTGCCAAGGATTTGAAATCTGTCCATTACTTTACAATAATCCCTACCAACTTGTGAATATTACACATCATTGTAAGTGAACCCTTGTCTTTTAATGTTTCTCGTAATATTTGTTCAGTAATTCTTCAACTTTCTCCGGAAATGCTTAGAACGTTGTTTAGGCTTGCAACTTTAAATAGTTTCAGAAATTTGTACCGAAATGTTTCCAAACATTTTTGCATTCCTCTCTCTCCTCTGAAATGAAAATAAGAATATAAAAGCTGTTATTTAAAAGCAGAATT